>JARJLF010000457.1:0-193572 GCA_029378395.1 Mycena leptocephala
TTATTCGGACCGTGCCGTGTAATGATACCTACCTACGCAACGTGAAGCGAGTCGTGAGTCCCATCACTTTGCATCAGCACATTCTCGGCTTGCTGAGCTGACTGTGTGACAGTCTACCGCTGCATGTTAGAATAAATCTGGCTATTTTAATTGCTGGTGCGCTGGGGGGAACGGTGTTCCCCCCAGACCCCCTCCTTTAGCCTGACGGCGTAACAAAGTCAATTTATTCACTGCTTTTCCCAAATCCGCAAGATTATGAGCTCATTCTCAGTTTTTTAAATAATCTGGCGCGGGGTGCGTGGTGCAGTCGCTTGCCGTGGGGGCCCACTGCGTGGGGCTGAGAAGCTAGCTAAGTCGCTAGGCTGGAAAATAAATAAATCTTTGGGAAGAGGGGCCCCGGAAACTGTGTTTCCTGGGTCTCTGTGAGTGAGGCTTCCGGATGAGCACTAACCCACAAAAAACCAGGGAACGAAGAGACCGAACAGGCGGAATCCGAGAAGACGACTTCCCCAGAGACTAATGAGCTAAGATTCATCATACTGTACCGGCGCTGTACCGGCGTGTATGTAGGCAACCGTCCGAGGTGCGTTACGCTTCTGAACAGGTCTGAAGTTAGAAACCGGTTACCATAAAAGGGAATTTCAGCAGGCTGCGGCAGCTGCTGCGATGAACAGCCTAGCTAACAGCATTCTGTCAAGAAACGCTGCGCGTCGGTCAGCTGTTTAGCCACATGGG
The DNA here is from genome assembly GCA_029378395.1 of Mycena leptocephala. NCBI lineage: Eukaryota > Fungi > Basidiomycota > Agaricomycetes > Agaricales > Mycenaceae > Mycena > Mycena leptocephala. The sequence goes on from JARJLF010000457.1 coordinate 736, forward strand.
GTTTTCAACCGTAAAATGAAATTGCGCAGAGTAACTTTGACGCCCATAAATGAGGACCATAGGTGAGGCGGAAGGAAGGGGATACACCAGATGGGGATGTGCGCAAAGAGATACAAAGAATCGCCGAGGTAATCGTTAAAGAACGGTTAATACGACAGATTAATACCCTGTTACGTGCTGAGCATCATGCGCACTCGACGACGTGTGCTCTTCAGCGGGCACTGGCAGTTCATTTGATTCTCTGGCGAAAAACACAGCTTCTAGATGGCCAGATGACCTGAGCCGTCATAAAAAACCGCCTTTGTGTCAGTGCAATGTCTTAAAGTGCACAGCATAAGAGGCGCCAAGAAAAAGTCTCTTCTTCACCATCTCCTGCGCTCCCCGAAAAACGTCTAATCCAATTCGGCTATGGAGGATCCGTATGCTCTTACATCGAATAACGAGTCCAATCCAGCGGCGCAGGGGTATGTCCTGCTCCAGAATACGATCGCAGAGATTCATCATTTTCAGTCCTGCACAAATGTTTCAAAATGCGGCTGGTTTTAGCGTTCACGGCTCTCATTTCACTCATGTCATGGGGAATATGAATATACATTCGTTGGCCCCACCGTCTGTGGGTAAGCATCTGATTTACACCGTTGAACGCATCTCACTGATCATTGATAGTCCAAGCACAAGAGTCAACAGAAGTGAGGACAACTTGGATCCGTTATCCACATCTCTGATTATCCCTTCAGCTATTGTCAGGTGGAAATACTTCATCGCATTCACTGGACGTACCGGTTGCTGTAGAAACCGAAGGTAGGAGTTATTGTCGCCAGTTGCTGTGTCGAGGTCGCGGATTTCCTCTATTCGTGCCTGGACCTCAGGATACTCTTCCACAAGAGTACCGGCGGGAAGGCGTGGCAATCGGCGATGTCGGCAGCGTCACAACGGACGGAATATTTGATTTTTTCTTCAACATTTATCTTGATGCAGATGATCCAATCAACTTGAGCAGCGTACCAGACGGCTTTGTCCCCTTGCCACGCTACATTCAAAGAGACATCGTCCAGCAAGATTTCGAGCCAGGGAATTCTGTTTCGACTCGTGTGCGGAGGCGCAATCGCTCAGACTCAGGGTATGTGTGCCGTGGATGACACAGTCGATACTTACCCACCGATAGCGAGATTCCCTGGGCAGATTTCAGGTTCAACTGTCATGCCCCACGTGGCGCTGTATTGGCCCTTCCACATGGATCGCATGTGGAGAAACTCCGAAATCTTGAAGCCATGCGACTATATGCAGCCGAGAATGCGCAAAGATGGTATGAATATATCAACGGCCCCAGAGGACGGGGACTCGCCAACGGCTCCCTGTATCTTATCACCGGTTTTGAAAAGTCGCGTTCGCAGTGGGGTATGGGCTTATGTCATATCGGAGTTCCAATTCGCCGAGCCCCTGAAGCACTCTGACAACGAGCGGCTGGCAAGGAAAGGTGCGCGATGAACATGAAATGGCGTCAACGTTGGCGGTGTCTTCGCGAACTAAAGCTGCTGCAGCGCTTGACTTAATACAGCGCGCCAACTCCGAATAGCTGCAGCTTACAAGGGCGGACGTGCCAGCGCTCAGTGCTCGCCATGGTAAGGAGCATGTAATTCACATCCGGGTCGGCGCCTCGTTTGCCGCGCCTGTGCGCCTGCGAGGAGCGGCGCAGGTGGGCGGCGAACAGGGAGCCAGGCGGGCATCCTGCGCGCGCGCACTCCCACACACATGGCGGAACCGAAACCTGACGCCAGGCGGGAGCGTTGAGCGATGCATGCCCACCGTTATCGGCCGACCATAGCGATGTATTGCGCCCTGGCGGAGGGCGGGCGGCTTGTCGAGCATATCTTCATAGCTGTCAAAGCTATTTCAACCTCCGATCAGATGCTGCCGATCATGCCGCCGGTGGCTTTGCCGGTTTCGCCAATTCCCGAATTTCATGGCCGTGGGACTGGCGCACTGCATTTCCGGACCACACTATATGGAGATGGAAGTATTGTTCCGTGCTGTTCGCTGCGACTATTTAACGGCTGCAGCCTGTGACCTCGGTGGTCAGTTAGTTCATCGCCCTTTCCCGTCGCTGGGACGCAGACCTCACCAGGCTAAATCCATCGCTCTATCATCCGAACAATGGGAAAAGATGGAAATCTCAAGCCCACTGTCAAGCCGAGGCCTTCCCGGCCCAAGTGAAAATGGTGCGAGTATCCAGGTCCCAAATAAACGACTTCTGTCTGACTACCACCCATCAGACTCTTCCCGGTCGTGTCTTTCTTCGGCCCCAGCGTTAAATCAAAGAGAGAGGAGGGTGGGAATAAGAGACTGGACCACAGGACATACTGTAGACATACTCGTTACGGAACTCGATCCCTTTGTAAGGGCGATTTCGCGGCCAATTTCGCGGCGCCGAATGCAACAGCCGTGAGAATGCGAAGGGCATGAGTAAAATGGCTCACTGGATGTGAATGGAACGAGGCTCCGTAGCTTTTGCCGCAGCTGCCAGTCTTCTCAGCTGTGTTGGCAGTACCAAGATGTAAATGATGCGACTAATTGGTCAGCCGATGTCGGGATTTCCTAATCACCGAAGGGCGGTGCTTCGAGAAGCACATATGTATAGCTGTGCGAGGCACCGTAGACGCCGAATTAAATCAAAAGGAGAATTTTCACGGGACAGCGCTTCAAGGCCATCACGCACGAAGGAAGGCCCCCGGACACTACCTTGGAACTAGCTCCGCCTTTTTACAAAAATTTCCACTGATTTACTCTATGAAAATCGGGCTTTGGACGCTGTGGTTTTCTCGTCTTCCCTGCCCCGAGCGCTCACAAGCGGTGCATTATTATGGTCTGCTTGCCTGAACCTCCGATCGTGATGGCTACTATAGTCGATCAAAACCGCCCTTCTGAAGTCAAACTCAGCCACAGGGAGTATTTCTTCAATTTTTTTTTTCTCGGGCTACGCCTGATTTACTCTATGGCAGAGCTGCGAGTCCCGCTCAGAGCCTGTTTTACTCTATATCCCGGAGCTGAAAATGTCCATTTTGGGGCCTTGATTTACTCTATCGCGGAGGTAGTTCCAAGGTAGTGTCCGGGGGCCTACGAAGGACCGATATCATTACGCCGAACGTATTTGGGCCGCTTCTTTCGCGCCGTCAGACTTCGCGCGTCGTAAGTGCAGTCGTGAGTGCCGGGAAGGGGGGATTGCGGGGCCATAAGATCCAATCTGTCCCAGTTGGCATATTGTGGCCGTTCACAGCTAAATCCGTGCTGCGGAATCAGTGTCCGGGGTCAGCAGGTTAGCTAAAGATCTAAGTGCTCAGCCATGCTGTTGCATTGCGCTTTCACAGCACAACAAGATATTCCACCTGTGCCTTCGTCACGGAGATTCGCCGCAGACACGGTGGATGCTGTGTTTCCTTGCAGACACGGCGGATTCCGAGTTCCAGGGTTCGCCCGCACACGGCTAATTCCGAGTCGTGGTCTTTTCATTCACAGCACAATGTGAGGCGTCGGAACTCGGAAGCATTGTTCCCTAGCTGTCGGCTGGGGGCTATTTAATGGGTGGGGCTACTGAGCTCATGACTCCAACTCATCGCACGTTCTCATCCCTGCGACGCCCACTTAATCATACTATACCCCCACGTCATCATCCGAGCGATGGGGAAAGATGGGAACGGCACGGGCGATTCTGGCGTCGCCACCAACGAGGGGGATGGCAATGGAATACAGACCCAGTCGGGAGGGACGGGGTCGCGCAACCGCCAGGCGCAGACTGTTTGCAGTATGGAGGAACGTTCGAGCGCATGGGTCCGTCAGCTGATGAGATCAGGATAAAGAATGCGCCGCAGGATGGGGCACGGAAGCACCAGACGGTGGCGTGCGACGGTGGGCGACACCTCTACCGGATTATTTCGCCATTATGGCGATGTTTGTGGTGCCGTGGGATTGCGATTTCCTGGGTATTTATCATGGGAGTAGGCGATGTATCGTGGGAGTGATGTACACATTTGGGTTTGATCATCAGGAAACAACATTTTGCTGCGTCGCCCCGCGTTAATGTGACTGGGTGCTAGTAGCTCCGGTAGCTGCCTCGCGCAACCCAGTAGCGTCCAGTAGCCGTGGTAGCCTTGTACCGGCCGATCAGTAGCTGTGGTAGTGCATCACCGCCGGATGAGTAGTGGCTGATAGCTTTGATCAAAAAAGAAAATGTCTTGGAGGTCTCATTTCATCGGAGACTCTGTGGTCATGTCGATCCGATATGTGTGAGTGCAAAAACACTTCATATTGGGAGGGAATGAAGCTCCCGCCCGAGCGTTTAAATTCCCAGAAATCTGTCAAGTCAATTCAAAGTCCGCCAACACACGGTGCACGATTGTGTGAGCTGACTTGTGGAGCTCTGTCAGAACAATTCTGCTGAAGCCTGATAACGCGCCGTCGTAAGAAACAATCCTTTGGGAAGGACCCACGCCGGCTTCTGAGGCGAGTGAAACCGTTTTTTGAGTGGTTGAGACCATGAACCATCGCCCTGACTGGGTCTGTGCTCGAAAATTCATGGTATCGGAAAATGTTTTTACGGACCTTCGGACCCGCCTCGGATGGCCTCGGACCCAATCAACCAACCGGCACGCGGTCCGGCATTCACGGACCGGTACACTTGGGTGACACTGGGCTAGTATCAAAAACCCCGAACCAACGATGCTCGGACCTCGTCTTTAGTAATACATCACATCAGGAAAAAAGGCCTTGGCTACGTAGCGTCCAGTAGTGGTGGTAGTTCAAGTAGCTTCGTAGTTGATTCACTCCCTCTCTTGGTGCTTTCCGTCCTTCCTTCCACTTCGTGTTCTCGCCCTTCCATTCCCTCCTTCATGCCTCGCTGTCGGCCACGTCACCCATCAATCTCGGCTAGACCCTCGCATCCAAGAACGACCCTGGTTCCTCCAAGTTTCTGGGCAGCAAGTCCGCAAATAAATCATGGTCACTGCACCCACTCGTTGTTCTTCAACCCGCTCTTGTTTCGTCCCATTCAGCCAGTTAGCAAGTCTTTTCAAAATAATTGAATCTACTCCTGTCGGATTGTTTATTCCCGTGTCCCGTCTCGTCTATCTGCCCTCAAGTGCGGTCCTTAAGTACCTTGGCTATTTCCTGCAGCTTCTCCTCAAGTTCATGGCGTTCAGTGCCCGTCTTCGCTACTTCAAATTCAAGGACTCTTCTTGGTGGTGTTCGGCGATGTCATTTTTGTAGCGCTACATTCACTGTATTAGTTAGTGTGCAATGTTATGCCTGTTTCATCTATTGTGTCTGATATTAGCAAGTACAATGAGGAATATGAGAAGATACTCTTTGATTTATTTGCGATAATCTGACGATAATTTGGTCAAATGTTTTGGGGGGAACATAATTTCATCACATTTGACTAAACACCGATATTCTATATAATTTGAGACAATTCTCGCAATTTTATCTCAAATTAACTGCGGGGGGTTTCCCTGATGAACGGCTTGGTAGCTCCCGGTAGCCATGACATGTGGGCTCGGTAGCTCTTCCGTGGCTCTCTGGTAGCTGTAGGTAGTTGATGGTAGAACTGCCAGGGTACTTAGAAATCCACTGCTCGGCATTGCATGAGGAAAGTATAAGGATATATATTCACAGTGGGGAACAGAAAATACAATGATAGTAGGATAGGGAAGAAAGGATCGAGGGACAAAGTACCGCAGCGCTCACCGTCGCGCTCCTGATACGCGTACCGGACGACCAAGGGCAAAAGGTGAACGGGATCGTCTTGCGATGTATAAGGAAATGCGTCGGACTCTGCTTGGTGGATATCACACCAGCATCAGAATAGCGCTGCGGGAGGAAGTAGTCACGTACCAGTGAGAGCCATGATTCGTGAGCCGATTCCGACAAGTCACCACCTAGAGGCACTGTCAACGTCAGTGGGGATCGAGATGGTTTGCATCTGCTGACCATTGCGGGTTAAAATATCTTGGCAGAAAGACAACTTTGCCTGACGGCATTAGGATCTATCGTAAGCTTAGCTCTGTCCCGGGTTGGGATGATCCTAGAGCTAATTTCTAGGCAACTTTATTCACTAATAACACTCCAAAACCACGTATCGCTGATATCCTATCCTATCCCATGCTACCCATATAATCTCCCGGATGGCCCCCCCCCATCCGTTACCCCTACTCATAATACACGGATGGGGGGGGGGGGGGGGGGGGCATCCGGGGATTATATGGGTAGAAAGAAGGGGTGTGGAAGTACCCCTGGCCGAGGAGCTACCCTCGCCCTTCATGGCCTGAACCCGTTCCTTCAAATCTCTCGAAAATGCATTCGACTCACAGCGCTTCTCCTTTTGACGCGCTTTCGACGCATTGGTGGGCTTGTTGGGCCAGGAGTGGTAGTGCGAGGAGGAAAAGAGGTCGAAAAACGGACACGTATCTATTCCCAGAATAGTCAGTGCCAAGCCCGGCACATTCCCGAATGGAATGTGCCGCCCTTCTGTTCACGCCCGGCACATTCACTCAATGTGCCGCCTCTCAGCTGAATGTGCCGGGCATTCGAATGTGTGTACGTGCCGGGCTTGGTATATACCCGACATAGCTCGTGGTCGCGTGGTTGCGCGATCTTTGATGTCTTGTACGCGCGCGTACGCGCTCGTACGCGAGCTCACGAGCGGATTGTATAAAACCCGATGGAGCCCTTATTTTCCTTCACAAAGGTTTCGTCCTCTTCTGTTCCTGATCCGGCGCAGAGCTACACCACCAATGAACTCGCGAGAGCGAGTTCCAACAAACGAGTTATGGAGCGAGATGTTTAGCCATCTTCCCGAAGACACTCTCGCAGAGCTTTCCCAGAGCCGCTTTTTTCTTTTCTTTGCGCCATATCGCGTGCACACTTCTTTTCCGCATTTCGTTTCCACCCATATGCGTTGAACGAACAAGACGTGCTTTCCCCCCTTTTCCGGATAGTCCAGTGATCCCTCCGACCTCCAGATCATCCACGCTGAAGAGGTTCGTTTCACTCAAGTCGGAGTGGCCATTTTGAGTCCCGGGTGAGAAGCGCACAAGGTTCTTGTGTCCTATGCCTCCGCGGCGGGATCCGTGTTCAACTTTTCGACCAAACTCGCGTCGTCGATTTTCGGATAAATCTTCTTCAAAAGATGTTGGATATTTGAAACGCATTGATAGGTTTATTTCTCTTAATCCTACACCTCTACTACTAGCTCAACCAATGTCTGGATCAGTATCTTGCATGCGATGCGACAAAGCCCTCGGTCAGCACTAAGATATTATACCACAAGAGCCGGAGAACTCTACAGTCCCAGAAGTTCGTGTCTTCAGTGAGGTGAATGTGCGCCAACTTTTTTCACGAGGATCTCGAGCATTTGTATATTATTCTAAGATTATTTAAGGGTTTAATGTCTTTAGCTTTGCGTCGACCTGAGCAACGTCTCTGGTTTGAGAGCACCCGGCCAAGAGGGCTCTTCCGGACGTCCAGAACTCCACTGACTTTTGATCCTCTCCGCGATCGACAAGTATATCTGCTAGGCGAACCAGGCAGATTCCCTTCCAACGATGAACATCCATGAACGTAAATCCATCCAGTGCAACCGTGAACAGATTGAACGCCGTTTCATTGTCGCCATCAGCAAGTAAAATGTCCCCCAGGCACTTCATGGCTTTCATCGTCGCCAGCTTGTCTTTGCTTCGGAGAGCGGACCCAAGATACACCCCTGCCCAGCGAGCCGTAGTTACGTGATCATTTAGACCATAAGAAAAATCTGCAAGCCTTTCCAAGCAGAAAGTAGCACCCTCCTCCAACTTGCCGCGAGATGCGGAGTAACATTCCTCTAGCAACAGTTTCGCCGCTATGGGCTGGGAAGTACGGAGATAGAGATCCGCTTGTGCCATATTACAATAAAGCTTGCCGGTCGGATACGCAAACGTCGTACTGAAGTGATGACGGCAAATATCGAGGTGTTTGTTCACCAACTCTGTGCTCGAACCGGTGACGATATCGATTAAGGCGAGATTTAGATGCGAGAAGACCGTGTTGATGGTCGGAGGTTGGCCCGGAGGTGTGCTATTGATAGTGGCGTCATGGATGAGGCGAGCCTCCGGATATTCAGTCTTCAGGAAATGTATTTCCGCCTGTTGTTGCTGGGCGAATATATCGAGAGTGCCTCCCTGCAAACCGGTATTTTCCAATAAAGTCCGGGACCTGTGGCAAAGATCTGCGGCAGATGGAAAATGCCCGAGAGCGAACCAGCATTTAGCTTCGATGCACATAGTATACGCTTGGCCCGGGATGTCTCCAAGGATTTCAGCGTATCCTTGGGCTCTGCGCGCGTACTTCTGTGCCTCCAAGTGGTTTCCGGTTTTCGACAGGATGAGCGAGATGCTAGTTAGGGCCTTCCGGCCAACCAGGTTTGGGCCGTTAGCTCCGTCTGCGAGAGCCAATGCTACGTGGTGTGACTCGAGGGCCTTGCTGATGTCGTTTCGTTGCATACGATAATGAAATCCAACGCCATTATACCACTTGGCTATATACACTGCGTTCCAACCCCGTGTAGACACACCCAGGTGTACGTGGAGCTACGTGGGGCGACATGCGGCGACATGCATCGATCTTTGGCTAAGTCCGGCTACGTATGTGTACACCGAGATGTCGGTGACATGCAGCTACATGCGGCTACGCGGCGTAGACGCGGTCCGTCTACCCGTCGGCTACGTCTGTCTACGTGCGTCCATAGCGTAGACACAGGTAGACACACCTTCATAATGCTGCATCCCTCGGTCACGTAGGCATATTGGTGAGCTCTAAGTTTAGTAGCTCCGCATTTTAGCTACGTCGGTCTACGTGTGTCTACATCGGTCTACGTGCGTGGACCAACGTAGGAGTCCGCGCCATCCTCGTCACTTCGTTACTTCGCTTAGCGCTGCGAAAGTTTGTAACTTTGATGGGAATTCGTGAAAGTTCGTGAGTTTGATGGCTTTCTGTGAAAGTTCGTGAGTTGGTATTCCAGCCTTGTCAAACGGCGACTTCTCGGCACATCACGGAGTGATGTGCATCAACAGCTTGCCGAGGTTGGCGGGTTAGGTTCCGGTTAGTTGGTTAGGGGTTGGAGGTTAGAGGTTTGGATTAGGCGGTTACGGTTAGAGGTTAGAGGTTAGTGGTTAGTGGTTAGAGGTTAGAGGTTAGAGGTTAGCCGTTAGGGTTAGAGGTTAGTGTTAGGCCAGGGTATCAATATAAAAAAAACGGGGGAGAAGGAAATGATGGCCAGATTGATGCGTCTGATTTGTGTGGTTTGTTCACCTCACGAACTTTCCTGGGAATTCACCAAAGTGACGAAGTTTCAGAGGTTGCCATCAAAGTGACGAGCTTTCGTGAGTTTAAGCGAAGTAACGAAGTGACGAAGGTGACTACTACCCCCAACGTAGACCAACCTCGCTAGATGTAGACCTATGTAGACAAGCCGTGTCTACATAGTGTAGACATAGGTAGACGAAGGGGCCCGTCTACCCTTCGTCTACGGGGGTAGACAGACCCTATGTCTACAAGGGGTCGGAACGCAGTGATAAAACATAAATTTGAAGGTATTTTGAAGGACAGCTCGTGTACCTTGGTCCAGTTCCGCCTGATGTTCAAAGAACTGAGTTCCCATTGCGATTTGGGCTTCGCTATCCACAACGGGAGCATAGACGGAATGTCCGAGTACGTGGATGAGATATTCACCATAAACAGAATGGTTGCGCCAAGGCTGGATTTTTTCCGCAAGAGTGATCATTAGAGGCGAGGACACGCGGTTTGTTCGGTAGCCGAAGTCATCGAGGAAGGTGACGCTACGAAAATTCGCAACAGTATCAGGACACTCCGTCTGGAGGGCATCCATCAAGACCATGTTTAAGTTGCCGAGGTTGTTGGTGATCTGCGAAACAACACCTGTTGGAAGCAGGTCATCGAAATTCTTCCAAAGATCGAGGATTTTGTGATAGTGCTGCCGCAGAGGATATTTCAACTCTGGGGATGGGGGGTGAATAGTTCGGATGTGCTCCGCAATTGGCGCTAAAACTTTGAGTCGTTTGTCGTTCCCGATGTACGCCAATGCGGTGCGTATTAGGGTGGATTTGTTGGCGAGGACGTCTGGGATTGGCAGCTCGGCCTGAACCTGATCCGCATCAGAGAGGCCGTCAGGGAGCATCGAGAGCAGGCCAAGCAAGTCCTGCGCTTCCGGAGTCATGCGAGAACTCGAGAAGGATAACATGATGGAGATGTCCAGACTCGATTTCTTGTCGTATCCATCTGATAGCAGTCGGGTGCTTTCTGTGTCCCACCGTTCAAGAGTGGTTTTACAGCCCTCGTAGGCCACCACACTCGCTATTAGAGTAACTGCCAGCGGAAGATTGCCCGTCAATGCTAAAATTTTCCGCATACTGTCTTCATTGTGGTTCCCGTCCGCTATGTCGATGAAAGTTTGCAATGAGGCCGAATCTGTGAGGGGCTGGAGGGGAACAAGAAACGGGCGTGTCCAGCGGACCTTTGCAGGTCGTTTAGCGCCTCTCATTGTGATCTGGAAATTGATGAGAGGACGGCAAATGTTCTGGGCGGTTGTACTCGCCACAATTGCCAGATTCGAGACGTCAGCCAGCAGTGAAAGAAACTCTTCGACCTCAGAGCGCGAAGCATTCGGTTCCCAAGGAGTTTCAAAGTTATCTAAAATCAAGAGCGATTTTGGATGTTGGGTGAGATACCGCGCGACTTTCCGGGTGAGATTTGGACTCTTGTCGAGTCCGATGTGTGACGCAACGCTCGAAACGAGATCAGAACAGCTCGAAGTTGAATGACATGGCACAAAATAGCGGTGCAGATATTCATCAACAGCTTGCGCGTGGTGGAGGACTGCCGTACCAAGGCTGGTTTTGCCGATTCCACCAGGTCCAAGGATCGCGATCCGAGGGGATTCCTGCTGCAGGAGGTCAACGATTTCCTGCAGTTCGGATTCGCGGCCGTGGAATATCTGCGGTGACGGCGGTAACACGGACAGAGATCCTGTACTGATTTGGAGACATGAGCATAATGACGGCCTGGCTTCAGAGTTACGAACCTATCGCCGAGGCTTGACAAGGTCCCGGCCAGCTGAAACGTATCAGTTCCGAGCAGTGTGAAGCTACAACAAGCTTACTGAAGATAATTCGGAATCGGTGAGCTCTGGATGGGCGGCAAGCAGCTCGAGCAACTCTTTGTGCCTTTCCTCAGCATCTTGATGCATTTCAACCAGACCCTTCACCCTTGAAATACCGATTTGAACCTGAAGAAACAAGTTAAATCAGATGGCGCAGAACAATTTTCTGACTGAATACCTGAAAAACACGGAGGGATTCTTGGAGCTCGCTTTTGCAGGCGTCCAGACGCGCAGCATTATCCGCCTGTTTCAAAAGCTGTTTGAGCTTGCCCATTCCTTGTTGAGCCTTCATAAAGGCGTAGATCTTTTGGAGGTTTCTGGAGCACCTCAGTCAAAGTCAAGGGGACAGCGATGAATGTACTCCGTGAGTTTTGCGATGTCATATAGCAACGCAGGCGGAAGGACCCCGTTGGTTTCGGAGGTCGAAGAAAGGAAGATGATCGAGCAGAATATCTCGTGGATCTGCTCTAGCACTTGAATATAGTGCTCCTTGTTCGAGCGGATCGCCTGGTTTTTATCAGCATAAAATCTCTGAGGGCGAAATTGGCGTTATCAACGGACATCTGCAGATTTTACGATGGACAGGCCAATGGTTGCTGCGATACCGAGGAATGGGACCCGAGTTGAGTCCGCCACAGTTTTTGCAGCGGAGGCGGCGACGCCGATATATTCGATGAGACTCTCGAGACGCGTGGATCGCCGCTGCATAGTGGGCTCGAAAATTTACGAGACCCGTTGAGACCACGCCGTTTATTTAAAAGCGCCTCGGTACTAAAATGGAATGATCATCTTTGAAATTCATTTGGCTGATCTCCCACGTTCTAATTGCGAGCTAAATGGAGGACGGAGACAAACCGCGTTGAAGATTTCAGAGAGCATATGCATGGGGCTTGAATAACTCGTTACAAGGCACGACATAACAACAAAAGAAATGGTTTGCTGCCAAGTAGCCAGGGCGAGTTAATCGTCGTTAAAGAGTCCGCCAATTAATATTAACTCCATAAGCCGAAATACACGGGACAGTCAAGTTCCTTATCAAGTCAGTCGCCGTCGGGCATAACATTAATAGACTCTTGCGGTGACAAGGCAAGGCGGCGGAGGTAGGTCGCAGACAGTTGGCGGACAGGACATGTGAACAAGTCACCGTGAATCATTGAGATCATCCACTTCGGAGGTTGCAAGGCTGCACTGTGAAAGCCTGATTGCAAGAGGGGAAGAAATCAAAGGCGGATTCAACGGGATGAATTTAAATACGAGGCAATACATCGCCTGGTATGGGGTGTATACGAGATTAGCACGAGTCCGTTCATCGTTGGGGAAGATGCAGGAGGAGCGTACCTAGCACCAGTTTCTACCCGCTTTTGGCTTGCGAGTGGTCGTCGTGACACCCTTCGCCTCCTGCGCAGCCGTGAATTTGAAGGATTTGTCGTGCTGGGCGTAGTAGATAGAAGAGGCGAAGGAGGATGACTTTATACTTCCATGAAGAGCGACCTTGACGACCGCCCTACGTTTTCGCGCCTAAGATTTACCATCATAATTGGGCAAGGAGTCCCAAACGGGAAATAAAAGGCGAGCTCATGCGAGGCAAGGTCGCAGATTCCCTTGACAATGCGCTACGCAGGTCCAAGCGTATTTGTTGTGCCCACTACCCATTATTAACAGACGGAAGAAGACAAAAGGCGTATTGTATCCCGAATGAAACAACGACGCTGAACAGGGAGCTAGGGATGGTCACGGGTCCGGGTCCGGGTATAAATCAGTCAACCCGGACCCTGACCCGCAAAACCCCAACCCCAACCCACGGGTCTACGGGTCGTCCACGGGTTGTCCGAATTGATCGGATCAGGACTGCCGAGGCTTGCCGGCACGTTCAACACCTTCAAAACATGAAATGTGTCCAATAATTGGAACTTTTGAGTGCATCAGGAGCTTAACAGAAGCTTGGGAGTACATTTTATAGCTGGTAGCACCTTGAAATGACTTAAATTCCACGAGAAAATCAAATATCTGCAGACCCGTGGTGTACCCGCGGGTTCCGGGTCCACTAAAATTGTAACCCGTACCCGTACCCACGCTCACCCGACCCGGAAACCCGCCGGGTTGACCCGTACCCGTGACCATCCCTACAGGGAGCACCTTGATCACAGTTGAAAGGTCTAATCTTGCGTCATTTAGGTTTAACCAGAAAACAAGAAATCCGCCGGAGGGCTTTCGGGCCTTGAGGTGAAGCTGCAAGATGGTGGTGGTCCAAGAGCGACGTGGCAGATTTGATCGCCGGGGCGCTGACTACGCAGCAGCAAGTAAGCACGGCGCGGGCGGGAAGATTGATAGGGTTTTGATGGCGGCAGCGGCGAGCGCAGGAGTGTTCCGCGTTGCGAGAACGGTTTTGGGAGAATTTGTTGAGGTGAATTTTTTTGTAAATAAATTCTGTTCCCGCAGAATTGCGGGAACGGTTTTGGGGAAGAAATTTTTTGAGGTGAATTTTTTTGTAAATAAATCCCGTTCCCGCAGAATTACGGGAACGGTTTTGGGAGAAATTTTGAAGGTGATTTTTTTTTTGTAAATAAATTCTGCGGGCACGGTTTTGCGAGAATTTTTTGAGGTGATTTTTTTGAAAATAAATTCCGTTCCCGCAGGATCGCGGGAATGGCTGTGTTGCAGAACATGAATTGCCGATAATGAGCGTCGAGCTGGCGTGCGGAATAGTCCTAGAACCCCAATATAATCCCCGAGGACGCGGGGTAGGACGATAGCGCAAAGCTGTTACACCTAACTGCAAAACCCTAGAGCGCTTTCAAAAAAAGTTCACGAGCAATTTATGACGTCAATTTCCTTTTGAAGCACAGCGCTCCACACCTGCGCGCACTGGAGCACTGTAAGCGAATGTAAGCGATGTCAACGAGCGTAAGCCAAGTTTTTTCAGAAGCGCTCTAGGGTTTTGCAGTTAGGTGTAATCAGTCTAGACCATATTTGCACGGTACTGAACCACTGACACTGACAAGAGTCATATCGAAGCATCAACAGAATGGAAGTTTGAGATTTCACCCGGTCTCAGCACGGTTGGCTTTCCATACTGAATTGATGCTGTGCATGGTTTTCATCTGGTAACGACTGTCTACACATCCTGATTTGATTTCCTTAGAGACCCATGCATCAAGTAGACTTTTGAATTGGACAAATCCGTTCTATATTTCATTTCTTCGCCCACACGCGCGGTTTTATTCTCCGTGATTCGTGCACAGGACAATCCATCTATTTTCGGCGATAGGCGCTTCTGCGGCTCCTTCACTCTGAGGACCTCAGTTCTCGACAGTCTACTCGACGATCATTCTTCATCGGCAAGCCACTCACGATCCTCTACAACTCTGCCTTCCGACAATCCCTAGCTTCTAAGCATCAGGGTTATATAAAAAGGTTCGTGCCATGTTCTGCGAAAAGCGCGGTGGTTTCGAATTGGGATTGGCGCCTTCAAACCAAAATTGATCAAATGTTTCAAGAACAACAAGACGTACCGCGTGACTTCGATCTCTTGAGTTCAGAGTAGATGCGAGCCATTCAAATCGAGATCGCAGTGCCGATCGGACAGAAAGCTGTAATATCTGAGCAGCAGAGGGGAGAGAGGAAGATGCGGAAGGCTTTGTCGGGATAAATCCAATCACTTCCAAACGAATTGGGTAGTCAAACCATTAATCCAGCGTCCGTGCATTTTCCCTTCAAGTTGGAAGTCGGGTCGAAAATTTCTATCGCCGCTAAACGCTTGGGAAGTGCAACTCAAACGCTGTGGGACATAATTTAGACCGGTATGGATTTATTCATTGGATGTGTCAGGCTCTTCAACAGGTGTCACTACGTTTCAATCTTAACAAGCGCCTTTGTTGTAAGGGAGCACTGCAGAATTGACTGGCGCGCAGCATTTCTTGGCGCCTTACTGACAATCGTGACTACTCTTTCCTCATAAATACACCGCCAGTGAATTCTGAGTCTTATCTGAAGTTACCACCCCCCATGTCGAACTCCTCTGCTTCGGCTCTCCAGTGTACTGGCATCGCACCCAATCTCGACATCGCTGGGATTGGTGTCCGCGTGGCAATTTACGCCCAGGCGCTACTGAGCATCCTCCCCCCAACTGTCTTCGCATGGAAGGGCAAGTTCTCCTCGGAAGAGATCAAGAAAATGTCGCGCATGTTGATCAGCATCATATTGACGGCCTGCGCCCTCCTCTTATCCACTGGAATTCAGGCTGCGACTTCCGGCATCAGCCTCTATCATGCCTTGATCATTCTGCAGCTCAGCTGGATAAACAGCATGACGTTCGTGACTGTCAATTTCGTCGCTCACCGTGCCGAAAACATAAATACTCTGCGGAATGCATTGCCCTTGCGCGGTGGACAATCGAATAGAAATAAGGCTTCGGAAAAGGAAAAGGATGTGACGGAGCAACTTCTGTTGGCAATATGTGTGGCATCCCTGCACTTCATTGCTGTGGGAGTTTTCGGAATATATGTTTGGAACAAGATTCAGACTTTCGGGAACCAGCCGGAGTGCAACAAGGATACATTCCTCGTCATCCTTTCGAGAACGGTATATGGTGAGTTGGCGATTATGGACCTGACCATGATAGATAACTGAATCTGGTTTCAGTCACTCATGGCCCTATTCGGAGAATCTCCTTGGCAATTTATGGGATTTCAGTCATACCCATTTTCAACATCTATCTTATAGGCATACCCTTCATCATCGTCTATCTTATAGGCAGCATCACACTGCCCAATGTCCACTCCGACGCGAACGCCCGTCTCGCGCTCTACTTTGCGATCTCGGTAATGGCTACGGCCATGAGTATTTTGGTTGCCAATACAGAACAGATGATTCATAGGAGCTCCGGCCTCGTGCAGCCTGGGGAAGGCAATTGGACATTTGGACAGACGCTAGCGTTGATTCTCCTCTTTTTCCCCATCTGGGCGGGCGCTGAAAAATCTTCGCCATTCCGAGACAGAAAATCGTGGCGATTCCGGGATACCTGATGATGAGCAACCGCTCATCGATTCCCCAACAATCGTACTTGCGACTAGCGACACTGCTGGCCCTCGACAGGTTGATGATCCGGACTCGGACTCGGAGGTCGGTGCATTAGTAACTGCGGTGGCCCTATGAGGACCGTAGTAAAGGCAGAGAAGTGGACATTTCGGAACCCATCTGCTCCTGATGTATGTAAAACGTACAACCACTATTTTAACTGCTGTTGGCATAACTATCGGCACAATTCTGACCGCTCACCATGGACCATCCACCATGCGAGCGTTCATGACTGCTCCTCCACACTCAGAAAGGACGTATAGGTGAGCTCTCTAATACCAAATCACGAAGACTTTGCCTGCCATACTCTCCAACCCACTCAACCCACTGGAGTGGAATGAGCATATACTTACATGTATACAATTCAAATGAGAAAGAGACAACTTCAGGCCTTCCTGGAATTGAACAAGACTCCTGAGACGAGGTGTACCAGTGGATACAATGGGTTGCCTAGCACCAGACTAGACGGGTGGTGAGTAAAGCAGATGTAAATGTGGGCTATGTCGGAATGGTTCTGACAGCAGGGGCGATGGGCAAGACAGATGTAGGTGTGGTGGGCAAGCCAGATGTAGATGCGGGCTACAGGGGGAGTCGTCGGAATGCTTCCTACAGCAGGGGTGTTGGGCAAGCCAGATGTCGATGACGGCTACAGGGGGAGTCGTCAGAATGCTTCCGACAGCCGGGCAGTGGGCAAAGCAGGTGTAGTAGGTGTACACTAAGTGGACAAACGAAATGGCACAGGTGCTGCTGCTGCACAAGTGAGTCGGAATGATTCCGAACTGTGTCCCCTTGATGCTATACCAACTCTTTTTTTTCGTTGACTTTGCAGCCCTGAATAATGTACAAGAAAGGGTCAGAAGAACCTGAATGAACAGGATGTAGAAAATTCAGAGCAGTGGTGCTGGGAAAGCCTGGTGCTGCCGCTGCACCAGTGAGTTGGAATGGATCCGATACTGTCTCCCCTGCCTAATGCTACACCAACTCTTTTTTTTGGTTGACTTTGCAGCCCTAGATAATGTACAGGAAAGGGTCAGAAAAACCTGAAAAGGAATGAATGAACAGGATATCAAAAATCCAGCGCAGTGGTGATGGAAAAGCCTGGTGCTGCAGCTGCACCAGTGAGTCGGAACACTATTCATCTTGGATTCAGTCCAGCGGGCAGACGGGTGGCTGTACACTTTTGAGTGTAGAAAAAAACCAACCCAAAAGTGTACAGCCACCAGTCTGCCCACTGAATTGAACCCAAGATGAATAAGACTGGGTTTTGGAGGTGATACCTCGTAGGTACCTTTACGAGTTGTAACCATTTCAGTTGTGCAGGAAAAAAAATTGGTGGATGCCGTATCTGCCGTATCGGGTGATCAAGCCGTCGGCTAGTGCGAGATAAACAACGGAGTTGAGTGACCGTTCAAAAAAGTGTGAGGCTTCGAGTCCTTTCGGAGTGAAGCACACAAATGTCAGGAAACTCAGAGAGGTGGGAACAAGAGAACGGTGGAATGATCTCCTTGTTCAATGGGAAGTATTCTAATGTAGCTATTTCTTCGTGTGCTTAAATAGACTACTTGTGAGTCAGTAGGACTCAATATGACTAGACTACGGAATCAGAATGAGTCGAGAGACTCGGGTGCGTAAGTAGACGGAAGCGCAGGAACGAGTGCGGTCCGAGCTCCGGAACCTTACACGTTCCGAGGGTCAGAATGGAGCGGCAAACTAATGGTGCTAGGTCTGTTTCACAAGCCACCTCTTTGAAGCAACCCCCTAGGATTCTGTTTTTCCTGAGGTTTGTGCAAGGAATCTGGTGGGTGGCCGTCGATGAAAAATGTGTATCAGACGGGGAGGAACCCACCCCAAATTTTCGGGGTTGATTGGATAGCATCTAGCCTCGCGCCAAATATAGCAATGGGCTCCCCTGGCGCGGGGTCGATATTACTAGGATAAGATAGATAGTCTTATTCACGCATCTTCCTCACTGATATTCCTCGCGGTTCCTCCCATTTCCTTCTCGAATGCACATTAAATCCCCACGCAAGCTATCCCCCTTCGCGGATGTCTCTGGTGGATGCAAGCACACGGAACGCAGTAACGGAACGCAGCAACTCGCCCGCAGAGGTTTCCGCATCCAAGCCGTTCATACCCAGCGATGTTCAACGGAAATCCTTTGTATTGTTGCGTATAAAGCAGGGCAGACAATTATTGGTAGCTGCTTACCCTGCGCGCTGTAATCAGCGTTCGTCTGCTGAAATGGTGCCCATTCATGCGGATGTATTGGTGCGTCTCCGTCCCACCCCCTTATAACAATCTCGTTCGCGCCGACTCGAAGCGCGGCTTATATGTGATCATTCGCGCCATTTGGTGCCGCGAACCCTCGCATCCCGCTGCGTCTCTGTTGCGCTTCAATTTTGATGATTCTTTCTTTTGTTCCGTTCGTTCCCTTGCACTAAATTGCTCACTACTTCTTACTTCAAGGCACAGCTCATTCAAGCATATTTCACCGACCGTCAGATCCATCGCTCTGAAAATAAGTAATTATCGTACCCAAATGAAGGACGACATCGGATCTTTGCTGTCGTATGCGGTGTGTGCGTTGTTATTCGCTCACGCCATCCTGACTCATTTCCCTGTCATTGGTATTTTAATTGTTGTCTGTTCGTTGCTCCATGTGCTAGGCATTCATTTCAGCATTGAGGTCAATTATTCTTTGCACACATCCCACAGCGTGCACCGAGCCGCGCGCTCCTGCATTGATTATTTTCTTGAGCAGATCCGACACTGGCGTACGTTTGTCCTGTATGCTCTACCTATCCTTGTTGCATACCCCTGGACTGCTCTCTGGCCGTGTTCTCCGGCCATGGTTCGACGCGGCGTCCGTTGGTTTATTGTACATATGCCGCCCATAGCCCTCATTCTCGACCCGCGCGGACATCACCCTGGTTGCGCTTTGATAGACTCTCCTGGTGTGTGTTTCGTTCTCTTTTATCTTTATGCGTGCATTGCTCTTATCTGTAAAATCATTTGTTCTGTGCATCTGGTGATCCCTTGGGCGGTTCATGGGTGCCGGTATCTTGCGACGTTTAGGGCTATTTTTACCTGCTTTCTCTCGTTGTCCGCGGCCCGCCCTGCGCTACAATCGGCTTGAGCGGCAATCCATATTATTCCTTGATGGCGACCCTGCAAAACCAACTTTGATTTCTCCCGCGGCTGTCAATTTTCACCTGATGAGGCGGTCGATCCTCAATTCCTGACTCACTTTCGCCTCCAGTGGATGCGGCCAGCCACGTCGACCGGTTTCCTCACATATATATATCTCACTTATCCCGCAGTTTTTCTCCAAGTTCTCTCTCCCTGGCGCCTTGATTATGACCACCGATCCCTCTAGAATTGGTCCGCGCTTGGGCGTCCCCGATGCTTCGTGTTCAATACTCAAGTTCTACAGCCACGGTATTCAGTGCAACTTGAATTTGTTTTCTAAATCCACCCCAATTTCCGGAATCCAAAGCCTTGGAAGAGTCGTGGCCAGTTCTACAGCATATGGCGGGAATCCGATCTACTTTCTTCCTCGGGAGGTTCTGCACTTTACTCACCACTTCACGAAGGAATTAACTGGTAAATTCCTTGAACCTGATGTTCGGAATACTCAAATCGCGTTTTAGTACGAAATTTCTCGGCAGTTTAGGGTTCGAGTCCTTGCGTCTGAATAGATTAGCCAGTAGCTGCGGAATTCGGCAGACATGTATTCACAGACTACAAGCGGTTTGCTTTCGCTCGTCCCCGGCGATTTCATCTGAGAATAAAGAAGCGAGTTCGTGGGGTATGGTCTACTGAACATAGCCAAGTTGGTAGCTCGTGGCTCGTCCGTATTCATCACCCGTCGTGGTTATTTTTCTGGGTTCCAGATATTATTTCCGTGCTTCCTTGATTGTGTTTCTTCTCCTGCCAGATAATTTGTGCGCCGAACTAACCACTCTCAGTACATTCGACATCAATGCTTCAAGGTGAGTCCCTGCGGTTTCGGCTAGGACTATTCCGCGCGCCAGCTCGACACTCATTATCAGAATTTCATGTTCTCCAACAGAGCCGTTCCCGCACCGTTGCGGGAACGAAAATAAAATAAAAATTGTTCAAAATCCGTTCCCGCAAAATTGCAGGAAGGCCCCCACCCCCCAAAAAAAATCTTCCCCAAAACTGTGCTGCCCTTCGCCGATAACGCCGATGCCCCACGTGCCGCGCCACGTCTAACACGCCCCTTCGCTGCCCCTCCGGCCTCCTTCATGCCCTTCGCCGACTATGCCGATGTGCCACGTCTCACGCGCGCTCGCCCCCTCGCTGTCCCTTCGCTGACAACTCGCTGCCCGGCGTCGCCAACAAAGCTGATGCCCCCGCGCTGCGCCACGTCCGCCCCCTCGCTGCCCCTCGCCGATCATGCCAAAGCCCGCAGCGCCCGCCCCTCTCCCACACCGCCACGCGCCCCGCCGCGCCCCACATCCAAATCCCTGTGCCCGCCGGCCAACCCTCGCCTCGCCCATAACCCCGACGCCCGCATCGCCCGGCCCTTTACCATACCCCCGACGTCTTCCCTGTCCCGCCTTCGCCGAATGCAACAACTAGCCCCACCGGCTGTCCCGCCTGCCCCGCGCCCTCTCTTCACCCGCAACAGCGCTCCCACCGCATTCCTCCATCCGTCCCACTGTCTGTATTCCCCCTTCCATCCCGCTCCGTCTCCTCCTCGGCCATCCCCCTTCAAAACTCATTCCTTGTCTTTGATTTGCATCGCATTCACTTACCTTTATCCCTTCAAATCCTCCCGGGAATCCCAGGTATGTCGCCTCACTTAGTTCTAGCTCGTCAAGATTTTTTCCCTATTTTTTATAGATCTTTTACCCATACGTTCCGTCCTGAGCGGAACGTTTAGCCCGCTCGACGTGACGTCACCACGATGCTGTGACGCCACGTCGACGGCCTTCCTCTTCCCAACCACCACTACATCGCGATCTCAGGCGTAAAACGCCGACATCGTGGGGGTCGAGCGCCAAGCGTTACACAAAACCAGCCCTTCGGGCTTCAATCCACCCTGCAGCCGTCCAGGAGGGTGGAATTGGGAAGGCGTATGGAACGTCCGTGCGGGGCAAAGACGGAGCGGAATTTCATCGAAGATGAGTTTTCCCTATCTCATTTCTTTTCATCTTTCATCTTTCCGAGCTTCCGCCCGTGAACGGCCTTGCAGCACCCGCCATATATCTCTGGCGCGCGGTACTACACGGCCGTCTTCATCTTTGACGACTCTTAACCGCCAGGGTTTTAGGTTAGGGTTAGCTGGTACGTACCCTTCCTTCCCTTGATCAGCAACATTCCCGTTCTGATTCTGCCACGACGCTCGCAAGACGCTCCCTTCCGCGCGGCCATGCCGTCCTTCTCGTCAGCCACGCACTGCAATTTCTCTCGCACTGCGACTGCATCTACGCGCCAAACCACGGGGACGACTGGACATTATTTCAGGCCCGCCACGCTTTGAGACCACGGGGAGATAACGAAGTCGGATAATGATGGTTCTAAGGGTATGAGGCACGTCACTCTTTTCTAGTGCGTTTCTTATTCCCCCTTGGCCTTCGATTTATGCCCTGCTCCGCCCATCTTACTCCTGACTTAGGCAACGTTTCCTTCTCTTTCTACCGTACATTTCTCGCGGTACGTATCCGTATCGCACTCGATGCTGCTTCCCGTACCCTTGCGCCTCAAACTGATTCCAACCTTTGGGTTCTCAGTATCAGACGATCCCCGGTGCGTGTTCGTCAGTCTTTCTTTTCTTCTCGCCTCGTTTTGCCTGGCAAGCGACAGTTAACGCTATCGTTTCGTTACTTTTTTGGTATCGTTTCGTTAGCTCTTTGGCCCCGTTGCGCCGAACGGCAAAATTCCGTTGCGGCGTTTCAGCCATGTGTGAGAGCGGATCCATCGAGGACGAATAACCGGTGGGCGACTGGCTGAATGCTCGTTATACTGTCCGCGCGTGATTTTTTTTTCCCCTTCTTTCGTGTTAATTTCTTTCACCTCTCATCCCCTAACTTACGCGCACCTCAAGGACCCCGACTTGTTTTTGCTGTACGTCGCTCACCCTCGCCTCCCCAAGGTGAGTTGTTCGTTTTTATTCCTCTCGTCGACTCCGTGCCTACAGCTCCACGACGCTTTCGTATCAAGAAGATCGCCTCGTGCGTATGACGGCCTGCACTGCTGGGACTAGCACCATGCGCACCACGTGTTGGATGGGATGGTAGTCGAACGGTTCGTTTACGGTCATAACTGCCTAAATTTTATCAATGTACATGTCTATTCGCGACGTCTTGCTGAGTGTCTGTCTTCACCAATAGGCAACAAAGGCTCTGGACGCATTCCCTTCAACACCACCACGAACAACAGCTCCCGCGTATCGTAAGTAATCACTGGCCCAAATTACAAACTGGCCCAAGACACGCGACCGTCCCCGTTTTCCCCAGGAATCCCGAGCAGATTTCTGCATCCGTTTGCAATGTTTTCACATTCGCGGTAAGGCGTAAGCTCATTCAATACAATGTAATCTTCTCGCCTCGAAATGCTCGTGCAGTCAGTTCTATTCAACCATTCAGAGTCTTCTTCTGAATTCAGTGATAGCGAGTGCATGGGAAGATTTATGGCGCTGGCAGTGCGGGGTTACCGGCCAATTTGACGCATAAAGAGGTGCGTTCGCACTTTCTGGTTTTTTCTTTGCATTCCCTTCGCTCATGAATTCATTAGAATCGCCTTTCGTGCGCAGTCGTTTCGTTTCGCATAGCGCCTATCAACCCCTCCCCCACCCCTCTCGCACATCTCCCCACAAGTCAAGTTGCTCAAACGCATTTCGTTCGCATACAGCTCGGCAGGCACGTATGTCGCCACTACCGCTTCACGCTGTCCCAATCTCGGCACATCACAAGACCCAGCGCATGAGTATGTGACCCAAATGTTATTTTGTTATTCTGTCGAGGTACAGGCATGTATGCAAATCCGCCTACTTTCAATCGTATTTTACATAACACGTCTTGGCAATGGCAACTTGACTTTTGATTTCGAAGCGGAGTCAGCCGACATCCATCAGCTGGACGACGAAAATCGACATAGGCAGTGCCAACAACCGGGATGACCCCTGGGTACGTTTCCATCTTTATCCGTAACTTTATAGTTAATTCACAGTTGCGTTTTTTTTTTTTGTCTAACTGCGAGATTTGTTCAGAACAATTTTGTATCATCTCAATGTCGCTATTGTTAGGAGATAAATAACCCCGTGCTTTCGCCATGGGTGAGTCGCCGCATTTCGTCCCTTAAAGTCATATATAGCGTTATGGTTATGGTATTCATTTCTCACTTTTTTACCATCGCATACCCACAAGTCCCGGGAATCGTAGGCATTTCCCGGGCGTTTCTGAATATCTTCCATTGCTGTGTTGACTCAACGCCGCCGCTACATCGTCCCGCCTAACAGCCCCTACAACACGACGCACATCACAACCTACATTTTCTCGCTCCCTCCCCACATTGTAACAATTTTTTTAGGAAATCCCGTGCAACTATTGTCTCCACCAATGTTTTCTCTGACAAAACATAGCTCACGTTGTTTGGGCCAAGACGGCCTATCCACTTTCCATGAAGATTGGAAACATTCCCAAAAAAAAAAAATCCATCACAAGCAGTCACGGTCTCGCCGCGCGTAGGTGTTACTCAGTTATCTTCCAACATCGCGCATGAAAGATTTCAAAAACAAGTCAGCCCGGAGGCGCATTCTGCAAACATATTTCACGTGTTCATGGCCCACATTCCCGTTACGCTAAAAGGTGCCTGCGTTGCGGGAATCTCGATGACGATGCGCGTAGAGCTGCGCACACACAGATGCACAAATACTGCGGCCACATCATTGTTTATGTGCGTTTGAAAAATTTAAGCGAGGCTTGCTCTCGTACCACCATCATCATCGTCAATTTGACGCGGGGAGTGCCCGAATCCTTCTCCTTAACCTACGATCAGGGCATGCATCTATCAACCCTAGCGGCGCTTACTAACTGCGGCGTGCCACCGACACGTTGGGTGAGGGAATGACGATAGGCCCATCCTGAGCGCGCGTGTCGACGAGATGGAGGGCATAGCCGACTTTGGCGCATACCGACGTCTCGTCTATTCACGCGTTCTGGCAGCCGTCTCGCTGTATGCAAGCCACGCTAGCGAGCTAACCCCTCAGCCACCACATTTCCTCCTCTGCCATCTCTTGCTTCTTCCCAACCACCACCACCTTGCGATGTCAAGCGTAAAACGCTGACATCGTTTGGTTCGAGCACCATTGGTTCCGCAACACCAGCAAGAAAACGCAACGTCATGCCGTCCGCTTGTCCTTCGGGCCTCAATCCAGCTGCGACCGTCAAGAAGAGTTAAAATGAGGAAAAGGAATGAAGTGTTCGTGCGAGGGAGAAACGGACGAGGATTTCATTTGAAGTGAGTTTTCCTCCTGTTCTTTTTGTTCTCGTTTTGTCTCCTGTGCGCGCCGAACATCGGGATGTAGACAGCCTCGCTATGCCATCTGTCGCCCGCACCTTGCTGGGCGTCAATTCCATCCTCCTGTGCCACCCTCACGCACCTGCCACGTCTCTTTAACTCCTTTTAAAGATGTGTAATCCAATCCTTCGTCCGAGGAAATCAACGTGCTGACTGTTTTCTCTCTCGATGATCATTGAAAACTCCCCGAGATTGCCGGGAGGATCTCTCACATACAAGGCTAATTATTATTATTACTATTATTATTATCATTATTTTGTTGCTAATCTATGGCATTCTCATATACGCACGGCGAGAATGTATCTCCACCCCTTCCTTCGAAGTTCACCGTAGTGCCCACGCCGACTGCCTCCGCGTTCCACAACACCACACCTGTCTGTTCCGCGTCCACTGAATATTCACCTGAGCAGCGGGGACGTTTCCGAGTAAGTAATTGAACTTCTGGTTCGTTTTGACACCGTTTGCTTACCTTTTTTTTTTAGCTAACCCGTGCCGCACCCACACTGGTACAATGCCTTTGGTTCACCGTTATCGGCTACAGCGCATGACGCCACTGTTGTTGCTTTCGTGTAAATTTCAAAATCTACTCTAGGGCGTTCTGTGTTGGGAGCCGTACCGCTGTATGCAAGCCGCACTAGTGAGCTAACCCTTTGAGCCTGCATCTTCCTTCGTGTGATCATTCCAATCTGATCTGGATACAAGTCAGTCTTCCACCTCCGCTTTTTATTCTACTTTTCTTAGATTCATCTCTTTTGTCACTTACGGGTGCAAAATTGCTGGACATTTGTCTCGCCCACCACCCGACCCAGTCAGCTCAACGCCTCCATCCGACGCCTCAACATCCTCGAGCGCACTCGAAACGGCCTGGGGCAGGGAAGGAAGCTGGGTATAAATCAGTGAGTCGGCGCTTGTCTGTCCTCCTTTCCGTTGGCCTACCTTTCTTTTATCATCCAGCGCATGAACTTCAGCAGACGAACTCCCGGATCAATAGCCATACCCATCCGCGTCACCCTCTCAGTGGTGTTGCGACCACACTTCAAGTGCTGCGCCGGTGGGCTCGGTGGCGGCGCGTCGACCTTGGCGTGCCCCCCCAACCCACTCGCTAGGGCAAACCTACAAAGGCGCGGAGTTTGGCAGCCATGTTCACGGCTGCTCTAATGGACGCAAGTACGGTTAACCCCAGATTTAGGGAGCACGCCCAAAGCTCCCTGAGATCTCGCCATTCACTAGCGTGTCCCCACAGTCTTTGTATCTTTCTTTTTTTCAATGTGAGTATCGCTCTCTCCTCCCTTTTTTTGCTATTTGATTTATTATTGTTCTTCCTCGCCTCGACACACCACGCGTTTCCTTGCACGATACCCTCGTCCTCTTCTTTTTAAATTCCCCTGAGAATTCCAGGTGTTGCCTCCATACCATAAATTTTTTATACCCTTTTTGTTCTAGATCTTTGCGCAATTCGAGCGCGTTGCGTACGGCGTACAACGCCTAGAATGGCCCGCTCGACGTGACATCACGATGGCGACATAGCGTCATGTCCGAGCCGTCTCCCTCTTCTTTTCGTACACTACCACCTCATCATGTCGCGTTACACGCCATCACCGCTGGGCTTGGACTCCGAAGGTTACGCAAGACCACTTTGACCAGCCAAGGCCGAGTTGTCGGCGCGTGATTGGGGCGCTGCTATTCAGAGAAATAGGATTGTGATCGATCGGCATGAGAAGCGGGCGCGAGAAGAAAGGGCTGGAAATTTCTCTCGAGGTGGGTTTTTTGCTCTCCTGTTTTGTTTTTTCGTCTGCGCTCAACTCCACTTCGCCACAGAAGACGGCTCTCAAAGCTCCAGGCCTTTCTGGGGATTTTTATCTTCCTTTTGGATTGCGCTGGGATCAGCGCGTCTCAGGAAGGAGCTAGGATTTGGCACTGTCTGTTACTCACTAGGTGCGCTTTCTGTTATTCTTTGTCGTATTCGAATTTCATCACGCAGGACTAATGTACGCTGTATCCCTGTGTAATTCTCGTTGCTCCTCAATCGACATCAAGTATCGCACGATGTCGCCCGCGCTGTTTTTGCGACGTCCTTGCTAGATCACAATACCCACCCGCTAAACAATTGAAGAAAATGCAGTCGCATCGCAAACCGCCTATGGCACAGTGTGTCAACTACCAAACCCTCCACTCTAGTATCCCCTGGTCTCCCTTATCCCAGATCTGTCCCTATCTCCCTCGCTTTCACCCTTCTTTCGTAAATATTTTCACTGACGTTTTTTCCCAAAAAAATTCGCTCGTGCTTTCTAAACGCGTGCTTTCAACGCGTTTCTCATCACTCTGGAATATGCTTCGACAGCTGGGAGTCTTTGGACGCCTTTTCCGTCGACGGTGGCCTGCGTAAGGTGCGTATTTCTTCTCTTTCTTTTTGCGTTTGATTTTCTTGTGGCCTCTGGATGTGGTGATGCGTGGACGGCTACGCGTCCACAGAGTCGCGCGGACGCGTTCTGTTTGCTCTTTTGTTTTTATTTCACCGACTGCCAGCACCACCTCGCTCGTGTCCCTCTCGGCCGCTCCTACCGCGCGTAAGGATACACGGCCTGCGGCGGGGTCACTGATCGCAGTGGTGCTGCCTTTCCCCGCGGATGCGGATGAATAAACCCTGGACAATATTGGCGCCAGTACGCACCAAACCCGACCCTGGGATTTGCGTACCGACTTCAACATTGTAGTGCGCATATTCAAACGCGTTTTCGACGTAAATTCTAAGTGCACCAGCCGCGCAGGGTCTGGTGTGCCAATGATTCACATTTGACCGGGTTCACCTGCGAGCCCCGCTATCACTTGGTCGTTCTTCTTCGCGCGGCGCAGCGTGAACAACTCCTCCGACGGCAAGTGGACCGCACTCGCCTGCCACGAGCCGGGCTCGCTCGTCGTGCAGGTGCGCGTCTTCTCATCATCCATACGCATCCTCCCTGACTCACTTTTTCCTCGCACAACCTGCGTCCGAGCATTTGGAGGCGAAGGATGGGCTCGTGGACGAGCTGTTGGGGCAGGGCGGCTCGGTCTTCGGCGATGTCGCGAGGAGCCAATGGGGCTCGTATAGCATCCGGCGCAGTATGTCGTTCCCTCTCTGTGTGCCGGTTCTTTCTAACGACTTCCATAATCCTCGAGCATGGATTCCGGACCGAGAAGCATCTCCACATGGCGCCAGAGCACCTCTTCGCGGACATACTGGCGTATGCTACCGACGAGCAGGGGAGCAAGTTGGTGGTCAAGGCGGCGCATTTGAAATCCCCCTCTTCCTTCACGTGCTGATATCATTTTCTCCAGCTCAGGGAGAGCGGGCAGGATAAGTACTCTCGGACAGGATACTCTCGGACGCGTCGTGCAGTGTATGTGCGAGCCAGCTACGGGGTACGTCTTGTTGTTGAACGCCGACATCGTTTGGCTCGAATGCTATCGGTTGCATAAGACCAGCAAGAACACAGAACTTCGCGCCGTCTGCGCGTCATTCAGGCTTTAATCCAGCTAAAGCCGTCGAGAAGGGTGTAATTGGGGATGGGCAAGCAAGCGCTCATGCGACGCAGAGAGGGTTGGGGATCTCGAGGTACGCATTCCTCTTGTTCTTTTTTCCCCTTCTCTCGTCTTCCATGCGCCCGATATTCGACATGTGGACGGCCTCGCTGTGCTTTTAATCTTCAACGCCAGGCCCCGATCATGCGTGCACTGTACTCCGGCGCGGACCCGTCTTCATCTTTGACGGCCCATTATTATCTGGTGCGTACCATGCTCCTGATCAGCAATGTTATCGTGCTAATTACTGCCACGCAATTGACGCCTATATTGCAAGGCACTCTACACGACGATCCAGGGCCGCGTCGCGCGTTGCGAGGCCCTCCTCCTAGTTGACCCACGCAGTGCAGTTTCTCTCACAACGGACTATATCTACACGCTTAACAACGGGACGATTAGACTCAGGACCACCACGCTTTGAGAGCATGGGGAGATAGCGAAGCGGGATAAAGCTGGTTTCAATTGTACGAGGTACGTTAAATTCAGTACGCGCTCCCCATTTCTATCACCGCTTGTACACCATGTCCTCACCTCCTATCCAGGTACTCTGGCCATTTGATCACCAAACGACATCATCGTTTGGCTGGAGCGCCCTCGATTCTAGGTGGATTGAGGAGATTAGCAGTGCGCTGTCATTTGCTTTTCATCATCCTCTGTTTTTTTGTTCCGTTTCCCTCACGCGCCATCTGCATGCGGCGTGGTCGTTTTCGGTAAGGTTCCCCCCCCGCCCTTTCAATGCTAATCTTTCCTCGACTTTCTAGAGTATCTCGAGCGGCGCTACGACGCCAACGTCTTCGTCCTCGACGGCCCGTTTTTAGGACCACCTCGATTTGAGAGCACGGAGCGATTACTCGTATCTTAAGCAGATGTGGTGATTTCATATGTACATGTTTTGCTTCTTCCGATTTTGCACCTTTTTTCTCTCCGCCACCCGTCTGTTCCAGTGTCTTGGTCGCCTTGAGACTTTTGTTTTTCTCACCCGCTCTAAGACACGCGCATGTTAGCAGTCTAATTTCCTTTTGTTCTCCGGGTCCACCCGACAGATCAAAGATTGTTATCTTCGACCTCCCCGATCAGCCGTTCAACGTCCGCTCAAAAGCGGCAGGGCCTCCCGTGCGTCCTTCTTGGTTACGCCCACCATCCCCCCGGTCGCATCCCGTTGCTGCGTCCGTCCCTTCGTTCTTCCTCCGGAACTCCACAATTCTGTTACGCCTCGAACTTCAAGTTGAAGCAATGATCTTGCTCGCAACTTCGTCCGTGTGCATCCTGCCATCAAGCAGCTCTTCTCCCATCTCAATACAGCGCGTAACAAGCTGTCCGATCAAGCCCTCCGCAACCCAGTAAGTCGAAACATCGAGACCAAGATGAACTCAACTTGATCGCAACTCCGCTCAAGATTGCCGTGCTCTGTCCTTGAACACCATCTGCCCTTCAATGACTGCGACTACGTAATCACGACTATTCGATCAAGCCCTCCGCAAGACGCAGCGAGCAGCAAGACTGATATTCAAGACAAACAACTACGCAACTCAAGCTCAGACGTAACCCTTGGCTGCGACAACCAGAAAGAACCGTGCTGTCTGTTACACACTTGGTTCTTTCACTGTGCTCTTACTCCTCGCTCTCCATGTTGACCCGAAAAGCACTTCGACTCCCAGCTGTTGTCCGGCTGTTCTAGGGTGTCATTGCGCCGGGAACTCTCCTTCTCTCTGTCACCATACACCCTTTCTATGATACTGTAACACTATGGACGGCGTACCTCCCCCCTGCTCGGAATCAATATCAAGACCTTCGTACAACTTTCCTACCCTCTCATCTTGCTCTCAGCTCGCAAAATCTTTGACAGCAACTCAAGCCCAGTAAGACGCCACGAGCATCAAAATAGTCCTTGGACCGCAGATTTCAGGCTCGAAGCCAGTACTCGACTACAGGCCTAATTCAACCCACAATCCAAGCATGCAGCTCAGCGTTACTGTACTTCAAGGTCACAATTCCTCAAGCCTCTCAAGACGTTCAACGGTCCCTTCCGATCCCTCACTAAACGATGCCCTATGTGTTGCGCCCTTCCCGACACCCTACAATGTTTCGCTGACCCTTCCGCCGTCTTCATTTTCTGCCGGATGCCTCGGTTGTGTGTGATCCGGAAAATGCATTGAATATTTCGACGTCCTTCACGAACTATCTTCGTCTTTGTTCTTGAATTCTGGCAGTTCCGGTGAGTCATCTCTTTTCTCAACGCTCTAGATTTTTATCCTTATTCATGTCTAGCTTTCAGCGAGAACACATGGTTTCCAGGTACGCCCGTATTTCCCGCGTGCACCTACCACCAACTTCCCCCTGTACTGACGTTAACATCCTGGTACACGCGCGTTAAGCTGTAGAACCACAAACCGATTTTATATCCACTTTCACCTTCATGTGAGCTGCCCGACGTGTTTTTGGCTTTTGGCATGATGCTGTAGGCTTTCGCTCATCCTTCCTTTTTCTAACTCACCACTCATATTCCCTTTCCTCTAGCACATTACACATTCAATTCTCGCGTTCTGGCGAAGCGACCCATTACGTCCGCCGCACCGCCGATGTAGGACTCTGCTCTCGGCACTCTCCCTTCTTGCGGTCAGCGCAGCACGTATCATTGCCAAAGGGATGTCCCACAAGTGAGGCAGTACCTCATGGCAAGTTCCTTATCAGTTTTATATTGTCTTAAACACCGCTGACTGGCTCATCCAGCTCCCTCCCACCCCGGAAGCGTCGGAGACGCTTCCAGATATTTCATTTGCCTTTGTGTTCCGGGGAGCCAGAGAGGGTAAAGGACGTGTTCCTGGTAGCTCCTTACGTATTGAGTTCGAGACTGATGTATTTCTATCAGCTTTTGGGGATTCATGTAGGCGCCTCCGCGGACATTTTACGGGGCCCCAACCCTCCCACCAGCATTTAAATTTGGGCGGTTCCAGAATCCCCAAGCTCGCGGAAAATGGGAATGCGGTGTCCATCGAATGCATCCGCTAAGTTGTGGACTTCGTTGTGGCCCCGGAGTGACCGCCATTGGCCGACGAAAGGAACGGAGTCTCGAATTGCACCGTGATATTATTTATTGTAGGGCATGTAGCCTCCGTAGATGTTCCATGAATGAGTTGAATCGTGGAATGCACATGTTAACAGGTCTTCAGGCAAAAGTTGAGAGGATGTTGAACTTCCACAATTTTCAGCAAGGTTATGAAATTGTTTTTCAAAACCTCTGCGCTTCCGCCAGAGCGAAGCGACGGCATGTCTTGTTCATTTTCAAGGGATAACAGGTGCGTTATTCTTATTTCCTGCTTTTCTTATTCCGCCTTGTCCTTCGATTCCTTCCGTCCACCTTGCTTCGGCTTGTCCGGCGTCTCCTTTTCTTTTAGCGTAAATTTCTCGCCATACTTATTCTTTGTTTTCTTATTCTAGCGCATCTCCCAGCTTCCAAATCGCGCATCACCGGCGCATCAAGACTGTACTGGACACCGCATGTCAAAACCAGTACGCCCCCATCCGACGTTCTCACTGCCATCACGTAGACGACGTATATCTCTTCTGTCCCAGTACTCGGGCCATTAGATCACCAGCCGGCATCCAACTTCACCCGGCTTCCCGTAGTTATGCGCCCCAAACCTCTGGTGTCCTTCCCTGCAGGTCTGATGTCTCGGCTTTGGACAATCTCAGGTAAGTAATTTTCGTTTCATTTTGTCTAACGAATTACAGCTAACATTATACCAATTTTGTGCACTGGTGAGTTTTTTTTCTTCCTTCCTGCTGCTTTCCCTCACCAGTAATTCATTCTCTTGTGCACCTCCCGTCCTAATAGTAATAATTTTGGAATCTGGCCCCAAGTTCTCAGATGAGAAGGATAGGAGGTCCGTGT
The DNA here is from genome assembly GCA_029378395.1 of Mycena leptocephala. Lineage (NCBI taxonomy): Eukaryota > Fungi > Basidiomycota > Agaricomycetes > Agaricales > Mycenaceae > Mycena > Mycena leptocephala. The sequence continues at coordinate 33,012 of JARJLF010000457.1, forward strand.
GCGATCGGGGGTTCCCGCGTGCCTCTTGGACAGACCTGTCGATCTGGCAGACTTAAAACCGATCATGCCGAGCGGGAAAGCCTTGGCCAATTTGAGACCGTCTTCGGCAAATTCTAGCCCTTGGAATACCCGATTTTTCAAAAAAAAAATCGGAGATTTTTAGGGGCTTCCGGATAGTCCCGATTGTTGACCCGGACAATGCGGCCCGTGGCCTTGACTGGCCAATCAAAGGGTTGGCTATTCTCCTAAGCCCTGTCAAAACCCCGTCAAAACCCCGTCAAGGACAACACTGGCCACAGCGGCGTCGTACAGCATGCCTTTCATCAATAACTCCGAGGACCTGGCGTCCCACGACGCACGAATAAGACGCAGGTTGAACCTATAATTTATTGTTGGTTTGCGGTATGTACTCGTTGCTTTCAATATTCTGCCGAAATCGGCAGCCATGATAGTCGACATTTCTCCGCAAAACTCGCTTGGTACTTCGAGCTCGGGCTCGGGCTCGGGCTCGGGCACGCGCCACCCGCTATCTTGCTAAGAGGTGTACGTATCTCCGCCGGAACGAACCCCGTCGGTATCGGTATAAAACTAGGGTCGGACTTCCTTGCAACTATCTGTTTTGTACCATCCCTGAGGACCACTGCTTGCATTTGAACATGGCAAAAAGCACCAGCTCCCACACGCTCCAAGTCGTCACCTTCACCACACCCCTCTCGATCTCAATCGTCCTCGCGCGCCTCGACACGGAGATCGCGAAGACTGCCTCCGGCCCCCCGGCCCTGACGGCTGGGGCGGAATCGCAGAAGGAGCTCGAAGCGCGCGTGCACAGCGTCGTCGGGCCCAGTGGCTTCGTGTTCGTCCTTTTTTGTTTCTCCCTGTCTTCCCCCGCGAACGACCCGCTGACTCGGGAATTTCTGGACAGTTACTTCAGCGAGATCGACTTCGGAGCGTTGCTCCAGCTCCACACCAAGGCCCGGCCGCCACGGGCGGTGGTGTATGTCATCGGCAACCCGCTGATCGCGCAGAGCATCCTGCAGCACAGCGTGCGCGCGGCCCACAACGCGCCCTTGCGCGTGCTCTTCACCGAAACAGCCGACGGGGCGGGACGGAGGTCGTGTACAACTTGCCGTCGTCGGTGATGGCGCTAGATGACAACGAGGTGCTCAGGGTCGCCGCTGAGGGGCTCGACAGGAAGTTGGAGGGCCTGGTGGAGAGGATCACGGCGGCTTGATAAGTACCTACGGGTCAGTAAATTGAGAACATTCAAGATTCATGAATAAACCCGTCCTGCCTCCCGCCAAAGCGCAGTCTCTCAACTGGAAATCACATCAAATCACATCGCAGAAAAACCAGCCATCCAACCAATCAACAGAAAAACCCAAAGCGTAGGGCGCAGCGTAGAGTAGGGTATATAGTCTATGTGGGGCGGACTGACGGCGCCGGCATGGAATATTTACAGCTGTGTGCAGTTAACGTTGCGCATTTACCCTCCAAGATAGAAATCCAAACGCCACGGCCGCACAAGCGCAGCATCATCTACAACGGGCCATAATTGAGACTAAATTGCATGAACGGATGGATGGATGGATGGTGAATGAATGATTGAGTATGCGTGGCGACGGCCAGGATTGATTTAATGTAGTAGAGGAAGCGCACCAATTGCGCCGCCATGAGACCCGTCTGTGGTTAACTTCCAGAATCTTTTCGGATTTGTTTGGATTTTTCTTTCTACACTCAAAGTGTACAGCCACCAGCCTGCCCACAGAACTGAGCCCAAGATAAATAAATTTTTAACAGAATTGATACAGCTGAAAGCAGCGCGCCGGCCGCGATGTATGCCTCGGAATCTAACCACCAAGACGCCGAGGGAAAAACATTGTCGAATACAGCAGCGCTGGAGCCCACAAGGTTCAGAAGATGCACACAGGGAGATGAGGAGGTAGCCAGCGAGGAATGAACCAGCAGTGGCGTCGAAAAGAACCAAAAAAGAAAATACGACGCGGACCCGGACGCGCGCCGTGGGTACGGTCGATGAGCAAGATGGACTAGATATGAGACAACCCAGATATGGCCGCCCCAAGAGGCGTGGATTCTGCGTGGGTACCCATCTACGGGCTGCCGAACGAGCAGGTCGCATGCGTGAGAAGGACACAGAGCTTCAAGCAGCTGTCAGTATCCAGCACGAAACGAAACACGCACGAAGAAATCCGAAAAAGAATAGAGAGGCATACCATGGAAGCGATGGCGAACCCAAGACGCCGAATCTGGCAGCGAGCATGGGTCCGACGCACGCTACCGGGTTCGACGGGGCCCAAAGATGCAAAAATCCGACGGCATATGGGCAGCACGCAGCGCGGAGCTCGATGAAAACCAGAATAAAATAAAATAAACACGAAAGAAGACATGGACTACCTGGCGCGGCCAGCCCGAAGAATAAAATAACCTTCCCATGAAACGCCGCCAGCATACGAATCAAATACTGAGGGGCTGGATAGAGGATACGAAACAAATTGCAGCGCGGGCACGGCGGTAAGCCGGTTGGGCAGCATTGTACTGCCCGAGCGACCGGGCGCGCATGCGTGAAGGACATTGCGCATGTCGTGTGCCCGGCGGTCCCAGCTTTTGACCGAGAGAAAAATGGAAAGAAGGGATGTCTCCCATCCTATCATCACGATAACACTGAGAAGAATAAAATAAAATAAAACAACAGAAGAAAACGGTAGAGTTGCGCGAAAGAAAGGGAAAGACATTAGTCGTCAGGCGCATGCGCCTCTCGGGGTCGGTAAGGGCGAAAAACAGACCCAAATGGATTTCTACCACAGGCAATCCAAGAGGCGGAGCTTCATAAAAACAGAGAAGAAAAAAAGATGTATTAAAGCGGACGCACGCGCACACCCCGCGCAGCGAACCCGAAGAGTGAAAAATCCATTCCGGCGCACAGCGCAGCAAACAGAGATCAAAAAGAGAATGAAGGCAAGAAAAAAGGGGATTCCACATAAATCAGTGCGCAACTTGAAGGCAGGAGAACGCGCGGTAGGCAGCCACCTCGCATCTTGCCGGATCCAGCTGCCTCTCGCGACGCAGCGGAGACAGTGGGTGGAGTCGTGTGCCCACCGCTTGCGAGTGCGGACATGAGGGACATTGCAAGCATCGCGTCATGTCGGCGGCCGTGACCAATGACCATCGCGAACTGCCCGGCTAGCGCAAGAGAAATAATTCCAAGCCGAAATTGAAACCGAGTGCGTACCGTTTCCTTTGGTAGCGCCCCACGCTCCACACCCTCATTTCGCTTTCCCTGCCAAATTCATGCGCCACGCGCACCGTGGTGCTCGTAACGGGCTGCATGAACGCAGCAAGCGCGCAGATTTGCACGGACAGCGCGTGCGGAGGTGCCCTGGGACTCGTATGTATCAGTGGATGAGGCTAAAGAAACATACGTATGTACCTTGAAGTTTCGAGGGCAAGAGTGAGTACGCATTCAGAATCGCACGTATTCGTGTACGCCGCAATAGTCACACCGGGTCGACGTGGCTGGAGTGCGCAGAAGGTACAAATATTTCGAATTCAGTTATGTGGATATGAAAAGAAGGGAAGAGTGACAGCACACCTTGGTCCTTCAGATGCCAGTGTGCGTACCGGTTTACAAGCTTTTCCATCCCATTCCTCTCTACCTGCCTTCGTGCACAGTGACAGGTGTCTCTTCCTCGAGCAGCGACCGGCGGCGCGACGGGGAGTTGAGTGAGTACCTGCTTTGCGAGGCGTGTGCCGGTCCACACACATCGATCCAGCGGCGACGCCATATCAGAGGACAACGGCGGCAGGCAGCGGATATACAGTGCGCGGCTTGCGCGATTCGTCACTCGTCACCAGATACACATAATTCAAGTTGCGAATCGGCCCGAATGGGCGAAGGGCAGGGGAAGTTGTTGCTTTTAGGGGTCTTGTTTCGAAGCCATCCAAACAGAACGAATGAAAAGCAAGCAAGTCCAAGACCACGCGTCGGCCAGCGTGGTGCCAGTGGTAGGAGCTAAGCAATGGCGAATTAGAAAATCGCCGACGAACCGAGAGCACGTGCCGTATTCACGCTTTTTCCCGAACCACGACATGGACATTCAGATGGCTAGTATCTCTCCTTCCAGGGCTTCATCTGTCCTACAGTGTGTCAATCTGATATATTTCCAAGATTTCTGCAGCGCTCTCTCGGGTGTGAGGCATTTGCTCAATGCTCAGTCTCTTGCGGCTATTAGTCTCTCTAGACAGACGCTTTATCGTTTCTTAGCTCGTACCTCGCTCGATAAATGCGGCTATGGCTTCTGAGTAGTCTCTTATAAACAGATGCTACAACAAAATTTGAGCTCGTACCTCGCTTTGTTGTAGGCTTCTGAGTCCTCCCACCAGTTCTCTTTGAAAGACTATCAAGCGTCTCTGAATCTACACTCCTGGACTCGACGCTCATACAACCGTTCTCTCTGTCTTCGCATGCTCTCTTCTGATGGCCTACCGCCGGGTCAATCGTATTCTGTCATCGTCCCTCTCCGCCATCCCTCATTCAATTCAACGGCGACTTTGGAAGTCAATCCAGCGGAGTCTTTGCTCCGGAACTTCTACACTTCTACGATTTCTGATCCATGGCATCCATCCTCCTCTCTCTCCGAATTTGTAGTCTCTTTTGCGTTTGAATTGGCTTACCATGCAATCGTTCCCCATAGGCCGTGATTCTGTCGAGTGACTGTCCAGCTTTACGCACAATATGTATTGCGCAAACAGAACTCCCATCAACTCTGATTCTGCCGGACTTTCAATTCGCGCGCTTGTTGCTACCCTTCGATGTTATGTATCAGCTCATTCCCTTGGTTAGCGCCCCGGATTCATGACTCCGTCTCATCCAGTATTTCCTCCCCGTCTCATTCTGCCGAGTTCTTCCTTTCATCCCTCAGGTTATTTTATCTGTGGCGTGGCCAATTTGGTCAGGACCTTGAATTCTGGCCCGCAGCACTCGCTGCATTGACTTCCCTCCTTGGGCGCCGGGCTACCTTCACAATCCGGTTCTTCCTATCGAACTCTGATGCGCATCAATATTTCACCCCTCGGTTACATCGGTTTCCTCGCCCCTCCAGCCTCCACCATCTTAACGCCGAATGAAACTTCAGCTACTCCAATCCGCCGCTATCTCGTTCCTTCAAGCCAGGCGTTCCAAGACTCGATTCCCAATTCCAATTCGCTTCACTGTGTTCACGAGCGATTTTTATCTTGCGTCCCCACCGCACATCAGTCTGAACTTCAGTGCATCTCTTTGGGGTACGTCGGCACACCTCGATTTAAATTCTGGTGCTCGCTCCGGGTATCTGGGCAGCAGGAATTCCTTACATTCTGTGTTCAGCCATGTCACTGAGTCCATTTCGCTCGTGTCCGCTGGCGTGGATTACCTGGGGATTTAGTCCGCTGAGAGCTTGCTTAGGTGCACGTGTTGCTCGGCTCAATGCACGCTCGTGGAGAAATACTGTTCGCTGATCGTCCGTTCATGCAGGTCTTCCCCACCCCCCTTCACAATTTCATCGCGGGTCGTCCATGATAGCCGCTCACCTTGGCACCCACCTTTTACCCCTCATCGGCATAGGTTATCTCGATGCATTGTGGCTTCACATGCTGGTGGTTGGGCTCAATCTCTTGCGCACTCTCGTACTTTCAGTCTGAATAACCGACTGAAACCAAGATCCAATCCACGCAATTTATATACATCTATATCTCTGGCTAATTCCCGAGTTTCACGGTCGTGCCTGTTCTCTGCGCCATCTACATGCATTATCTTGAGGGCCTTGTTGCGGGAGGCTTGTTTCTACGCATCCCTCGGCACTGCTGATCCTAACCCATAAGGAAGGTGTACCGGGACCTCCAAGTGCGCTAAGAAAATGGATAGGCGGCGCCATCGCATCTATCGCTCAAAGCCGCACCCCCAAACGTGACGCTCAAACTCCACACATCCGGTCAGTCTCATATCTCTTTTTGTACCGGATTCGACACAGACCAACCGCGCGTGGACAGCGCCAAACTGGACAGTTCGCAAGATACGTCGAAAGAATATATCTTTCCCCCTCCTTGCGCTCCAGTTATTGTTTTTTTCGTAGATGTCGAGCCGTGGTTCCCCCATGTTTGGTACGAGCACTTGTACGTCCTCCCTCCCGTGCCCCATCCGTGTTCGCTCGAATCCCAACGGACGCACACAAACACAGCGCAGCCAAATACCAGCAGTTCCCTGACCCGCTTCCATTTACTGTCGGCCACAAGACGGTGCGCAAGTGGGAGGGAAACGATGATCCGACTTGTAGTGACTCGATCTGTGTATATTCCTCCATCCGATTGTCCTGTTCCCCTTCATCGTACTAATAATTCTGGGCAGCGTCGGCTGGCATCTTGAACCCGCTCCTCGTGCGTCCTATCCCACATTTTGCGACCTAGGACCAGTTTTTTGAAAAGGGTCTTTTCTCAGGGAATCTCGCGCACAAACCTTTTTGCAACAGGTCTCCCGTCAAACCCTTTGTGCGCGAGATTCCCTGGGAAAGGGCTCTTTTTAAAAGCTTTGTGCGTGAGATTCCCGGGAAAAGGGCCTTTTTAAAATCTTTGTGCGCGAGATTCCCAAGAAATTCCCTTTTCATGGGATTTTTTCATCTATAAGGCCCCAGATGGCCTTATAGAGGGAATCTCGCGCACAAAGTTTTTTGAAATAAGGGTCTTTTCTGAGGGAATCTCGCGCACAATTGTGCGCGAAATTCCTTCGGAAATTGGCACTTCCAAAATCTATAACTCAAAAAAAAGCCTATAGAGCCGGAATTGTGCGCACAATTCCAGGATAAGATAGATAGTGATGTTCTTTATCGGTTCCCGTAGGTACTTACCCATTTTCGAACCACAGGTATGAGAAGGATTTTATCAACGATGGGTTCGGTTCCCTCCTTTCTCTCGCACTTCTTCCTCTGACTTGGCCTATTCCAGCAATCCATACAAACAGGCGGACGTCGGCGACTTCCACTACTCCTCTCCGTGAGTGTCCATCGTTGTCTTTTCAATTGGTACCTTATTACTCGGCCAAGATGCCGTCCCCCTCTTCCGGCAAAGGCCTCCGGTAGCAGGATCAGAAAGGTCATCAAGAGCGAGTCTCCGTCAGTTAATCGGATCGGATCGGTTGCGAAAGTCTTCTCAAGCACTTTTTTTTTCAAGGACTCTCGACCGCGTGCTAGATTTTATTCCTTGGTTTGGTTATGTCTCACCTGGTTTTTTGGCAGAAGTTCTGAAGCTAATGAGGTGATAGAGCTTGATTCAACTTCCGATGAGTGTGTTATCTTTTTCTTCCGATACGACTTTGCTCGCCCGCTCATTATTTATTAATTCTTTAGGGACATGATGGCAATGAACCCTGACGATAGGTATCATTGCTTTGACTTCCCCATTTTCAGTAGCACTTCGGTCTGTGGCTCCTTCCCTTGTCGTATTGATCGCCGTCGAATTCTTTTTCTTGCACATTTCGCCTTCTCCCTTCTTCCCCTCGCTCCGCATCCTCCTTGGTGTACTAACCTGCCCTTCCCTGTTCTAGCTATCTAATCCCAGAAAGTGGTGCCGCTTTCCAAAATATTCCCGCTATCTTCAGGTAGTGGGTCTTAGTGACGAAACTTTTTTTCTTGAAAGAGATTTGCAAGATTTGGGAGGGCTGTGCTCTCCTTTGTGTCGATGCTGTGGCCTTTTTGCTTTGAACTTTGCACTTTGACTCGCTTTGACCAACTCCCCGGGTTCTTTTTTCTTTTTTTCTTCTTTCTATCCTCTATACGCTTACTATACTCTCACGACTCTTTTATCACTTGTAATAGACCCTGATCGGCATGTGTTCCGATGCATACCCAATATTTAGTTATCAAACAAATTCACTACATTTTGATGGCCCCTCGGCCAACTTGGTCCGAGGTCGGCTGAGGTTGGCCGAGGTTGGCCGAGTCGCTCGACCGGATTGGTCGAGGTTGACTAAGGGGTTCGACCAACCCGGTCGAGCCCCTCGGCCAACCTCGGCCAACCTCAGCCGACCTCGGACCAAGTTGGCCGAGGGGCCATCAAAATGTAGTGATTGTTTCGTTATGTGGTTGTGTTCCAACCTGACCGTTGCATAAAAAAATCTGAAATGACGAATAACTTATAAGCGCTGAGCGACTCCGACATCTGAGACGTAGTTCGCTTCTGCCAATGCTGATGAACTTGTTTTCCAAGTCCCCGACAGACACTTACATCCGGAATATATTTTTTCTTTCGGGTTCCCGAAATCCCCTCCTTTCGGAGTGCCATTATTCAAAGCGAGGACGATTTGTATCTGTTGTTCATGAACCTCCAGGGCAGGTAGCGGGCCCTGCCGGCTTGCCGGCCCTTCGCGCGTTATAGATGAAAGGCGAACAACTGCAGCATCAGAAATGCCTCTATTAGTGCTCAAATATTTTTACCGCCTACGGCACTCCGAAAAGACAAATACTAGGACTGGGCAAATATGTACCGATCATCCGTACAGCGGTCTCCTAAGCTATGTATGGCGTGAAAGCCGATTTGCCAACTTCCAACACTCGTAGGACGGTCTCCCACGCAATATTTGTAGTTGAGCATCGCCCAGCCTCAGCTCACGTCCCGCTTGCCACAGACGATGCCACGCACATACCGCACCGCCGAGGAGGACGACCGGGTGCCGGCTAGAGACACAATGGGTGAAAGATGAGGAGGATATTATGGTGCTTAAAGAGACCGAGCTTTAGCCCTGGAAGATAAGTGCCAAAAAAGATGCCAGGGGCAAAAATGACCCCAATCCTTATCCTAACAGCGGTGGCAGCACAGGCGACAAAGACGATGGAAAAGACAAGCACGGTATGAATAACAACAACATCCCCTCTCCCTCTCTCCCGCTTCTGAGATCAATATTGCGACAGTCCGAAGAATGAGTGGTGTGCACACCGCCAATGAGCAGTACATACAGCGCACGCATGCCGGCGTGGAGCTGCGCCGGAACTTCCAGCATCTTCACACGAAAACACCATCCTACCTCAAACCCTCCATATTCCGGGCGTCCATCCGGCCCTCCCGCCTCGCTTCGCGAGGCATATCGTCGATACACAGATGGATCCAAAAGCTGCAGGCGTGCCGGATGCATGCTCACGACACCTCAGAGATGAGGAGCCCGTCAAAGTGAAAATGGAGCACGAGGTCCTCGGGTAGGGAAGTGGGAAAATCCAGCACCGATGGTGAGGAAGGGAAGAGAATCCCGCGAGACAAAGGCGGTCGGCGCAGAGAATCCATACGCAACCTGCGACCGTGGACAGCTCGTTGGCTGGAGGACTAAACGCGGATCTCGAATTTCGCACTTCGGGGGATATCCCCAAAAGGAAATCGAGCCTCCCGACCCATCCTCGACGAATGAGTGTAGGAATGTCCTGCGGTCGGCAGGGGAGGATCAGGAGGAAGGGCGCCGTGCACGCCCGTGCGCGCCGGGTGTAGGCGGGAGAGCGTGCGACGCGGTGGAGGAGATGCGCTGATTGATTGGGCGCGCGTGCGCGTGTGTATAGCGAAGGCAACGAGTGCGGTGGATGGCGTGGGTGTTGTGGTGGCGGCCTAGCGACTGGGCGGGGCGCACGGGGGCGGATGCGGTGACTAGACGAGGGAGCGGTGCAGTGGCTGGGGGAGGGGACGTGGAGCGGCGGAGGGAATGCACTCGCAAGTCAGGCGCATGTGCGCTCGGATGTAGCGAGGTGCGGTGGAGGGTCTGAGTGACATGGTGACGGCCTAGCGGGCAGGCAGGTAGATGGGAATGGCGAGGAGGAGAGAAAGGTGAGTGGGAGGAAGGAGCGGCGTGTAGCGACGTGCGTGGCCGCAGGCTAGGCACGGTGACGTGGAAGCGGGCTCAGGCGAAGGGAGTGATGTGGGGGCGGGGCACTCGTGTGTAGGAGAATAAGCACATGTGGTCGTGCGGTAGCAGCCTAGCAGGCGGCCGATGGCGGGGAAGGCGGCGCTGCGGGCAATGTTGTCGACGGTGTAGGTGCTGACCCTAGTGCGACGTGGCAGCGTGATCGCCGCGGCATGAGCGGGCGGCGCTCGACCCTGATACCCAGTGAAAAGTCCGTATGCCCAGGTATGCCCCAATCTGCCCAAATGTGTCGGGATCAACTCATTTGTGCTCGGATGTGCTGAAAGTTGTCGTCTTGAATATAAATAAGTAGATCTGACGTCAGATCGGCGCGATTAATCCTCCACAGTGAAAATCCCGCCGACGTTCACAAATCTTTTTCAAAATCTACTTTGCGACAACTTGAGCTCCCCAAACTGTGAATTAAGAACTAACTTCTGCCGAGTCAAACTCTTCAGAGGGTCCGTGCACACAAGATATACCGACGGCCACGGCTGTCGGAGTTTAAAATGCCCCTTGCTCCCGACCACCACCATCCCGCTTCCCGGCGCCTCAACCAGGCTCCCTCTTCCCCTCCGCCCTCTATTGTTGCTTCCTCTGCTCTCGCTCGCACGGGCCCCGTACGCCACGAACCTGCCTCTATAGCCCCTCCAAGCACAGGAATTGACGACATGAGGCGCATATGACTTTCGACGCGTCTGAAGCGTGACTATTGCCCCAGGACGCGTCTCCTATGTAACACCTCGATTTTTCATCGGCAGCGGCGTTGGCAGCGACAGCAAGTGGTTGGAAGAGTGATAGCGTGGGATATGGTGCGCAATTGTCTGCTTCTCGCATAGATGCGGAGATCGATTCCTTCGTAGCACCGTATCTGGGACTCGGGAATATCAGGGCTTTGGCGAGCACCCATTCGATACCTTCCACATTCATAGCAGACTTTCACGCCGGATCCATCCAGCCTGGATCGTGTTGCTGCTACCAATGCGATGATGTTGTTCAATCGCGCAGGATTTTTAACCCTTTGAATTCATCACAATTAAACTACAAACGGTTAGTTCCCTACATGCCCCATCCCCTTGGTACTGACTTCTGTCCATCTAGGGACAGTGATACTCCGTGTCGAGCTTTTATGGTACGTTTTCTTCATGCAAACCGGTTTCGAAAATTCACGTATTCTCTTGCCGCAAAGACGCGCATGGTGAGTGTACCGTTCGGGTGTCGCCATTCCGGAGCCAGGAACTGGCAGCGCATCTTGCCGCCGTCGTTGTGCGCACCTTTGTCCTTTCCCTAATCAACTATTTCGGTAATTGGTACGTCTTGTGTTAGGTGCTTCCCTCCACCACCTGCTGGCCGTACAAGGTAAGCCCATGTCGACTTGCACCAAACTTGTCTCCTTCTTTGGAGATCTGGCATAGGCATCTGTCGACAAGTCGTACGTCAGTTTCATTGCACTGATGCACACGATCTAAGCTGTTTTTCTTCGCAGAATCTGAGGCATATGTGCGATATGAACTCGGTGTACGTTCCACCATCGATTCCCGCTGATCATTCCTACTAACGTTTGATTTACTTAAGCGACAGCAAAGAAAGACGCGGAGGTCAAGATTATGGTGCGCATTTCTCTTCCTTATCTCGGTGCATACTCTGAACCATTTCATCAGCACCGTGCTCTGTGAACTTATTAATATCCGCGTCGGTATGTATCTGCTTCTCACGAAACATCCATCAACTCATACACACCCGCAATAGTTTCATCGGTACGCGGGGAGTTGCGGGTGTGCACCTGTGAGCGTAACGGCTCTTATGCGCGCGCAAGATGGGTTGGGGCGACGTGAATAGATAGAATGCATTGTTTAGCTAGCTGAATATACAAATTATTGATATATATAGCGAATTTGGTAGGGAGTGCAAAGCCGCACATAGGAGCAGCGTAGAGCAGAGGTGAGCACAAAATGAGCACAAATGAGCAGCTACGAGCACATTGCACATGTGCCCTAGGCTCATTTCGCTGCTCAGATGTGCTCAAATGTGCCCGACTTTGAGTGGGCACATTTGAGCAGATTTGAGCATACCCGGGCATACGGACTTTTCACTGGGCTTGAGTCTTTGGGGTGGAATTGAGAATATGGCGGATACATGAGGTTTGGGGGGAAACGTGAGCGGGGAGGGGTGGGGCCGAACAAGAGGGCGAGGGTAGGTTCATGGCTCACGCCGATGTGGGCACCGACGGGTGGTGTCGGATGGGCACGGCGGCATCGGCGAGAACAGCGTCGGCGTGGCGTAGGACGGGCGTCGGCATGGTGTAGCGGCAGAGTGGCGTAAGGGCGGCGGTGGCGTAGCGTGGGGTGGGCTGCGGCAGAGGTAGTAGGGCGGGGAACGAGGCGTGCTGGTCGTGGCGAGTAGGCGTGGTCGTCGTGTGACGTGGCGTCAGCAAGCGAGAGGGCGGCACCACACGTGCGCAAACAAACGCGTCGCGTGGGGATGGGCAAGAGGTTTGGGCGCGTAGGGGGCAGGAGCGGGCGGGAGCGAAGGCAGGTTAGGTGGGCAGGCTAAGTAGGCCAGGTGGATTCGGGGAGGTGCGATGGATGGGAGGGATGGAAATTATTTCCGTTCCCGCAGCGTTGCGGGAACAGATGTGACTGTGTTTTTTTTTGGTGGGGAACACGATTTTCCGATAATGAAGGTTGAGCTCGGAGGGGAATGGTCCTAGGGAACGAGGCTGTCAGTGCCAAAACCGTACTTGGGATTTGGATTTCAATCAGGCTAGCAGTAGAAGCAGGCGAGACGACTTACAGGTTGGTGAAAATATCCGGACGGACACTGAACTGTCACACTGTGTGACGGAAATGTTGAACTGACGAAAATTCGCAGGGAGGAACTGAACTGACGAAGGTTCACAGCCGGGACTCCAAGTGACGAAGAATACCACATATTTGCTAAATTTACGGGGGGTGACGAACTTTCTCAAATTAGCCGAACTGACGAAGTGACGAAGGTGGCGCGGACTCCAACAGGCTCGCATGAAAGTGGTAGGATAAAGGCTAGGGTCCATAGACCGCGTTGCAACCGAGGTACTGACGCCAGTCTCGCCGCCGGCGTCCACATCACATGGACGACAGTTGCGGAGTCTTGCAAATTGCAAGCTCTGATGAATAATAAAGTGCAATGAGAGCTCTTTCAAAATGGATAGCATAGAAACTATTTCCATCCACAGGCGAATCGGTGAGAGGATTTTGAGATGGTGCATGAGAGCATAAGTGCGGCGCATTGTTCCGGACCGGACTGAGCGGGCAAACCACAAGAAACTCGCCAACCCACTATATATTTGGTTTTTTTTCACCCCAATTCAACTCGATTGGAGTCGTTTAGGGCCGATCATGACTCAGAGGAGTTTGAGAGAAGAGTTGCGATTGCCAAAGCGCCCCGAAACCAGAGAGCGCCAAGGAGAGGGTCTGTGGGACGAGTAGGAATGGTAAGTAGCAAAGATAAAGCGGGGTTGGCTGAACATGGTGGAGGGTCCCTACGGGAGACAAGAGATATCGCGTGGATCAAGTCCTGGAAGCCTGGGTGCCGCGTGAAGGAATTAGCACGGAAACGGAATTCGGAATGAGGGACAAAAGGACGCAGCATATTAAGGAGGGTCGTGCATTCGGAAGGAAGAAAGAAGATCCATTGATACGCTAAAAGAGAGCGCGATGGAGGACGGTCTATTTGGAAGGGAGAGGATGTGCGGGACAGACCCGGTAGGCGTCGATGGAATGGCGGCCGATCTGAAGGTTAAAGAAAAAGAAGGGAATCGTCGGTGACTGGGAAAGAAAGGGAATCACTTACGAGCACAACGGTGGCAAAAACCAGTCGGTACCGGCGATGTAACCAAACGTGTCGCTTGAGGAGAGTGAGCGTCTTTGTGTGAGTAGAAAATTCGACCCACAGCCGAACTTGGTTCAGGGAACCCTAAAGCTAATCAAGGACCAGCATATTCTGATTGGTTCTCATCGCCAGAGCGGAGCGCAGGCACATCTTGTAGCATAAAAAGAAGTGAGTCGAAGAGGGCGTCATCGTAAAGGAGCGGCAGAAAAGAAAGCATTGATGCGTTTTTTGTCGAATAATACCCAGATCTCAAAATCTCAAGAATATCCCTACGCTACCGCAAAGCTAACCTATATCTCAATGCCTGGACTAGTAAAAATGAGTATGAAGTGCTGGAGCAGTGAAGTGAGTACGCACATCTCGGCAGAACCATAATTTCCATCCAACCACTTCTCGAGAAAAGCTGTCCGATCCAAACAAGCCACAGACCGGACTGCATCTTCTGTAAGGACTTCGGACTCCATGCTATCACTGTGATCATCTAGTTGCAGGTCCGGCAGGTCACCTGCGGTCCGGGTCTCGCCAGACCGACCTGTACCTCTTCCAGACCGATTGGAGCCGCCACGGCGGTCGGACGATGGCGAAGCGTCGCGTCGACCAAACGATGGCGAAGCGTCGCGTCGACCAAACGATGGCGAAGCGTCATGGCCAAGCGCCGAGGAGCCACTTCGTGTACCACGACCACTACCGCCACTGCGGCGTTGATATGGCCTCTCCAACCACCCCTTTGGTACCTCAGCAGTCGACCACTGGAGCCATAGCGCGGCAACGGAATTGATGTCCCCAGCAAGACTGGCATCGGATGTCACAAAACGAGGTAGAAGGCCGTAGTGCTTGGCGAGCTTAAGCCCTGCGTTGGCGATGATGAAAAATGGGCTGGCGTGAGATTCGATTACAGGAAGAGAGGCGCCAGGTAGGAGAGGGAAGATTTGATCGTAGGCGGCATTTTCAGCATCGTTAGGAAGTCGACGCCGGAAGACGCCATGGCCGTCTTTCGCGAGTTGAAGAGGTACCAACCGATATTTAAATTTGGACCACGGTGAGCAAAATAGGTCGCAGGAGAACTGAAGAGAATATACCTGTTTGTATGTTCTTCCTTTGCGGTTGGTCGTGAAGTCTTGGATTATTTCGATAACATCGCGTTCTGGGAGGAACAAGAATCCATTGTTGTCGAATGATCGGTGCTGATCGACCCTGACTGCCAAGGGAAATGGGTGAGTTCAGCGTCTGTGTACCGAGCTGTGCGGTCACATAGAATAAACCAAGTTGCGCATGGTATCGATATGCATTTGGCGAAATTTGAGACCAAATACGAACTCGAGTTTGGTCAGCTGCAAGTAAGATAGGCGACGCAGTATGAAAACATTAGTCGGTCCTTGTAGCGCGTCAGGGACCGGAACACATACCAGGTCGTCTTTGGTGGATCGCCGCAAAAGATGAGCAGCCTCTATAGTAACTTCGGGCGTGGTTTCCTTGGTGACAAGGCATCTCCTGCCGTTAGGAGAGACTCGGATGAGCTTCACTTTTGCCTCGTGAGCGATTTGGCTGGTGACCGATCGTGCTTGAGGTGTCTCGTAAACGGAAGCAGCTCTAGCAGAGTGGACGGAACGAGCTTCTTCGGAAGCGGAGTAAACGGAGCCGCAACCATCGGACGACGACAAGGCGTAGCGCTCGTCGTCGTCGGCATCGAAGAATCCTATATCGCTGGTGGACATACAAAACAGTGAGTGGCGTCGCCATCACGTCACGCCTTGGTGATCAGTACAGCCACCAACTTCCTTTTTTAGACCTTTGCTCTCGACAATGGCAAGGGCCGGGTCTCGCTTGCGGAAACACCTCCGACGCGTGCGCCATGATGCCGCTCAGGCCAGCTTTCGTTCGTACTCTTATCGCAAACCCGATGTGCGCAACGTCAGTTAACGTGCAACGTCATGACGGAGCAGTTGGCCCGCTCAGGATGGTACGTTTCGTGCCATAGTTGTTGCTTGTACCTGCTGACTCGGCGCTCTACTGGTCCACCAGGCCCATCTGCTACTCTCCCCGACCGCAGCTTACGGAGCGTTCCCGCCCTTTGCGCCGGCGAACACCATTCAAGACAGAGGAGGAGGCGGCATGAGTCCGCGCACAGAGGTGAGCTCTCCCCCACTCGCAACCGTTGTTGCATACCACTGATAGGCCTACCGTTTACTAATAGGTCTCACATACTTTCCGCCGTCTCTAGGGCGTTTAAGGCTAGGGGGGTTACAGCGCAACGGTCGGTGTTTCTTAACACCTTTGGCCTTTCTTTCTATAACTAATGCGAACCTCGCTTTCCAGTAGACAACACTAGAACTTCGTAGCGCTTCTGCGTCTTCAATGTCGCTTCCTTTACTACTGCGACCCTTCCCACTTCAAGATAATTTCTGGTTTTGAAATTCTAGTCAAGTGAGTCTTTCTCTCTCGTTTGACGCGCGATTGGCTGATTTCCTCGACGTAAAGGCCCTCCCGGATGCCTGGTATTGGATACTCACCTTTTGCTGCCTTACATTGTGTGTCGGCGAGGTTCTCGGGTCGCGGGCGCGGGGTTTGTATCCGCGCCCAGACTCTCCGGCGCCGTACACGTGGGTCCGGTAATGCCGCACCCGGCGAAGGATCGTACGACACTGAGAATGGCGGAGTGGGGCGGTCTCGGCGTGGAGGGAGAGGGTGTAGGCGGAGTATCGAGAGGAAGCGGCGTGCAGCCAGAAGGAGCGCAACCGCGCGGGCGTCATACGCGCAATGGAGCGGGTCATCTTCCCGCCTGTCGACCCGTGATCAGCGTCCCTCTTGCCCCCTCGTGCCACGCCGCGCCGCCCCCTTCGCCCATCCTACCTTCTCGCACCAACCCCGCGCCTATCGCTGCTGCCTGCTCTATCAGGCCCAGTGAAAAGTCTGTATGCCCGGGTATGCTCAAATCTGCTCAAATGTGCCCACTCAAAGTCGGGCACATTTGAGCACATCTGAGCAGCGAAATGAGCCTAGGGCACATGCGCAATGTGCTCGTAGCTGCTCATTTGTGCTCATTTTGTGCTCACCTCTGCTCTACGCTGCTCCTATGTGCGGCTTTGCACTCCCTACCAAATTCGCTATATATATCAATAATTTGTATATTCAGCTAGCTAAACAATGCATTCTATCTATTCACGTCGCCCCAACCCATCTTGCGCGCGCATAAGAGCCGTTACGCTCACAGGTGCACACCCGCAACTCCCCGCGTACCGATGAAACTATTGCGGGTGTGTATGAGTTGATGGATGTTTCGTGAGAAGCAGATACATACCGACGCGGATATTAATAAGTTCACAGAGCACGGTGCTGATGAAATGGTTCAGAGTATGCACCGAGATAAGGAAGAGAAATGCGCACCATAATCTTGACCTCCGCGTCTTTCTTTGCTGTCGCTTAAGTAAATCAAACGTTAGTAGGAATGATCAGCGGGAATCGATGGTGGAACGTACACCGAGTTCATATCGCACATATGCCTCAGATTCTGCGAAGAAAAACAGCTTAGATCGTGTGCATCAGTGCAATGAAACTGACGTACGACTTGTCGACAGATGCCTATGCCAGATCTCCAAAGAAGGAGACAAGTTTGGTGCAAGTCGACATGGGCTTACCTTGTACGGCCAGCAGGTGGTGGAGGGAAGCACCTAACACAAGACGTACCAATTACCGAAATAGTTGATTAGGGAAAGGACAAAGGTGCGCACAACGACGGCGGCAAGATGCGCTGCCAGTTCCTGGCTCCGGAATGGCGACACCCGAACGGTACACTCACCATGCGCGTCTTTGCGGCAAGAGAATACGTGAATTTTCGAAACCGGTTTGCATGAAGAAAACGTACCATAAAAGCTCGACACGGAGTATCACTGTCCCTAGATGGACAGAAGTCAGTACCAAGGGGATGGGGCATGTAGGGAACTAACCGTTTGTAGTTTAATTGTGATGAATTCAAAGGGTTAAAAATCCTGCGCGATTGAACAACATCATCGCATTGGTAGCAGCAACACGATCCAGGCTGGATGGATCCGGCGTGAAAGTCTGCTATGAATGTGGAAGGTATCGAATGGGTGCTCGCCAAAGCCCTGATATTCCCGAGTCCCAGATACGGTGCTACGAAGGAATCGATCTCCGCATCTATGCGAGAAGCAGACAATTGCGCACCATATCCCACGCTATCACTCTTCCAACCACTTGCTGTCGCTGCCAACGCCGCTGCCGATGAAAAATCGAGGTGTTACATAGGAGACGCGTCCTGGGGCAATAGTCACGCTTCAGACGCGTCGAAAGTCATATGCGCCTCATGTCGTCAATTCCTGTGCTTGGAGGGGCTATAGAGGCAGGTTCGTGGCGTACGGGGCCCGTGCGAGCGAGAGCAGAGGAAGCAACAATAGAGGGCGGAGGGGAAGAGGGAGCCTGGTTGAGGCGCCGGGAAGCGGGATGGTGGTGGTCGGGAGCAAGGGGCATTTTAAACTCCGACAGCCGTGGCCGTCGGTATATCTTGTGTGCACGGACCCTCTGAAGAGTTTGACTCGGCAGAAGTTAGTTCTTAATTCACAGTTTGGGGAGCTCAAGTTGTCGCAAAGTAGATTTTGAAAAAGATTTGTGAACGTCGGCGGGATTTTCACTGTGGAGGATTAATCGCGCCGATCTGACGTCAGATCTACTTATTTATATTCAAGACGACAACTTTCAGCACATCCGAGCACAAATGAGTTGATCCCGACACATTTGGGCAGATTGGGGCATACCTGGGCATACGGACTTTTCACTGGGACTCAAGTCCCAATGGCGTCTTTCAGAAGGCGTACAACGAATGCAGCGTGTATACGACGAAATTGCCAGGTTTCGTGTTGGGAAGGTAGTCTTAAATTCCTCGCCACTCCGCCCTCTCCTTCTCTCCTTTATCTCGCATCCTAATTAACCATTCTACTTTCACAGAGTTTCCCCACCGCACATTGCCGTGTCCATGCTATCGTCCCGCGTGGCACGCCCTCCTAGCGCCGGCGGTTACATTGTATGGCCGTCTCCCTGCAGTATGCGCGTCAAACGGACTTCCACCCGCCGTCCTTTCGCCGTACCCCATCGTGCGACGTCGCGACAAAGTTTGGCCGCCTCACTGTTATCGTCTCCGCGCTCGCGCACTCTCGCCATCGCCCCCACCGACGGCGTCCTGGACGTCGCGCGCCGCGGTCAAACGGTGCGTAATATCACCTCACTCCCTTTCTTTCTTTGCTCACACTTCTCCCAGATCCTCTGGGTGCTGTCCCATCCATGCGATTCCCCGGATCCGCCTGCGCGCCGGCCTCCACGCATTCTCGCCGACGATGAAACGGGTACCTATGACGCCGATAGCCGCGCGCCCGACCTGCTACGCCACTGGGGCGACGTCCAAGTCGGCCACACCCACATGTTACAGCATTCCCCACCCCGGACTACGCCCACCCGCTCCGTTGATCGCGTGTGCAGCGGCGACTTCACCGTCTCTCGCCGCCCACGTCACCTCCTTCGCCTCCTTCCACACCTCGGCCTTCTTTACTCAACGGCTATCCATGCCGCGCTCACCGCTCCCGTCCGCACGACCTCCCGCATGCGCAGCACCCGCCGCGGCCGTTCCCCATCCCGCACGACCCATTCTCCGTCTTCTCCCGCTCCGTCTTCTCCCGCACCACGAGCGACCGCCGCGCAATACCGTGTCGCTCGAAGCCTCCGCCTGCCGCATACCACCAACACAACGCGCGTCCCCAGAGACCTGCACCACGACGGCGGGGGCGGTTTTCCGTGCCCTCATCTCACTCGACTACCTCCGGCTTGCCCAGTACCCGCGTAGCCGTTTTCTCTCGCCCACGCCGCGTTCCTCCCCTCCTCGACACCCAGCCCTAGGGCTGCCACCCGTGCCGTTACGGTCACGGCCGTCGAAAAACGGCCCGTGCAATGGTTGAAATTTTCCTCAACGGGACGGCACGGTCAACGGCACGGCCGTCAGGGCCGTTAAACGGGTGTAGGTGGGATACGTGTATGCCCTCCTTCCAGAGCTGCATTCTTGGGGGGTAAATAGCTCTAAGCACCTAGGTGATCTCAACGGGTTTGATTTTGGAAGGTTAGAGACACATACCTCGAAAAATGGATCGTCTTCCCGTGGTTGAGCAGATTCAAGCTCCGCCATCACTTACGGAAGGCGCCGATGGTGCGCTGAAAGCTCAACTGTAGTCGTTTGAAGAGGTTGAAGATGGGTACACTGCGTAAACAATGTATCGGGGCTGACATCTAGTCAATCCAGAGCAGAAATACTTGCATAAAGAGACATCTGGCTGAGAAAGGTAGTATACCCGTCGAACGGCCTGACGGCCGTGTTTTACGGGCCGTGGAACTGCCCAAAAAATGTTCTACGGAACGGGCACGGCACCCGTGCAACGGGTGCCGTCGAACCGTGGCTACGGCCACGGGCGGCAGCCCTACCCAGCCCCAGCCCGCCTCGATGGGGTCCGAAAGACGCAGGGGAGCGCAGGAGTGCGTCTTTTCCCCTGCGCTCTCCACCTACGCCTCCAGTCGCGCACCGCTCCCCTACAGATTCCACTAGCGGCTTGTCCCCGACGTCCTCCCTCGTCCCGAGCGATCACGTGCATCCCTCTTCAAATTTCGATGCGTTTCCTTACTTACCTACCCTTCCTTTATTTACCTTTACCTCCGACTATGTACATTACAGCTAATCTCATGTCCCAATTGGTCCGCCCATACCTTCAATGAATGAACGTCAGTACTCTGAGTGGAAATTCAAGAGGAAGAAAAAAAAAATTTGGCGGGCTGACGCCGAATATGCTACTATGATTCGAGGTACGTTCGGTTTATCGGCTTGAATGAACGTCAACTCACTTGTATTAGATCTACATGTTCTCAACTTGAGTTGGCCCGCAAAAGGTTCGTATCGACTACATTACTGGCTTTCTTGCCATGCTGACTCGAGGTGCTCAGATATCGCGTCCGCGCCTTCAGACTTCAAGTATTGAACGCCGGAACTATGATAGTATAGACGATGGTGCGTCCCTTATTATTTCTATCCATTCATCTTTACTGACTTAAATCTCAGAGCCCGTTACTATCCTCGATGATCCCTGCGCTCAGAACTTTGTCAGTGGAACTGAAAGTAAGTCCTTGGATCCTTTTTCACACATAGTTTATCCGGACTAACCTTTGACCCTCTAGATCCGTTATAACCCCTTCCTTTAGCCCGGATTCGGATGCCTCCGAAGGCCGTTACTACGAATGTACATTTGGGGGTACGTCTCCACCGATTTCATTCAACATTTTATTGACTGATTTTACTCATGTAGATGCTGGCCTTGAAACCCGAATGCTACGACCCCGTTACCATGCGAGTATACCCACAGGGTACGTCCTTTTTCATAGGGCTGCGGACCGTACCGTATACGGGGACGGTCGTACGTTTGACGGCCGTATTTTGGCCTACCCGTACCGTATGCCGTCCCGTCGGCACAAATTCCGGGGACTTGACGGTACGGGACGGCACAAAAACGGCCGTATACGGGAGGACGGCACGTAAAATTATACAAATGACCTCTACAGGTTAACCAAGGTGCCAAGTGTCCCGCTCATCACCCTAGCTTCTAATTTAGGTGTGTTACGTCTGAGATTGTCTCTGAGATGTCTCTTAGATGCACAATTGGGAGGAGCAACTCATCAGCATTCAAAATTTCCGCGTCTGAACGAGGTTATTCATTCAATCCACGTTGACTTTCATCCCGGAGAAATAGGGAAAACAATCATATTTCCCAAGACAAATTCAGAGAAGCAAAATAAAGGATGCGCTCAGGAAAAAATTGCTCAGATACACGAGAAGAACGTAATAATATTTGAACCAAGAACAAGCCAGAACACCGTTTTAGCAGCAGTGTCTGGGAAAGCCCGAGATCGCATCAGTTTGCTGCATTACAGTTGAATTTTTGGAACCACTGCACTTGGAGTCAGCTGGGATACAAGAGAAAAACGTCAACTCGCCAAGTCTGGCAGGGCACGGCAGTGCCGGCATCAGCTAATGCCGCCCGATGCCGAGTGTCCTGTCTATCAAATGGTCCCTTTCAATTGTTTCAGCCGTCCTTTCGGTGAGTTGCGTCCCAGTTCTGTTGATTTCAATTCAATTACCGGCCATTTGGACATAACTTTGGGGGTGCCGTAAATACGGTTTCAACGCCGTATATGGCCGTATTTTCGACGGCCGTAATGGCGTACGGTACGGCAAAACCCGTCCCGTCCAATGGTGGGATGGAAGGGGCGACGGGACGGTACGGGTACCGTATTATGGAAGCCGTATAACCGTCTTTTACGGTTCGGGTCAGCAGCCCTACTTTTTCAATCTCGATCGCATTCACCTTGGCCGGCTCATGTGGCGCCTCATCTCCCCTGTTTGATCTCTGCACCTGCCCGCTCAACGCCAACCATCGACCTTCCGTCCGCGGATCCCTTCGTCGAAGGCTCTTATAGCTAATACTTTCTCGATATCCCGGTGCGCACGGTCGCGTTCTGTGATCTATCTTCTAACAATGCTGATATCTTCTTTTTTTTTTTCCAGATGTGCTGCTCAATCTCAAACGCCCCAGCGCACCATACACCGGCGTCGATCCACTAGCCTATGCCTATCCTGCGATGGATATGGGTTAACGTAGAGATCGTGGGTATTGGTGCGTTGTTTACTACCATCTCGTCCCATTCCACGAGCGCTCGTTGATATTCGCTCACTCATTCCCCTCGTTTTCCTCTCCCTGCGCATGCATCGACCATCCTCCCAAGCAAGACGAACAAGCCGCTCTCGCCCCCTTCATCATCTGGCCCATGTACACAATGCGCGGGATATCGCCGCACCGCACCACCCCCAGTCTGCACCTTCTGCCTGCGCACGACATTGCGCTCCTCCTTTCCTCGCGTTCCTCCCCGCATCGGCCATCTCCATAATCCCGCCTCTCCCACGCAATTCTGGATGCGCGCACCGCTTTCCTCGACGCCTATTCTTCCCGTCCTACCCCACCCTTTTCCGTCCCCCGCCTTGAATTGTCAGCCAGTACCGTGCACATCAGCCGCCTCGCACATCCCCTGCTTCGTCTTCTAGCTTTCTTTCCGTACCACCCTACACGCCTTCATCCCGGACTACCAACAACACAAACTACCCCGCAGCTAACTGTAGCGCCTACCTCCGCGCTCCTTGTTTCTCCCTCGGCTCCCGGCTCCCCCGAACGCTGACGCGCCGCCTTCGCACCATGTTCAGCGTACCCGGCACGCGTTTCTCGATCCCGTGTCGCCGCCGTTTCTACACAGCCGCTCGCACCGATGTCGCACCTTGGGAAATGACGGTGGCTCTCGCTCGATTCCCGTTTCGATACCACACGCGCACCCACCCCGTCTCCATTTTCCTTTCCATTTGGTTCGTTACTTACTTCTCTGTTCATTCGAGTACCCGTCATGTTTTGAGCCAGGCGTACATCTAATGATATCCTTTTTGAAAGCCTTCTCGCGAGATGTGCAAATTGAATGAGTTCCCAACGGTACACAACTCGTCCGAATAGTCAATCTAGGACAATTCCCAGATTCTATCCGACATTCATTATCCGGAATTCCTGTTCCGCAACATTCCTTCCCGCAAATTTGCGGGAAGGAATCCTCTTACAAACAAAACAGCCCCCCAAAATCCTTCCCGCAAAATTGCGGGAAGGATTTCTCTCACAAAGAAAACAACCCCCAAAATTCCTTCCCGCAATTTTGCGGGAAGGATTTCTCCTACCCAAAAAATTTGTCACCCAAAATTCCTATTCCTCTAATCCCAGAATGTGGTGCCCACATTCTGAGATTAGACAGATAGACAAGCCACAGGGTTTTAACCACAGAACGGAGCGGCAAATTAATAGGCCATTTCGTAGCGGACGCATTAGATAACCTGTCATCTCCTCTCCAATGAATGGGGAATCCCTTTCGGATTCAATTTCGATGCAAGAAGCGCGAAGCGACATGTTCGCAGACCGTGAAAGAGGCCCCAGAGTCATCCCTGAGGAATTCAGGGAGATCTTGGTGCTCGGAAGAGAAGGATGGTTGTGGGGCAAATTCAGTGTGCGTCCTCATTCTAATTGGGTGGTGAGAGGAATGAAGCCAACATTGAGACGGCTATGAGCGCGGAATTCTTTTTCATTCACAATACTACACACGACACAACGCCGATCGGAACCGTGTGGAAGGGAACCCGGGTTGGTTTGACCAGAAATGAAAGTCTCCAATGACCATCGCGAAACTTGGGTCGGTTGCGAGCAAAAGGAAAGATGTCAGGGGAGTGCGAACGAATTTATTTTATCTTATTTTTCGGCACCGAGTGGCAGAGGAGCGATGAGCTTCAACGACCGCGGCAAAAACAAGTGGGGAAGTCGTTCTTTATATTCGAAATAGTGAAGAAATCTGCGTTCGAGGAGGAACGCAACGGCGAGAATTAAACGTCAAATTCTGTTAATAAAGCGGAAAGAACCAGGGAACCAACGCACACGGGCTAGAGGACGCAGAACAGAGAAGAGATTGACCCCAGGCAACCAGCGCGCAAGGTTTATATCCCGAAATGCCGCAATCGGGACGGCAGCAAGCGCACCGTCGGTGCTGTCTCGAATGATTGGCAGAGTCTCATTCCGCGGAAGCAAAGAGCACTCAGTCGGATAATAGTGGTATTTTTGAGATGAATATTGGGGGATACAGAACGACACAAGTGAGAGCCAGCGGCGCACCAGAAATAGACTGTGTAGCCCCATATTTGAGTAATATGCATGACCAGCAAGTATGAACACTGGTCCTCATGCGAGCCCGGCAAGCCGTGAAATCGATTTTATTCAGCAACGCAGGGCGAAAAAGCTCCAGAGAGAGTGAGAGATCGTAATCCGGCTCGACAGGATATCGACAGACGCGGGCTAGAAGACGTTGGTTTGCCAATGTTCCCAGAGTTGGTGAAGTAACACAGACACCGGTTCGCCAAGAGGTACATAAGCAGCGAGCTAGTGTGGAATTGGGCCGAGACAAAAAGGAGAACGAACCGACGGGCGAGGATGACGTGCGGCGACTTGAATGCATAATAGTGGATCCACGAAGAAGCGGCAATGAATGAAGCAAAGAATGAACGCACCACACTTGCACCAGAATTGACGTGGGAGAACCAGAGACAGTAAGTCAGAAAGATGCGCAGTGCCAAGAGTGAGGAGGGCACAAGTGAGAACGCGCAACGGTGTGGCAAGATGGAAGAGCCTGCGAACACAAACTAGGATTCTAGAAATTAAGTCTCGCGTACACACTGCGCTCTTGGGGGAATCTGCCAGCAGTAGATAGAAACAACAAAATATAAATCAGCTGCGTCGGCAAAGATTTAATTGTCATACGCACGAGTACACCGCACACCTTGATGTCCACAGTGAGGCATAGCAGACCGAGTTTGACGGTGGAGAGAAGAGGCGTGGAAGCACTGCGATTTTATCAACCGTTCTTCGAATGAGACTATAGAAGCGGGGGCTCCGAACGGAAGGCCCAGTGGGTCTTGCGAACCATGCGTGAATCTGCGGAAAGATCCTCGAAGCGCCGACGGGAATTTCTGCATAGAATTGAGATCTCGGCCACAAGGTGTGCGTGAAAGAGAAAGAAAGAACAAAATTACGACACAGGCATAGAAACCCGCCCCCGTGTTGCCGGAGAATTCACATGCCGAACAGGAGGAAAGGGTTGGTGACGGTCATATAATCTGACTATCCGTCTAATCCCTGAATGTGGTGCCACACTCAGGGATTAGAGGGATATACTATCAGTGATCAATCATGGACCATGCATTCTTTCAGTGAGCATCGCGCCATTAGGAGTAAAAGTTAACTTGTATTACAAATGTTCAACGATGAAAATCGCGCTCACTGAATAAACCTCTTTCATTCAAACGAATCTTCGGCGTAACTCACAGCATCCTTCCATCCGGCAAAAATATCCTATTATACATGATCGCTGCAGTGAGGAATGTTTTTCGGTATCCTCGAATCCTCTGCTCTTCGTACAAGAAAGCAGCGATGATTAGCCGGACTCGGACGAATCAGCTGGGGTGACGAGTTCAAGAACGAGAACAGCGAAAGCACATCGTGAGTAGCACATCTCCGCACGACATCAGCAGGGCGCCAAGCCAGAGCAAAAACAATATAAAGTGTGCGAAATTCTTGGGACCGCAACATCAGTTATTTTTTGGCGACAGACATAAGCACCCAGCCGGAGAACGATGAATCCATCAATGCGATGGAATTCTCAAGTGCATCAGAGGAGTTGCGCCGGTTCTGACGAGAAACTCTGGGATCAAACAGCGCGAAGCTCAGCAGAAAGATCCCCAAGCTGTGGCACCCTCAAGGACTCACGATTGCGATTGCGAACTCAAGAAATCCAGATTCGTCATGCCGAGGTAATGCTAGTGCCGCGCTATCATTAACATTGACGGAGACGAAATTCAGCAGCAGGGGAGTTAGTGCGATACGAATCAGCGCACACGCCAAAATTTCACATATCCAGCGGTGGACGGCGCACCTCGGAGTCCACATTAAAGCACAATTCTTAGCGCGACTATACCAGTGGCATGGCATTGGATCGGGAAAGGGTCGTGAGCGAGGAGAGGAAAGAGAGCTTCGGTTAGGATGCAGCGGCGATGTGGAAAGATGTAGGCGCTAGGTAGCAGGAGAATCTTGTATTCTAATGCGAAGTGGTGCGGGAGGGCGACCAGTCTAAAATATCGAGTCAGTCCGGGTATTTCTACCAAGCACAGAGACGAGTGCACCCATGAGCTGCTATACGTTTGTCCAGACAAAACAGAAGGAACCAGCTAGGAGCGAATGAAAGAGATCGATGATCTCTCGCGGAATGCACGAATGCGTTAGAGCTCGATGTATTTCGGAATCCCCGGGTGGTTTTGTGAAAGTGTTTGAATACCGTAGAGAGGCTTCCGAAAGACGTTCAAATTGATTTTAGCAGTGGTCCGAAATGAAGCAGGATTCGGCTGAGCGTCAGAAGACTCTAAGCACAATCGTGGGTGCAGCTTGCTCACCGAATCTTCACGCGGAGAATGCAGACGGAAAGCAGCAGACGGACAGGATAGCGGGAAACGAATCGCTAGAAAGAACTATGGACAGGAATTAACCCAGAGTTCAATCCGAATCGAACTGGTGTACACACTACGACAGAGTGCCAGATGATTTCCGTGTGCGACATCCTTCGAGGACACGTGGATCCACGCGACTATACCAAACGAGTGGGTGTCCCATCCAGTTGGCAAGTGAAATGGAAGACAGTTCGGCAGAGTATTGACCGATTATGGATGCGCGGAACGTGTTTGCGAGGGGGTATTGCGATAGTGCTTGAAGCGCGTCGCAACGCATCGCCAGCGCAAGAACATAATATATAAGGACCAGGAAGATTTAAATTGAGCGCAGGGCTAGCTTCAAGGACAATAGCCGCGTGTGGCCCGACTGAGACACAGAACGCGCCGCGGTGGAGAGCAAGAGCAGTCTGATCGGAGTCCGGATCAAACACAGCCACACCACGCTCTTCTCTACTCACACCCTCCGCTGACGGGTTCTAACCCATCGTCGCTCTCGGCGCATCAATGTCACCACGAAGATTAAGACCAGTAACGGCTAGTCTTGTGGCCTGCATCTCATATGCCTCCTTTGTCCCCCCCGGTCCGACTTCCAAGACATCTCTAACGCTGGGAATTGGCTTGGAGCTCCGTCCAGACCATGCTCAGTAGACGTCGCACTGGACGACGCTCTCCCGACAGTTGCCACGGTCTACTAGGCCACTGACTGGCGTCCTGAGCCAGCCAGAAAACCGCACGAGTTCCGATGGTGCGTAGTTCTTTCTCTATTGTTATCCCCGTTTCCCGCATTCATCTATATTTCGGATATCATATGGCTTCCTCAAAATTGACGCATTATTCCGCACATCCGCATGAAAGAACGACTTTCGAAGAGCCAGCTGCTGGTGCCGCACGCGTGTACAAGTGGTGGATCGCGGCAGGCCGAGGTACGTGCGTGGCCCCTTCTCATTCTTTTGTTCTTGCTTTTGTTCGTTTTTTTTGGCTGTATCTTGTTATTCTCCTCTTTTCCTTAAAGTGCGCGTTCCTGTCATCTTCTTTTCCCTTCTCACATTTACATCTATCCATATTCAGTTCCCTGTTTCTTGTTTTTTTTTCTCCGCCATGTACGTACTGACCATTTTACAGGTATACCCATATAACCCTAGTATCGCATGCCGAGCATCTGTGATGACCCCTACGACCACAGGAGAGCCATTCGGGACACCTTCGGCCACATACGCGCGCCTCCGCGCTCGCCGTCGACGCCCAAGCCTCCGGCGCACACCTAGTCGCGAATTCGTGACTCGGTCTGCGTCGGCGGCTGGTGCATCGTCGGTGACACCTCAAAACGACGCCGCACACATGCAGCATATCTATCTTCACGCTCCGCTCGCGTGCGACCTCGGCCATCTCAAACACTCGATCTTGTCGCGCCGGGACCTCGTCATCAGTGGCTCGGGGCTTTGAGGGCCTTGAGCCTTGACCGCCTTCGAATCATCCGCGGCACCACCTCGAGCACTTGGATCGTCAGGCGCTGGATCGGATGCGATGCACTGGGTCGAGAGGGACGTGTTATCGGTGAGTCTTCGTGCTAATATTTGTTCTTTCTTTCCTTCCACTGCTGACGCCATTTTTCCCTCACAGCTCCCCATGCCATCCTTCGACGACGACACCCGCGAGTGTTATCTGCATGTCCATGTGTGTCTTCCGTCGACATGCAAGCCGCAGGTGTTATCGCGGCCGCGAATTCGCGGCTCGCCTTCCATCTGCCGCTATATCATCGTGCTGACCATCAAGACAATCAATAAAGAAGAGGCGATGCCCCGACGTCCGGCGCTGACGATGAGCGTCGGCGTAGATCGCTCCGCCATCTCCTTTGTGTACTTCGTGTTTTTTCTTCTTCTTTGATTTTGAGTTTGTATTTATTTATCCATAGGGTCAATACCCCGGCATACTTTTCTTCTTTAAGCTCCCATGTCGTCGATGTGCATAGCAGCGTCCTCGGACCTTCCGCGTCCGAGGTACAACTTAACAAACCGCGTCCTAGTGCACTCCGTTTCTCCGGGCATGCGCTCATGCTCAAGCGAGAGCCGGCCGGAGGTAAGTGCCCATTGGCGCTTATTTTCTGCCTTCGAGTCTTACTTCCTCACCGGTACGTTTTTTGGGGAATTTTTATTGAAGAGGTTGTCATCCTTTTCTCCGTTTCAGAGCGATTAAATCAGTCTTTCGTCACCTGTGGGAACGGCAGTGACAGGCACACTTTTGGCACGAAGTGGGAGCTCGCGGGGGAAGGTAGGTTTTTTTGTTTTTTTTTCACGTAAATACTGTCCGCATTCCTCTAACCAACGCTTATCCCTCTGCATTTGAAATCAACCCATCGTACCACGATGATATTTTCGCCCCCAGCGCCTGCTGGCATTGACGGGGATGGCGCCGACCCAAAGTCGGCACTTTTGAGGGTAAGTTCTTTTATTCAATATGTCTGTGCCATACCCCTCTAATTAACGCATATGGCTCTTCATCAGGATATCTATCATCGTCTTAGAACGATGGTTTCGTTGTCACCGCCGTAGTTTGAGTCGAGCGCGATGACGCACACAGCCATCACTCTGACTCGGCAACTTTGGAAGGTGAGTTTTTTCCCCTTCGTATATATCTTCAAGGAAATGTAATTAATGTGCTTAAACCTTCTACAGAGTGTACGCCGTCGTCCTAGCAAGGCAGATTGACTACTGTCGCCATCGTTGGACTCGTAGTCGCTGTGGGAAACAGCGAGCACACCAACTGCACATTTTTTGCAGGTCAGTATTGTCTTTCATATATATCCTAGTTATATGTTATATACGACACCCCCCTCTGTAGTATTTTGGCTATGTCGTGCCGAAATCTTGACCAAAACCTTAGGTCTCTTCGGAATCGGATTCGGAGGCCTCTTTCGGTTCTCCAACACCCCCGCGGTCAGATGAAATTCTTACTGTATACTGCGGGTGCTATTGTGGGAATTGAGTCGGCGGCTTTGAGGTGACAACAGGTTGCTTCCATGTTTGAACCTAGAATAACGGGACGGCAGGCGAGGAGACTCAACGCCGTGGGCATAGAGCGCAGCAGAACAATTTATTGGTGGTAAATACAGAAACGAAGCGCGAGAGGTGAAGATGGATCTGGAAGGCATGGGAACTTCGTTAATAAGATGTCAGAGGGAAATAATGTATCATAGGCGTCCCAAATTTAACCTAGTTTATTGCTTCTTTTACAGGGCAGAACCGTGGAACTCAGAAATAGCGGGACAACCTGAGGTGCAGGCAATCAGGATCAGATATTGGGTCCTTGAGATAGCATAAGAAATGGGCTGGGATTCCAGTCAAACCCCCGGGGGTTCTGGGCAGGTTGGCCTAAAACCCGTTAAAAAGACCCGGGGTTCCCTGAGATTCGGCCAAAATTGCTTGAAATAACCTAGGCAATTTCGGGTCGTGGACCGTTTTTACTCAAGGTTTCCCTCATTTTGGCCTAAAACTTCAGGATTTATTCCAAGTGGAATACCCCCTTAGAAGAGGGAACCTGGACCCAGGTTCTCGGATCAGATGGCTAGGCGCGGTCCCAGCAATAGTTATCGCCAGCTGGGCGCAGGTGGACCGTGATTCTCTAGCTGTTATAACTCACAAGCCATGGAACGGAACATCGGGTAAGTAGACTTCCCTCCACTCAAATATTTCATTCTCTCTACTTCAACGCGCTGGTTTCTGCGACTCCGGCTGTCGGAAAGGGGATCGTGAGACAAACAATGGAGAATTATGTGATTCATTTGACTTGCGGAGGGTAAACCGTAACCAATGCATGATCGTTCTCTGAGTGTGGGCAATAGCCCTAGGGAATCCTGTACTCCCCGAGGAATGGATATAAAGACCCACTTTGTCTGAAGACGGACGGGAATGTTCAGTCTCATAGGATTGGAATGAAACATTCGCTGTTTCTGCGTCGAGATTGGGATAGAGTTGTGCGAGGGACGGGATCTCTTCGATATTGAGTACGAAATCTGAAGCGACCTCGGCAACGTGCTTTTTGAGTCCTTCCAGAAGTGGCCCGAGGGTGAAGCAAGTAGCTATGACGCGATGGCAGCTAGATGCGCGCAATAACTAGAAAAGTCCGGGGACTGAGCTTCGGGGCGAAACTGGGAATGGCTGTTCGTGGTATCTGAACTGAACTGAACTGAACTGAATTTCTATTTACGCCGTACCTGGCCCTTTGGGCTACCCGGCAGTACACTAGAGTAAACTAGTCAGGGATAAGCAAGGCTAACTATGATGGGTATCTAATGACTGACCGTTTTCCATATACGAATTGAAGTAAGAGTAAAAGGAGGAAAAAAGAGGCGAAACATTTGGTAGCGCAGTATTCTATAGTGAGGGAGTTTATGCAAATGGTGCGATGAGATAAACCGACTTATGTAACGGAACTGGAGTTAATTAACGGAAAAACACGCACCACAAAATTCACGGTCATGAGGCCAGCAGCAATGGCCTGATAGACCACAGTATCCGACAACGCAAGAACGTTGCGTTTTTTTTTAAGTGAACCTGCACCACTTTGCGCCAGAATTTTAGCAGCGCGGTGGGTCGCACGAGCGAATTCTAGGTTGGTGATGGTGACAATTCGCTGGAGCCAGGATCCGCATAGACGTAGAAAGGTCCCGATGGATTCTTCTCCGAATTGTGAGTAACAAGATCAGGAATGAGCATGGGAACAGGAGTCGAAGTGGTCGAGGACATGGATGATGGGGATGGCGCAAGCTGTGGGTGCTGAAGTCAAGCTATATATACTGATTCGGTCCGTCCGGTTTTCAGGGTTCTGAGTGCATCGATGAATCATCCCGGGGGGCCGTGCTCCGGCGTTGCGGCACAGGACCCACAGAACCAGCGATTTCTGTGATCTCCGACTATGGTTGAAGATGTGCGACAGATCCTTGTGAGCCTTCCGTCTGTCACTTCTGGTGGGAAGGAAGAGTGGTGAACCTACAGATGAATTGAATTGCGAATCTTCAAGATGATGGGTGGTCCCTACATGTTCGGATGAATGCGACTCCGTTCTGCTCGAGCCCAAGCCCGACCCAAGCCCCAGTCAAAGCGATGGCCAATTCACACATATCTCACTATATGATGGCAGAACACACTTACGTGTAATGCATGCACCTCTGACCCAGTCACAATCCGAGTGCGAGGATTGCCAGGCATTAGTGACTCACTAGACTATGATTATAAGCCGAATTAAACTGGAAGTCGTGTCCTCAGCGGGTGCGCAAGGAAGGAATATTCTAAGTAGAGTTAGGAATTGTTCAATGCCCAATAATGTTGAACCCAAAGAGAAACTATGGGGGCCAGTCTCAACGCTTATTCGACTCTTAGGAACTCAATGAGATCCGAAAATCTCATCAGCATTCACTACTAGCATCGCTAGGTGATTTACATGGCTAAGTGATGGCTTCACAGTACTGTCCACAGTACTATATCATGGAAAGACCCGCGGTCGAGAGACGAACAAGGCTGCATGTTGGGAATTTTTTGCTTTGAGACACTGTATACATACTGGCAGAGTGTACTTGAGCTGGCAGGTCTGTGGTTTTGTGATGAATTGACAATGTTGCCCGGTGTCGTCTTCGTCGTCGATGCCGTATCATTACATCCGTGAGCAAAACCAGCGGAAAAAATCGCAAGCCCTGTAAGTATGCACTTGCACTGTACTAGGCCTTGGGGGACGAGAAATATATCCGCAAGCCCTTTTCTCGGCTAAGCGAGCAAACGGGCTTGGGCTTGGCCCTACACCAAAATCCAAGCCCAAGCCCGATAAAGCCCGTTTGCGCGGGCGCAAGCCCGTTTTGCAAGCCGAAAATGTCACTCTCGTAATCCAATCAAAGCCTTGGCCATGTTTCGCCTAGTAAGCCACTCGCTGGTACAGCATTCGAAGCCGGTCGAAGATTGCGCCGCCCGTACCTAATCGGAATAATTTCAACCATAAGCCCGTTTTGCAGGCCGAAAATGTCACTCTCGTAATCCAATAAAAGCCTCGGCCATGTTTCGCCTAGTAAGCCACTCGCTGGTACAGCATTCGAAGCCGGTCGAAGATTGCGCCGCCCGTACCTAATCGGAATAATTTCAACCATAAGGTCGGTTAGTCCTTGAAAGGGAAAGTGTTTGTTACGTCGACTGGCCACATAGAGCGTATACCCATGAGCTCTGGCCCATTCCTTGGCGCATTGGGGGATGAATGCGTTATTGTTGGTACGATAGTAACTTGGTCTAAACCCATTTGGCCATGGAGATATCAAGCCACGTGATTGTGCCCAGCGATCCTCCAGTGGATAAGCATCGTCAACCCTTCCAGAAAACAGCTTTCGATTGCTATCGGTCTATACCTGTCGGGACTATTGTGTTGTTTTAGTATTCCAATAAGAGTCGTCATTAACCAGATTGTAGGTGCGTCATTCTTTTCCAGTGTTCCACACACTGGTTCGCTAGGTATGAGAGGTCTTCATTTGGAATTCAAAGGAATCCATGTAAGATGTATTGTCCTCGCCAAGGGTGGTCCAGGGAATTCTTACGAATATGAGCTTTGAGTCTGCCCATATCGTCCGTTGTCCATTTGCGGCTGAAAAAACCTTCTGGAATCTTGTCTTCGGTCTTTTCGGGCAGCAGTATCGCCAAGACCTGTTTGATTTTGTATTGTGCTGAGTCGAACTGAGGCTGCAGGACTGTAGGAGGGTTCAAAGCTTGGCATTCGGTCTCGCCGGGTGCAAGAGCCCGCCGCCCATTATGGCTGGTCTGTCCAAGTGAAAGATATAAAAGGCCCCGGAAACCACTTCCATCGCCATTCAAATTTGCCTCTTCATAACTTACCCACATGCAATCCAAGTTCGCCATCCTCGCGGCATTCGTTTCTGCCGCTGCAGCTGTAGTCTGCCCACTGGAAAGTACGTTGAATTCGCGCTCAGCATTATTGTTTGCTCACCAGGTTTCAGACTTCAGTGGATTGTCGTTTGCCGCGACGTTCCAGGACGGAGCCAGATGGGATGTTTTAACCACGAACGTTGGTCAGTTGCGATCGATGATTGTGATGCACTCAAATGGCTGAAAATGTTCGGTCTATCAGGCAACGGCCATGTCGGCGATGTCGGCTGGGTCAGTTTTCCTGGTTACATTTTAGAGACTATTTGTACTCACTGGCATGCGCTTGTCCCACAGATTGTTACCGCCGCACCCAACGTAAACGAGGTCTTCACCGCGCACACTGCCGGTGCCCCGGGTCGCTTTACATTGACCCGTAAAAATGCGCAAGACATCGACGTGACCGGTAACAATAACGGCGCCAGCCTCCTTGCAACCACAGGCAGGACAGCCATCGTAAGTGTCGCTCGCCCCTTGATACCTATTTTCCCTGAATTTACTACAGTGGAACATCGCCTGTGGTGATTGCCCCGTGGCGACTGGACCCAACCAGAGTGTGGGGAATAACTGCGGCGTCCAACTCGTTGCTAACGGCGCCCTTACAAACCTATGCGTCAACTTCCAGACGGACAATGTGGTACGGGTCCTGACGTGCAATAATAACAACGCAAACCAGAATATCCACATCTTCTCCGCTTGAAGAAGCAACGTGCCTGGGCTGGTTTTGCTTGCTAGATTCGATAGCGAGCGACTTCCTAGATTATGTAGCGTGCAGGAGATCGTACTGCACGTACCGTACTCCTGTTCAACCAGGAATTGATATAATTGATTTCTATGTTCACCTGTTTGGCTCTAAATCCTCATTTTTGGCAGCGCATCATCTGGATCTTCTCTGTAGAGATCACCAGGCATTGCATTCCGTGGGTCCGTCGACAGAGCGTCTGCCGACCCCCGTCGGCAGAGGTAGGCAGACCTCGGGGCACACCGAGTCTGTGGCTCTCGGACTACCTTGGTCTACCCATCCTGCAAACAAAATCCTTCCTTCCTGCGTCCGTAGGTGGTGCTTTGTGCGTTTTGGCCGAAATTTCAGACGGTGTTGATTGAGTTTGGTCGTATTTGGGGTAGCACGTGTCCGTTCCTTTGTCTTTTTCTCGACTGCGCCGAAATACATCTCGACAAATTTCCTGTTACTCCTTACGACTCCATGCCTGCTAGACCGTCCAATGACTCAAACATCAACTCTGACGGCCGAACTCAGGCTCATGTTCCTTTGGCGGCACGGCGCGGTGGCGCCACTGTCAGCACGGCTTCTCGTCCCGCCGTTACGTCTCAACTGCCACCCGTGGCGTCTATTCCTCGTGGCCGTGGAGTATCGAGTGCACCCATACGTCCCCTCGCTTCCAATATATCACAGCGTGGGCGAGGTTCTTCCGTAGCAGGCGGTACATATCATCGACATGCTCCTGCTCCAGGATTACCCACAGAGTCCCCGTGCGTCCCCAAATCGTGAAAATGGGATCAGTTCTGATGCTTGATATACCTAGTGAATCTCTGCCGCATGAGCATGCCCTCCCTCCGGAGACTGAGAATTCTGTCCCTGCCCCGGCATCACAGTACCTCTTCTCGCAAACAAAAGAGATGTACACTATAACAGATTTATCGCAGGGCCACAGCGCAATCTCCTACACAGTCTATATCCCTCCCCACGCCGCACGTCAGTCTAGGACCATTCCCCACGTCTGCTCGACACTCATTATCAGAAAATCGTGGTCTCCAAAATCCCCTCCCGCAATTTTGCGGGAGGGGATTTCTCTTACGAAAAAATATCTCACCTAGCTCTCTAATCCCAGAATGTGGTGCCACATTCCGGGATTAGAGAGCTAGGAGGTGAAGCCTCGAGCGCACTTCACCTCAAAAATAAAACTGACCCAGTGGAGTATCGCGATTCTGGGTATATTTCGTAAGCAATATTCACCGTTGAACTCAACCCGTGGACTGACCAATCAAGAGAAATCGGGATGCCACTTTGCCACTCGGCAGCCGACGCGACCCTGGACCGCGGCAAGACCGTAGAACACTAGTAGAACTGAGAAATATTGTGTAAGCGGCGAAGATATCCCGGGATTTGAAGGTTCGTGGTTGGTCGAGCTCCGAGCTGGAGCGAAGCTAGCGCTCGTTGTGAGGGTTTAAGACGAGATCGTGTCTTTGTTCTTCGGAAGTTCATGGCATTACTCATCAAAGTGGCGTGGATCATTCAAACCTTGACAGGACTGAAAGTGAAAAATATAAATTGAAGGAAGTACAACGCTGCAAGGAGTATAATAACAATGGAGACAGAGAATTACTTGGGCCTAAAGAGTGCTTGCGATCAGCCTGTTTGAGGCATTTTAATGCGAAATATTGGTCCGGCAAACCAATGATCCCCAGCGAGACAGGAAGCGGCGGGCACGGATAGCAGGAAATTAATACGTGAGAAAAGCCGGCGAAAAGTCATTGGAACCTGACCAATTTCCGAGCGCTGACATCCTTGAGTCCGAGAGCCAAAAACCTGTAGTTAAGTGATAAGAGAAACAGAGATGAATTGAAACTGAAGGGAGACAAACCGCAGAAGATTTTCCAAAGTAATGGTAGCCGGGATGACAAGGTTAAGCACAGTCCGAGAAACATACGGCCGGAGGAGCGAAGCAAAATAAATTGGGCAACGTTGATTTAACCTTCGGAGCATCAGGAACGAAACCATGGGGCCAAGAACATCAGGATGAGAAAAATCAAGCAGTCCTTGCGACTGTGGTGAAACTGGAATAATTTGCCGTGCCATAGGACTGGATCATTGCGCGGCCTTGAAACATCGAAGCTGAGGGCAGGTAAAAGCCACGGGCAAAATTTACGGGACCGCGTTTTGCATCAAAATTGAATCCAAGAGGGAAAGTTGAAAGCAAACGTATAGCAGTGAAGACAGGACCACAAACAAAGGAGGCGGGAGACGCAAAATGGGGGGTGGATAAAAACTGCGAGAGGAACAGGAAGTGGTCTTTTATCCACCTCATGGCCATGCGGCCGCAGTGAGTGAAATTGAACAGCCTTGCGGCACAGTGGGAAAAATGACCGCCATCAGGAAAAGCCTCCCATGGCAATTCCCCGGGATTGCCTCCAATTTCCCCCAAATTGGACTCAATATCCTTGTTTTGGTTCATTTCCTTGCTAGTAACGTTGCTGTCTAGTTACCTCCAACTTGGACCCAAATTACCTCAAATTACCTTGCATTTGTGGCAGATTTCCCATTGTTTTCTTCCGCTCCATATTGCTCAAATACACGAAAGAACATTTAAACTTATATTGCATGAATATCTACTTGTTACATGGTCTACTGACAGTTGTATAAGAAGTGGACTCCACCAAATCCGTTCGCGTCCCATGATTCCACTAGCAGGCACGGCGCGGTCTGGCGCGGCATTTACCCGTCCAACCGAAGATATATGTTCAAAAAGTGTCATTTTTGATAGGGCTTGAAAGTTGGTGGTATGATAGAGGGAGCTTATAAATGTTGCCTCGCCAAATATCTAATCACCCCGTCATCGTGGGCGGCGACAGGAGACGATTTCCCTTTTGGGAAGGTCATGCAATCTGACATCATAGCCTCCTGGTGCCTCCTGGGCCCTCGAAACATGCCAATCACATCTAGTAAAGGCATGCCCCGATGCCCACAAGCACCATGCAGGCGACAAACATGTTTTGAAGCTGCAGATGTCAGTGTAAGCTGTGCTACGGGGATTTCCAATTCAGGTACTCAACCTCCTGGCACCTCCTGGCCCCTCGAAACACCCCAATCACATCTAGTAAAGGCATGCCCCGATTCCCACAAGCACCATGAAGATGGCAAACATGTTTTGAAGCTGCAGATGTCAGTGTAAGCTGAGCTGAAGTTCCGCGCAAGACTACTTTAGGCGCTTACCCTCTGTGGATTCAGATAAATTCAAGCTCCCGCAATGCGTGATGGATAGGTTTCATTTCCGGCGCACAAGGGCCTAGTACCAACGAGTACCTGCGAGTGCCCGAGTGTTCAGTGCGGATGGTATAATCAGGCGGAAGGGATGACTACGAAAGAGGGTATTCATTTCCCTTCAACCTAGGTGGCCTAGCTGACGGGGTAGAGGTCATTTTTGAGCCGCCACGGCGGGTGTACTGCGTGGTTTTTTTAAGTAAGCTCAGCTCAAACAAAAAAAAAAGAGCCTTGATGAGGTGGGACGTGAGATCCCTTCATGTCGGAACATCTGTTTGCAATCAAAAATGAATGAACGAAGGAAGGGGATAGAGTGGAGACATACCATCAACAGCGATGGTCAGTTCAGGAGAAATTATGATTTTAGGTTCGTCCTCGGGAGGTTGTGGCTGGGTCTGAGGAGTTGGGAATAGCCACCATACTACCACAGCCCGAACTGTGTCGTTCCTCCCGGAGAGAGAGAGCAAGGAGTGGCGGCTCGATGAGAATCCCACTCCTGTCAATCCCGCGACGATCAGACAGGGAGATGCAATCCCACCGCGGTTCACGGTGATGTCCACCTCCGCATAACCTGCGGGAAGGTCGTGGATATTTAGGACGGGAAATTTTGTGCCGTCTATGGTCATATGAGAACTTGTTTCCTCGAGCGACTGAGCGTAGGTAGACCAGAATGACTGGAAGGTAGCGTGCCTGGATTCTTCTTTCCAAGCCGACGCTGTCATGATTGAGCTTAGCAGGTCGGATCGGTAATGCATGAAAAACAAACTGACAGTTTCAAGTCCCGGGATACGCCATTTACCCTCGAAAGCAAATACGCAGAACGCTGTAATCCAACCAGACAGTTTCGAACTCCTGCCTCCGTCACCCTCTCCGTGCACGACCTTCTTCCAAAATTCCCAGTTTTCTGGACTATCTGGGGCGCCGAAAGACTTGGAGAATCGAGAGACAACGGGGTACAATAGATGAATCCCGTACTCCTTCAGCCTCTCCAATTTCTTCAAAAGTGAATCCCAGTCCCCCTGTCCACCTTCGAGAGTGACACGAGGGATGCCGCGACGAAGAGTCTCCGTGTTGGGGATAAGTACTTTCTTGACTTTTGTTGGTGCCATCCACAACATCGACGCGACAGCGACGTCGTTAGGGGTTGAAGTGCAAAAATTGGGAAGAACCCAGTCGCGAACAGCGGGATCCAATACATTTCGCTGAATCAATCCGCCTATCTGCCGCGCTGAAAGTGGCATGGAGTTGGTGTCTACGGCTATCTCGAGAGGCTTTCCCTTGCCAGGCTCAGGCGGAACGAAACTGGCTTCGTCAAACAGGAGCTCCCGATTTGCGTTGACATACAAGCTGAGCTGCGAGATGACAGCTAGCCAGACATCGTGTGGGCAGATCACCAGCGCATAGTTGCCAGTATAAGCGGAGAGCAGGGCGTTAACAAACCCGTGCTCTTTCGGAAGGATTTTGAATTGGATGTTCTGTCGTCCAGTCCATCCGCCAATGTTATACTGGACAATCGTAACTGCTTCCTGGCTTCGGCCTGCAGCTGGGTAAGCTTTCTCAAGGATCTGAGAAGAAGTGACCGGTCGAAGGACTAGGGGTGTTGTTCGATACTCGGTGAGTTTGAGGGTTACAGGCATCGAGGATCTAAGGGGGCGGAAGAAGGAGGTGAAGCCACGACTGTGCGTGCCGCACATCAGGTGAAAGTTCGTGAGAAAGAAGGGCTCGTTGGCCAGCCAATAGATACGGTGACTTCAATAGATCACCTCGAGCATATTTCTGCGTCTGCTTTGCACGCGTGTATATATCTAGAACGAAGGAGCAAAAAAGAAAACCCAACGTTATATTAATATGCGGACGCGCGGAGTCGACGATTTCGCCTGTAATATGACAGCAGTTGCACGACGCAATTCGTAGTCACTGAGGCTGATCGGCAGCAATTTGGAAACGAGTAAATTGAATTCAGAAGTGAACCAGGAGGAGAGACGACATACCTGGAAGAAATTCAACGTCGGCTGTTTCAACGGGGCACCAGATGTCTGCGTCGTAGTTGGCCGCCGAGATAGAGATGAGAGTCCACCCAAAGAATATCGAGGGAATGGATAAAAAAGAATAAAACATTCAGACGCAGGAAGTGTGCTGCGAGCCCAATGAACGCGAGCAGTCAGGAGGACCCGAGGTGTACCGTAAACCACGCCCAATTCGTGCCTGTTCACACCAAGTCATCGAGTAAATTTGTGTATTGAATCAAATCCAAAAGGAGAGGGTCAACAGACCTGGATTAATTCCAACGCCAAGCGCTACTTCCCTGAGTCTCGACATGTGGCCTATGGGTTCAACCAGTCTCGCGAGGATGAATGATAATAAAAACTCAGTTCGGATGGTACATGCATTCGGACGAACACAGGAAGTCGAGCCCCAGACTGCAAGCTGACATGCCCTGTAACTTTCCAGTCATTTTTTTTGTGAGAAAAGAGGAGATGAAACCAACGCTGGCGAGATAAACGCAGTACGCACCGCAAATCGAACAATATTGATCGGCGGTATCTGAAAGAGCCAATTCTGCGTTGTGGACTTTAAGATCCAGGATCCTATAGACACTTGGACCCACGAGATTATGCGAGTTACAATACGGGGAGGCCGCATGTCTGCAAAAACAATGCTACGGTAAGGTGAAATAAAAGGGCACGGGCAAGTCCAGAAACCAGAGTCGGACCCAAATCGACCTCGGATACTCTCGAGCGACCAAACGAGAGAATGTGTATCCCCACCGTACACCGCGCTCGACGTTTGATGTTGAGGCCAAATTAACTTGACGCTCGAACCAACTGAGGACGCTTTGAGCCAACGTACCAGCAACAAAGTGAACAATTACCTTACTTGTATTTCTCCTGCGCCACGGTGAAACGGATGTAGAATAAATGTGGCGTTCCGCAAAAAGACAACGCCTTGCGCCAAAATAATAATAATAATTAGGGCAGTAGGCGGATGCGGCGAGTCGAACCCCGGACAACGAAGCAGAACGCCGTCTATAGCAAGATCTTGCGTGTACTGTACACGACGCCCAAATACTTGCTGGGTTGGTGCTGCGGTATGACGAGTCCTGAAGGCCTGAAGATTGAACTAGGATGTGAAAATCAGCTGCCTTTTTGACTGGCGGATGGTTAAGCGCCACATACACGGCTGGAAATTGTCTTGCCTGTCTCGTTAACCTACCCACTGCCCAGACATCGAAATAATGGACAGGTTAGCATCGCGACGGGCGGATGGTTAAGCGCCACATACACGGCTGGAAATTGTCTTGCCCGTCTCGTTAGAGTCCGCGCCATTCTCGTCACTTCGTTACTTCGCTTAGGTTCGCGAAACCTCGTAACTTTGATGGGAATTCGCGAAAGTTCGTGATTTTGATAGATTTCTATGAAAGTTCGTGAGTTCACATCCTAGGCTTGTTCAGCGGCGACTATTCGGCACATCACAGAGTGATGGGCATCGACAGCATGCCGCAAGTGGCCGGTTAGGTTCGGGTTAGGTGGTTAGAGGTTAGCGGTTAGCGGTTTGGGTTCGCTGGTTTGGGTTAGTGGTTAGTGGTTAGAGGTTAGAGGTTAGTGTTAGTGTTAGGCCAAGGTATCTACATGAAAAAAAACGGGGGAGGAGGAAGTGATGGCCGAATTGATGCTTTTTGATTTGCATGAATTGCACAACTCACAAACTTTCCTGAAAGCTGACCAAAGTGATGAAGTTTCATAGCTTTCCATCAAAGTCACGAAACTTCGCAAGATTAAGCGAAGTAACGAAGTGACGAAGGTCACTACTACTCTCTCGTTAACCTACCCGGACATCGAAATAATGGACCGGTTAGCATCGCGAAGACCGGCGAGTTGGAAAAGTCGAGATGGAAGTTCGGAGCCACTGAAAATTGAATACAAAAACCTGAATAAGATAATATTACGATCGCGATTCCACGAAGGACGTACGAAGACACACTCATGGAATAGTCTCGCCTCCTTGTCAATCTCGATACCACTTTCTTCTCCTGGTTGTAATTGTACGGGCGAACGAACGAGAGCTTCGGGAGAGAGCGCCGAGGACGTGGTGGAAAAAGCAAGGGGACATCAGCGCGATGTGTCAGCATCGAAAGTCAGGCCATGGCTGTGTACTGATGTGGCGGTGCTGCAATTCTTTTGTTTCTTGCCACTTCAGCCCAATTCCGTCCTCAGGTCTGAGTGCCACATAACCCTCTCTCAACTATAATAAGACTTGCCGCAACTCCTAGTAACTGATTATGGCAGACGAGGAATCCTTGCACCAGGTCGATGGATTGTGGTTCTCGAACGACACACTCGTGATACGCGCTGAAAACAGCATCTTTCGTGTATCCAAGTCGATTCTGGCCGCACGCTCGTCTGTCTTTGAAGCTATGTTCGAATTTCCCCAGTCCGCGTCCGAAGGGGACTGGACGGCAGCCAAGTTGTCCGTCTGCACGATTCCGCGGCTGAAGTCGGGTCATTTCTGCGAGCCATTTTCGATTCAAGGTGAGCCTCAATTCTAAAATCAACCCGACATATGTACCAGTAATATCTCTAGTTATTTCATGCCACCCCCCTCCACGGTCGACTTCGACGTCGTGCTGGGTATTTTGCGCCTCTCGCACAAATACGACGTGAACTATCTCTACAAGCGTGCGCTCATGCACCTTGAGACCGTGTATCCCGTCGACTACAATATATATGCAACACTCCCCATGCATGCACAGCCCCATCAACAACAGCTCCTCGGCTTCCATCTCAAAGCCATCCCTGTTCTGGCCGAAGTTGACGCCGCCTGGCTCCTTCCGGGTGCGTACTACGCCGTGGGTACCCATCCTTTGGCGAGCCTGCTGAATGCTGGACCATATTGGGATCGACTCCCGGCTGAGATGCGCGAGACTTGTCTGCCGCTGGCAGGAATCC
This sequence comes from Mycena leptocephala, assembly GCA_029378395.1. Lineage (NCBI taxonomy): Eukaryota > Fungi > Basidiomycota > Agaricomycetes > Agaricales > Mycenaceae > Mycena > Mycena leptocephala. The sequence goes on from JARJLF010000457.1 coordinate 75,829, forward strand.
AGCACAAAGCTCTCATCACCGTCTGCCGCTTCCTGTCTAAGCACTCCACGTGTGATAACGAAGTGATCTGCAACTCTGGGCGACTGCAGCTTATTACCTTTATAATAATGGAACGCACCGCGGGGCCACAGCACCCTCTGGCCGAGTGGAACACCGGGGAGTGGGCATCTATCGTTGACGAGCTATGTCTGGAATGCTTGAGCCGCTGTCAAAACGATAACGCCGTTGCTTTCATGGAGGTGTGGAACGCTCTTCCGGGGAACTGCGGCATGGAAAACTGGGAGGGACTGCTGGCGAAGCGCAAGACGGTTATGGAGTGATCGGCTGCGACGATGGGTTATCGGGGATATTGTAGCATACCCTCCTTTGCCTTTAGACCAGTTTACCCAGTCAACCTGTGGTTTTCCTGCCCATTTACCCCAACGATAGTATTCCAAACGCTAAATTTCGGACTTTTGCCAAATTTACGGACTTTCCTGGCAATTCACCGTTGTCCTGCGGTTATTTCCGCTCCTCTGCGCCTGGCATCTGCGGCCTGGCACCCTTGGTGACTCTTTGTCCACGTACACAATCAGCATACTCACGCGGAAATCCTGCGATAGAACAGCGAAAACAAAATACTCGTCAAATCTGGCGAAATAATGCGGCTTCTACTCTGCCTTCTCATAGTGCTCATCCCTCCTCCCTCCTGGATTGGTCTGCCTTACGAAACAACGCCCTCGCTTTCCTTGACAGGAAGGCTTGCCGATCATACCCGGAGGCGTCTGAAAACATCTCATTGATGGTTGACGGTTTGTTCAAGATTTGAACTTCGCCGACACTTTAGATTAGTTTCCTCAAAACGCCAACTTGCCGGTACAACCCAATTCCCGGTCAACCACCTCATTGGTACAGTACAGCCGGTTGAAACTGAATTGAACGAGAATGCGGGAGCAGGCGTTTAACCAGGCTTGCAGAGCACGTGGGGAAGTGGTCCAGTAATTTTTCTGCCTGCTCTTGTCTTGCATCCGACACGTTATAGTTGTTCTCATCTTGAGACCTAGTCTGAGTAGTCGTCCATTGGCAGACCTTATCGGCCTCGTACAGACTCAAGAACGAGAAACAGCATTGAGACGATCGACTGATTCAAAAGACCAATATTGCATCAGTCAAGGGACGCAGGGGTCTACTTGAAGGCACATAGTTGAATGTTAAGGTTGAGATGGTGCTCGAATAACACCGAACAGTGGTTAAATTGAAAGTTCGGACGCTCAGCTCGAGTGTTACATGTACAGAAGGTCGACGTCGCTGGGCTCCGGCATCAAGCTGCGAGACGAAAGGTAAGAAATAATTCATTCTGAATTGGCGATACGTGAATTGGTAGTTTTTTTTAATCAATTGGGGAGCAAATCTGGGGTAAAAATATAAGAACCGCGCGGAGCTCAACTGATCTTGGACTCACACAACTATTATTACAGAGCCGCACGAGAGAATTCACATACAAGCTCTTTTTGAATGCACAGTTTTCGTATAGTAGCAGCGACATCCGGATTGAGGGCTGGCCCCTGGTCGTCGGCACATCCTGCTTACAAATGGCAGCAAATCCGAGGCGTGGCGATGGCGGGAATGGCGCGGTGGGTGTTGGGAGGCGCTGTGGTTCTGTGGAGAGAAGGGTACGTCAGCGAATGGGGTAGAGTGAGGAAAAGGGAAAAGAAGATAACGAAAGGCAGCGCACGAGGAACGTGGTCCTCCGAGCGCTACAGCTCGCACGAAGAGGAAAGTCGCAGTCAAGACGACCCATGTCAGAAAGAAAGAAAGAAAACACGACAAGGGCGACGGGCCGCAAGCGCTGCCGTACACCAATGGGCGAGCATGCGACGGGACCCTTCCCGCAACCACGAAGCTCCACTCCCGCCCACTCTCAAGAACGCACACAAAAATTACCACCCTCCCTTCTCGCCCGCAGACAAACCAAAGCCCCAAACGCCGCCGAACGGTAAGGCGGCGGGGGGAAACGACAACCCCTCACGCCCAGCGGATCCTGCCCAAATATGCAAGCGCCCCTGCCCCGAGTTATCGAGCGCGCGCACAGATATCGGCACCCTCCCAGCTCCCAACTTCAAAAATAAAAAAGCGGCGCCGAATCGGGGACGTAGCGCGCAAACACACCCCAATTTTCCACTCCAAGCTCGCCCGTCGTCCGTTCTGGAGAACACGCACACGCCTCCTCCCGACTTGAAAGGAAAAATTCACCCACCAACCCAATTCCGCTCAGGTGGCAGCGCCCACCGTATGCAGGAACTACCTCCGAGGAGGGGCAGGCCCCGCTCGTAGCTGGTATCAAGAACGCGGGTGAAAGAAAAGTGGGGTTCCCAAAAAGGAAACGCGCACGTAGGCGCCGAGGCGCTTAAACGCACAACGCGGCGGCGTAATAAAAGCCGAAGGAGCCCAAACAAGAATGAAAGAAAAAAAAACACACCTCCAACCCTCTCCAACGCTGTCGCAAGCAAACTCTGGCTCGTCCTGAACATCCCCACCCGCTATCGGACGTCCAGCCCTTTTTGCCGCCGATGCTGGGGAGCGGCCACCACTTCTTTATATTGGAGGTCGAGGTCGAGGTCGAGCTGAAGGAGGGGGTGCCTGGGTGCGAGTTAGCGAGGCATGGAGTATGCAAGAGGGGAGAGAGGGGGAAGAGCGAGGGAGGGAGCAGAAGAAAAGGTGTGTATGGACTCTGGAGGGAAAGATAACGGGCGGGGAAAAGGGAAACGAGGCAGGAGGGGAAAAAGAAAGACGTACCCGACAAACTATACGACGCGTAACTCGAATGGCTCGCGTTCGAGTAGGTGCTCGTGGAAATCCCGGGCTAGGAGGTAGGAGAGGCCCGGCGATTGGTGCGTCATCTTGTGGAGGAGATGCGCAGGCACGCAGCAAAGAGGTTGGGGGGGAATTTGCGAAACGAGAAAAGGCGAAGCTAGTAGAGTATAAACGCGAAAGCGCTGGGTGCTGCGGGCATCGCATCGGTACTAGGGTTACTAACCCTAGTCGCCTTGGACGCCGACGAAGTAGTATGAGGAAGAGGGACGTCCCCCAGCGATACCGACAGACTGAGGGAAGGTGTAGAGCAACTGCAAAGAATGTGAGCGCGACGTTATAATGACGGGGGGAACAAACAGGGAAGGGAAAGACTAGGGAGGGAGCACGAGGAGAGTAAGGAGACGATGAAGGGAAGAGAGTAAAAGATGGAGGGAACGAGGAGGGGCATCGAATGAGGGAGAGGAGGAGCGAGCGCGAGAGAAAGGACGAAGGATGATAACGCACCTTTCTCGTCTCATAATAAATGGATTCACGCCCTCCAGCCCCAATCGTATCCCCAGCAACAGGAACACCTGTCTATCATCCCACACCTTCTCCGCGCGTCCTTTCCTCACTTGCTGTGTCCAGACGAGGAGCCACGCCCGTGCGAGCCGTGCGAGGAGACGGACGCGGTGGACGACTCGGAGGAGGCGGCGATGGGCGAGTGCGAGGCGACAAGCACTTCGGTTTGGTAGAGCGTGCCATCGGTGGCGACGGAGACGCCGAGGCCGGCGGCGGGGAACGTGTCCACGAGGGTTCTGGGTGGATGGTCAGTATCGAGTGTACACGGAGAGGAGGAGATGAGGAAATAAAGGGAAGAGGATAGAAACAATATCGAAAAGCAAGGGCAGAAGAACGTCAGTGGGAGGGAGAGAGATGCTGGCGAAGGTTAGGGGGGGGGCAGGAGAGAGAGCGATCGGATCGTCGCCGTGTAAGCAAGACAGGAAATGAAAGACCGAAGCAGAGGACGCGGAAAAAGACCGGGGAGATAGCGATGAAGGGAGAGAGGAAGGGGTAGCACGGTAAGAGAACATGTAAAGTAAAGAAAACGCCAGCAACCACGCCAATCCCATCGCCCAAAACCAAATAAACAAATGAATGAATGGAAAACAAAACTAACCTCTCAACTGTAGGTGCCGTGTGAGGCGGAGGAGGACGCGGAACTAGGGGCTAGTCGACAGATCACGACTTGGGGCGGTCGCGCTGGGGGGATGACTGGAGGAGGCGGGGTAGCTTTGACGTCGCGGTGGATGACTAGGGAGTTGGCGTCGATCGGTGTTGCGAAGAACAGTCGGGCGCTGTTAACACCGGCTGCATGTATGGTAGACAGCGTATGACTAGGGGGTCCGGGACGAGACGCGTTTGGGTGCCGATGGCGGCGTTAGTCGATTCGTCTAGAAGTGTGGATGAGATTGGGAAGAGACAGAGAAACGGTGGCTGTGTTGATCGACCTCCGGATCAATCGTCTCTTTGCATTGACCATCATCCACGACTACGCCAGTACTACGCCCGACCCAACGTGCGCCGAGGACTAATCCCTCTACCACTGTACTCCAAACTCAAACCCGCTGGCCTGCCTCACCTCTGCCCTCGGACTTCGACGCGTTGTGGCGCCCTTGCAACAATTTACAAATTTCGCGACGTTCTCGCGACTTGTCTGCGGAGCTGCGGCGCGTTCAGCACGTAAAAACTCACACCAGGTCAAACATCCCATTCGGCTATGTACCGTGCATGAAATCTGGGGGCTATATCGTTTTTTAAAACACGGGATTGGCTGCTAATATTAATAGCTAGTACTGGGGGATGCACTTTTGACGAATCTATGTTTCTTCGGTTCGTGTAATTTTCGTTGTCTCCCATCTTCTCGCTTATGGAATGTTGTTTTATGACACAGCTGCTGTTTGACATTTACGCCGCACAAAACGTGTGGGCGTCCGTGGTGAATGCAAAAAGGAAAATGGTGGGCCGTTTCCGGTGCGTCTTTAAATTCCTGGCTATGCTGTGGTGCATACTGATCCCCTCTGTCTAGCGCATTTTCGATACCCTCGGTGGTTATTCCGACTCTATCTGCATGCATATATATCAACGAGATTGATATTGCTCCTTGTATTATTTAATCAGAGCCTCGACGCCGCTGGTGCCATTGCCGAGATTAGTTTCATTTTTTGGTGCGTCGAGCTTCTATTTGCGTTATTCGCTGATTCCGATCTTCGGTTGTATGGATTCCTCCCCCGCGAACCCCGTTCCAGCCCTCCAGGTGCGCATATCTCATTCTTGTTTATTTCATGACCACGGTTATGGTGCCCGGCGCCGCCCAGCTACACGCATCAAGACCTTTTTTTATTATGGTGGCAGAGCCTGAGGCTCCTTGGCAGGAGATTTCCTGGCATTTTATCACGATGTGTGTTCTCGCTCCAATTACCGATCGAGGCTCATTCGCTCTTGGAGAGAATTAATCTGCGCAGGTTTGTTTAGCCTTGGACACCACTTTCTACGATCGCGTTTACCTTTTTTCGACGCTCGGCAAGATCGGTTTCATTGCAGCCTCCCATTCCCGCCCGGACGCCGCCGACGCCTGGATGTCGTGGTTTCGGACGTCCCGGAAGTACGGCGTCAACTGTTTGTATCTCCTAACCCATCGCGCTACAGTCTGTTTCTTTGTATTTCTTGTAAAAATTCCTGCGCTGCAATCCAAATCTTTTCAGTGTTTCCCCCCATGCCTTGAGAATCGCGTTCGCAAGACTTTTTTCCTCCCTCAATTGCCCCTATCTCTTCCCTTTTACGGATGCCGGCGGTGAGTTATTTTCGTTCTTTGTCTTCGCCTCGTGGCTGATTGTGGGCCCACAAGTGACTAGCGTAACAACGGCGTTTTTCTTTTCCCCCTGTATCCTGTCTCAGCTAGGCTATGATATCTCGAGGATTTCTGCCGGCGGCTTCACAACACGACCGTCCGCTGCCAACATCTCGCGGATAATATCTTCGGGAGCCTCACTGTGTGCGAGGGGCTCTTTGAATGTGTGAACTACGATTCTTGTGAAGATCGCCAACTCTCCGCGTAGCGTAGCGGTGCGGAATCTATGCGGCATTCCGCGTGCGGATCATTGGGCTGAAATTGCTATCAGCGCTAGGCTCTTTGTGCTCTTTGAAGACACGCTTGAGGGCTTGTCTTTGGCTTCCTTAGAATCCTCTGTGTAGCCTGCTTCGTGGTCTCCGTCTCCATTTCTCCCTTTCTAACTTTGGATTACCGGTCAGTCGGTTCCAGAATTCCATCGGCATCTAGATTAGCTTCTCGCGCTCTTGATCGTGATCGTGATCGCGCACCATTCCTCCACTCATAGAATCCCCGGGGTGGCTCCCCCCATCCATTACTCCTTTGGGCCAAGGAATATAGCGGTAGAGGTTTTTGGAGCCAAGATAACACTTGCCACCTTGACATATTTTATTTTATGAGATTTGGACCCCAAAAGAGACATGCTATTGTGAAACAGAGTTATTTTGCCTTTTATGCAGGCAAAATAATTTGAGCCTGCACAGAGTCTATTTAATGCTGTAAAAAGCTTGAATAAGTGGGTTCTCACCCCAATCCCCTGGTTTTGGCGAGTTTCCGAATTTCGGGCCTCGGATTTCAAAGTGTAGCCTGGTTTTGTGAAATTTGGGCCTTAAATCCTCAGAACTGGAGCCAGGTTTGGGGATCAGATAGTTAGGCACATTCAGCGTCAAAATATCGAAATAAGGTGCAATATCACATGTGTTAGGATATCCAGAACATATTTCAGCACAGTTGGGTGGGTCTTCGTTGCCCAAAGTTGAGTGGCGGAATATATTTGAATATATCCATATTGTATTCATATTGTATCGTATTCATATTCATGCGGTGAGTACAGATATGATACAGGTATGGGATCAATTTTCGCAAATTATTCAGTTTTGTAGCCCAAAGTCGATAGATTTAGGCTACTCACAACTGCGAAGTCCATAGTTTTAGTATAGTACGTACTCTGTATGGTCAAGTTTATGCCAACTCGTAGGTTCGAACTCTGTAGTATTAAATAACTGATCTTCTCACGCATGTCCCAAAACGGTAATTGTTAGATCGAAGTCGGAACTCCGAACTTCGAACCAAACAGGATGAATCCAAAATTGCCAAGAACACATTCTGCCTTGCATATTACAAAGGATAGGTTCTGACCCTGGGAAGTGTGGGGGCCATGGGGAGAGCTGTGGTTGATCGGTGATCTTCCAATCACATTAATGCCATTAAATATTAACAGAAACAGAATGGGGACAGCGCAACTGACCAACGAGGGAAAAAAAATTGCATCCCCCATGAATATAATGTCTCTGATGAGTGTTGACTGACGTGCACAGATTGGGATTGCAATTCTGTTCTGCACAGGTGATCGGTTTGAGTATTTCGTGAATGTTAACTTCGAAGATAACCGCGGTGAAGGGATGTGGAGGCTTTGAAACAGAACCCAATTGGATTGCAGTATATCTGAATGCACTTCTTGAATACTATTTCACAAGACAAATTTAAGGTAACTAAAACAAGTTAGGACGCATCTGCCGAGCAAGAATAATGGCTTCCGTCCACAAATTTGCAACTGCTGCATCGTCGACAGCTCCAGCTAAATGACCTAGTGCAGCTTCTAATGCTTGAATCTCCAGGGTGGAAAATGGCCCTGAGGGAGGTTCAACGTTTACCTCGTTGAGTCTCTCTGGTGGGCCCACACGACCAATCCAGGAAGTCGAGCCTTCATCTGCAGGGTTGTTTTCCTGGCGGGATTCAAGCAAAGCGTCGTCATGAAGAGCCTCCCAGTCCACACCATATACCTCCATTTCGGCATCCGACATTGACACTGGATCACCTCGAACACCCTGTACCAACATGTCAAAACCGAACATGTCTGCCGGACTGCGGTTGGGCCCATCACGAATGCGGATCTGGTGCTGGTTCCACGATTCCATGAAGAAGCGGAGCTGGTCATTGATCTGGTGCAGGAACAGATAATGCAAGAGCCAGATGTGATGCACATTATTGATGTTGAGTCCATGCTGGACCTCCAGCAGAATAAACACATCTACCCATGTAGCACCAATTTGAGCTGTTACATCTGCCCATAAACGTTCAATCCGAACGTTATGTACGCTCCTGTGACTTGCATGAGCATCGGTGAGACACAAAATCACATTAAAACCAACCTTCCCCAAAGATACGAGCCTCGTCCCTCCCCACGTAAGGTCTCCATGTATGCTGCAACTAAGAGATTCTCTACTCCGTGGTCTCCACGTACGCGTGATGGCACTCCATATATCTCTGCTGCGGCCAAAAACAGCTCCAAAACAGTTTGGGCACGATTGTTGTCGCTTGCAAGCAGTCCAGTAATGAGGCGCGAGTAGCCATCTATAAAGCCATGTATCACTATTCCCCATCGAATAAGTCCTGTGAGACAGAAAAGTCAGTAACACCAAAAGATAACATTTTAAAAAATGAACCGTGTTGGCCATCATGATGCCAAAGCGAATTGGGGCCTGGGACATGGTACGTGCGGCGGCGGATAGTGATCCTTTGGAACACCCTTTGAACAGGGTCTACTCTGATCAAGGCCTGCCGAATTCTTTCTCTTGGTACATGATGGCCCAATTGACGGAGCATGCCATCGAACATGGTTATACCAGCCCTTCGATAGTGCCGGCGGAGACTGATGAGGAGATTATCGAGTTCGTCATCTGATATGGTGGAGAGAGGACCAGTATATGAGGCTATGTTTGGAGTTTCAGTCGGGTGCTGCGCCTCTTCCGAATTAACCAGATAATCCTCGTCATTGGCATTCTGCGAGGTGTTTTCGGGTGCATTGTTGGGCCCATTGTGAGACACCAATGTAGCTGGCTGCTGCCGCGGAACAGCAATACCATGTAGTAGGAGGGCACTTCGAATGGTCTGGCGGCTAACACCGAGGAACCGGGCGATGCTGGAGGTGGAACACAATGAATAAGCCCAGCGGAGGAAGTCGGGGTCGATATCATATGCTGGTCGGCCACGGGTGCCTGTCTCAACCGTCTCAATCACAACGGGATGGCCATGGTGGGACTGATCGACTGCTTGCTCGTACTGCAGGCGAATGTCATTTTGCATCATTCCCAAATTATGCAAGATGAGATTCAGCTCGGCTTCTGGAAATATTGCTTGATACTGTGCATCTTGTTTAGGCTTTGGAATAAATATTTTTTTAAAACAAACTCACCTCGGTAACAAGACCCAAGAACTGATTCAAGTCGTCTCCAAGCCTCCACAGAACCACGGCATCTGCGGAATTGGAGACTGCCTCATGCACGGTCCGCTCATAACGGTGATAATGCTCTCGAAAGGCGTTCAATAGTTCTTGCGATGCAGCACTCGAGAGCGCCATGAGAGGAATGCTTGAGATCCTCCTCGGCCCGACTTGGCCCGCCATTACACGAGACATGTGACTTGACAACAAAACCAAATAAAAAAACGCTTCTCTCTTCTCTGCAATGGAGGCGGCCTGTACGGTGGCAGCGAGCCATATGGAGGCCGTTTCTTGCACGGTGGTGGCCATCCCTGTACATAGCGCATCTAGACTCCAGTCTCACACTTTTTCTGGCCTCCTTTTACCGGCAACAGCGCTCGGAACGGATTCCACAAACAGGACCTCTGTCCAACTTAGTGCTCTAATAGCCTCCATAATTCTTTGCACCCAGTTCTCTGATGGCCTAATGGGAGATATCCCCCAGTTTTTCCATGATATACTCGCAAATCCAGCTTTATTCCCGAAGCTGCGCGTGTCGACAACCTTATTGCCCATATTCGATACACGGATGGAAAGCCCAGCATATGGGTTTCGCAGCCTTGGCTATTTCTCCTCGTATAATTCCTCTTTTACATCTATCCATATTCGGGCCATCGACGCCAATCCGGTATGGAACCTGCCTGAAGTTGTGGCATGGAAATCACATTTACTTTCGCTTGAAACTCGCCTGGACCGCCATTTCATTCTCGTTTTCTCAGATTACGAGGATAAAATAATGACAACTACCGCCTTCCTCATCCCGAACGTTTCGCCTCTCCATCCTTCCTAGATTCATCATGTCCTTCGACCTCTTCCTCCATGGATCCTGTCCCTAATTTCAACCTCGATGACCCTAGATTGTATTTGTTGGATGACTGTATGTTTCATCTCTCGCGGTTTCGATAGTAACAAACTGAATTTATTTGTAGATGATTATGAGCCGGGAATCGCACCGCAAGATACTTTGTTGCGAGCCACAAGCCACGTAAATCCTGCCCCCCATCTAATCCCCAGCCCCAGTAACCTCCTCCCCGTCTCCACCGCCGGAAATCCCCAGGCTCTCATTGATTGCTCCAGTTTCATCCCTGGCCTCAGCGTTAGCGACGCACTCCGTCTCGCTGGCATCACCGCAGATGAAGAGAACAGGGCGAAGCCAGATGGGAGTAGAGCATTGTGGGATATGACGAGAAACCATAGCAGGGCAGTCGCGATTTTAGACCGTTTTGGGCTCTCGGCCGAAAAGACAGCGAGCCTTGTGCTATTAAAAGGCGGCCTCAAGCTTACCACGGCACAGGTGGTATCTCACCTTGGTTGGACTCCCCGCACATTCACGCGAAAGTCCGCAACTTATAGTCAAGCCCGCACACTTGCCACCTACTCTTGGAAAGGCCAGCCACCCGCACAGACCGCTGATGACACTGTCCGCGATTTGTATCGTGTTTGGCAAGGTGTTGTCGAGATGTTTCGCGTAGGTGGTTTCGTCGACCAGCCCCGTGCGCCGAGGGACGATAACTTAGCGACAGAAGCAGAAAAGTGTGCAGCCCAGTTGAGCCAGAACAATCTCTACAACGAACTAAAAAAAATCCTCTCAAACACCGAGCCTTCTATTTGACTCTCCTAATGTCCTTGCTATCTCTTTGCTATCAATTCCTCGCTAAACGAAACTCACTACTGATTATCTAGTCTACGGGTTAACATGCATTGTACGTTAATTTCAACATCTGTACCTTTATTTACTGTACGATATATCTATACACGTGATTACTGTACTTCTACCAAGTATGTATCGTACCTACGCAACAGCTATCTGTAGTTTATTTAATCCTTGGACACTGATGTGTGTCCTATTGAGCTAGATTACCAGCTGGAAGTCCAAAAATTCCTCCTCCGAGCCCCACGTTGCCCTGCTGCCATCATACGGCCATCACGTACATGCCCCCGGCCATTCTCCCAGACCCGCAATAAGCAGAGCCGGCGGCGGCGGGAGGTGTGGAGCAGTCGGTCTGGATCTTGAGCAGGTGCAGGACTATGTAGCCAGCAAAGAGGACGTCAGGGAATGCAAGGAGTTGGTTAGGCATTCATATTGTATATGTATTAGCATTTGCATAAAAGAAAGACTCAAGAGAAGCCTTGATGGTGCACATACGCTCGGAGCATGTTGCGGTCCTGCTTGACGATCTTGAATGTCGCTGTATTCGGGCCCCTAGTGTCCTGTCACTTCGAGGCTTCACTTCAGTTCAGCCACTGATAGAACGATCCGCGTCGACGGCAGCCCGCGTGCGCTGCGAAGACCTACCGCAAAGACCAGAGAAAAAAGTCAGACACGATGTTAAGCAACACAGCGCGGCACGTACTTCCTAGCACCAACCTTCCTGTAACCCGCGTGTCGGGGTCGGATCGCACTCCGTGTCCTGCCAGAGCTCGCCTGCATGCGACTTGTCCTGTAATGTACATATGAGTGCGCACTTGATGAATTCGTCCAGACTTCCCTACCTGCGCGCACAATTCCAGTGGTAGAACGATCCGCGCCTGCGCGCGCTGTAAAGATCTGCAGTACCAAGAAAAAGTCAGAAGTGCGCAGGCCCAAAGTGAAAGAATTGAATACGCACCCGTACCAATCCCGCGCGCTTAATTCCCGCTGGCAATTTGTGCAGCGCGCATGTATCGAATCGGAATGTACTAAGAAAGGAAAGTCAGCGGGAATTCAAGGGAATACATTAAAACCTACGCGCCTTTAAACAGCCCGACTTGAATTGCACAAAGTCCCCGGCTCGATCAAGCGGACAGGAATGCGGAGGACTCCCCAAACGCGCAGGCATCTATTGGAAAAAAGGGGGTGGTCAGATGCGAGGTTTGGGGGAGGTGGAGAGTACTTATTTGTAATTTCGCAGTTGGGGTGCAGTCCTTGAGAGTGGCGGTGTCCCCGGGCGATGCTAGAGGGAAAAGAAAGTTAGTACTAGTCAATAGGGTGCAAAATTAAAAGAAATACCGAGTAGAAAATAATTTTGGCCCGGATGAAGCCCGGTACGCATCAATCTCTGAAAATCGCACCTAGCCTCCGTCTCAGGAAAGCGCACATGTAGCGGGGGATATACACACTTTAGTACGATCCTGGTAGACGTCTCTTACGAGTCCCGCATCGCTGGGACTTGAAACACCGAAGAAATGACGCTAGAGGTCAGAAAGTCATTAAATTGAGAAAATTGGAAAAAGGATAGAGGTAAGCACGAGAACGCGGGGTAGGGCACAGAATAGCATCTTTAAAAGAAAGACGACATTATATGAGGGAATTGGGCGATAGGACATGCAGGGACTTACCATGTGGAAGTCCGAGTCCACACTTTCAGATTGCGTACATCTTGGTATACAACTTGAGACGAGATTTTAGCTGAATTGAACTTGAACGCGTTCCGTAGACCTCGGCGACGAATTCAATTTTGACTCGAGAACTTGAACCTCAATGGGATTCAAGTTAGTATAGCTGCACTTTCGAGCCAAAAACAAAGGATGGAGCGATTACATACCTAAGGAGCCCCATATGTCCAGCTCCATCCCAAAGCGCCGAGTTGCGGTGGAAGAACAAAGGCAACAAATCAAGCGCTTCTCCGGCGCGAAACAAGGGCTCGACCCGACGCACACTTTTTCGCTGTCCTCAAGCCCAAGAGCTCGTGTCGGTTTGGCGCGTTCATGGTCTTGATTATTGGTTCAATAAATATAAGAAACAAAGAAGACAAGCTCACCAATTACGGTTTAAAATTTTCGACACCCAGCCCTGCAGGTCGGGTCAGTCAAACTCGATGCAGGGAGTCAATTGCGCACAGCCACATGCTGGCGCGTATCGAGGCCCTCGGCATATGCGGTTATATGTCCGATCCATTTTTGCGGATTTTGGCCATTTCCGTACATGACTTTTACCAGCAAATACGTACGCATTGTGATCGGGTAGGTCATTTTTTGGCGTTGTCCGTCAGCACTTAGGATCGGACCTTCAGACATGAGAGGTCTCATTTCGGTATCCACTCGAGCGAAAACCGAGGGTTGAGATGATATTTTTCTTGGCACGGCCGTGCACCCCTTTGGAGGCAAAAATTGGGCAAGATATTGGGTGTTTTGCGGATGAAACGTACGCATAAGGATCGGACTTCAGGCCCAACCACCCCATCCCGTCAGTCGTTTGGATCGGAGTTCGCCGTTTTTTTGTCCAAAAATGTCCGCATTCTGATCGAACTTGGAGGCCATTTTTTGGGCCAATCCGTCCGCATCAGGATCGGACATACAACCGTATATGCCGAGGGCCTGCGTATCGCTTGAGTGTGATGCGTGACATTGTCACTGACAATGCGTCGTTTCGCTCCCCAGTTTATGTCGACGGTCAAAGCGTGCACCGCTCACGCAAAGGCTATCCTCGGTCCATCAGCGTCTTGCAGGTGCTTCTGGTAGGAGCTAGTGGAATCGGCTGTGAACTCCGTGAGTACCTTGAAAATATGCGGCACTTCTAGTATTGCGACTTTCAATTGCCCTCGTTTGTGTCATGAAAAATATGTCCTAACGTGCCTTGGGGACATTACGCAGCTGGAACTTGACACCCTTGACCTGTTGAACCTCAATTGCCCGTTTTTGTTCTGCAAAAAAAGACGTCAAACAGAGGAAAGCTTACTCCTTTTATTCGCTCAATGCACTCTCCGTGCGTCTGATTTTCTCCTCTTTAAACAAAATATAACTAACCAACCACAATCCATCAGAACCTTCTCGGCCAGGTAATCAATTCTGCAGTCGTCTACCTTCTTCCTGGGCCCTTTCCGGCTTCGATTATGCGCAGGTCGTGGGTACCGCTGTAGGAAGTCATATATACTTGCGATACGGGTGGCGTGGTTGGTGAAAGGTACGAACATCCCATTACTATCCTCACACTGTGGCTAACCCACCACAGAAATGGCCGGAAACATCATCCCCACCATTGTCTCTGGTCTGATCGTTCTGCAGGTGCTGCAGATCCTGTGCAAGTTGTACGACAAACTGCGGAATGTGCACCTGCAAGTCAAGCCCGCCGTTCCGTTGAGCACAATCCATGTCCGCCCGACCCGTCGTGCGGCATATGTCTGGACACATATGCGATGATCTTCTGTGGTCCGAAGCGTGCGCTGCTGGGGGACGTCGTGAAGGGTGATGGGAGACGATGAGCGCGAGGTTAGTACGTATTAGTGTGTATGAAAATAAGCGGGTTCCCAGCGATCCCGACTGGGAGGATAACCATGGGCGGACTTTGAAGAGTCTGAATGTCGCGACTGGGATATTCCTCACAATTGTGGACGAGGGCGATTTGGGGACAATCTGGTGGGACTGGAGGTCTTGCTGTAAGTTTTCCTTTGCACTTGTTTTGTCCTCCCGCTGTTCTGAGCCACTTAGTAGTGCTGACCATTCCGCGGATGCGCAGCCCTTCATGCTTCCTGATCCTTTGCCGCGACCGCCACGCAAAATCAAGGCACCCCTGCCGATCCCTGAGACACCTCTCTGCCTCTCGCTCAAACGTGGGGCGCCGGATGATGAGGGTGGCAATGAAATCATCGACCTCGAGCCAACACCCAAGCGCCCTCCCCTCGACTCACGGCGTCAAGAGTCCGAGCAAGAACCGCAAGCTGAATGAGGAAAACCATACTATCTTGTATGTTTTGTTAACGCGGGAATCGATCGCGCGGGTTTGGTACGGGTGAGTATTGCCTCGATTTACTTCGCCTGTACTCTCTTTTGGTTTTTCTTCTACCTTGCAGTGGGACTTTTCTGCGCGGGCGCGCGTCGAGTATCTCCGGCTCGGCGTGGATGTGATGCTCCCATTTGTACAGGCGAGTCTATCATCCGACAGGAGCGCGTGGCTTGGACGGCAGTACGGGGATTTTTTAAACAGATCGCGCTAATGTATATAGTACAGGTTGAGTCACAGCACGCGTGGGGCATGCAAGCGAGCTCGGGCAGCGACACAGCGGGTGGGATACGGGGTATACCCGTGGCATTGGATCAGGCAGTAATGGGCATTGTGGCTGCCTACTGGGCGGGTTTCCTCGCAGTTTATAGTGTACTTTTTCGTTTTGTAGTCCTGTAGAATAATGCGCAAACATCTGTTGTAGCTATATAATGAATAAAAGCTTAATCCACCGAAGTTTGGCTGTAATATTTGAGACCACTGGCAAGTGCATGAATTAATGTTGAGCTCATGCCTGGCCACCCACTTGTCAAAATTTCTTGAAATTTTGTATTTGAGGTCCCTGGTCTATCTAGAGGCAGATTAGAAAGAACCAAGACAGGTTTTCGGCAAAGCTGTATTTCAAGCCTTGCGGTCGAGATTCAATCTGAAATTTCCTGAAAATATTTGGGGGCCTGCGGGTGATACACACATGTGTTCAGTCAAAGAACCGTAATTTTCGGTTGGGAAACAATCGAGGGATGATTTAAATATTGTGTTATTATCGCGAACTCACTGTTTTAGAGTATAGTTTGGCTATGTTTCGAGATACGATTTGGTTTCTTTGCTCCCATTCACGACTTCCTTGGCACATACATGGCTCGACCAAAAACTATATTCGATCCCGAGGCTAGATGTGTACGTCGCCAAGCTGCGCTCGCACGCTATGCATCCAAGTAAGCATCGCAAAATCAATATACATTGGAAATGAAGTCATATTTCCTGCAGACACAAGGCCAAGTTGCGAGCCTCCGCGAAGGAACGTATGCGCCGGTGCGCCGCAATTGTGCTGGTGCCTTAACTGGGGACCTCATGGATTTTGTAGAATTCGTACTTGCCCCCCAACTACGACGCAGAAGGAAGGTCAATTAAGATCGGCTGCTAAATACCGTAAGACGTCAGTGAAACCCTCCTCTCCCGTGTGTTTCTAACATTTCCTATAGAAATAGAGACTCCATACGCGCTGCTGATTCCCTGAGGCGTGCAAAGTATGCCCACACCCCTTGGCTCCGTTGCAATTAAAATAACTATGGCAGGAAATGTATCGAGGGTGACGGCGCTGAGGCTTACGATGAGCGGGTTCAGCGGCCCCTCATGGCCAAGACTCAGCGCAAATATGAGCGACGACCACCATCCCCACGGCCACGGCCCGCTATAGTGTCGAACGCAATGCGCCGCACCTTGGAAATTCACGACGAATCAGAATCCGAGTCCGAGTCCGAACCTGAATCAGAACGAGACTCTGATACTTTGAACGATGAGCCCATTCCCGGCGCCAGCTTTTACGGATACGGTGCACCTCGCCCACGCTCCCCTACACCTCCTAACCTCGATTGCAACTGCGTACTGCCAGCGCATTGCCCCAAATGTACTTGCGGCTGCGATTATATGTGTTGCTTGCAATTTCACGAGAACGAGTCAGATTATCGGCGGTGGATGAAAGAATTGACGCGAGAGGAGGAGACACTGAGGAGTCAGGGTTTACGGCTCGTTTCCTAGGTTTAATAGCTCCCATGTTTTGGCTGTATTCATGCTGACCATGCCGGATAGATTTTCTACTAGGCTGAATTCATCTAATCTGTTGAGGCGCTTGAGCATACGGGGCCGATTGTGATTTTGAATTATAGCCAAGGGTAATGGGACCTGCTTTTTCAATTCTCCGATATCTCTGCCAGTGTTAATGTTCAAAAGTGTCGAGAAAGGTTTCAGTGTAGTCTAAGTGTATTTCTTAACCCTGGCTTGACTGGCCGAGCCTTCGAACAAATCATTTCGAACAAACCATGCTTATGGATAATAAATAGGGAAGCTTCGCCTGTGAATGTGTGGTTTTCAGACAGAAGGGCGGTGTGTGATCATGGGTGTGCTCAGTTGAGCGATATCCGCGGAAGCCATAGAAGGAGTTGGTCTATGTTGGTTGCGGGTGCTGCAGTGTTTGAAGGCTGAAACTATGGTTTCATTGTCCGAGGTATGTCCAGTCCAATTATTATCTCTCAGATTTTTAACTGACTTGTTTTTGGTTGGCAATGAGATCGTTTCCCTCGCAGTTCGAAGTCGGACCAAGCCTGAGACTCATGAAAGTACTGGACCCATTTTCAGAAGAACGGAAATATAGGTCCATTTCGATTTATTTCCTCTTCGACCACGCACTGACTTGTCCTTTACTTAGGGCTATGAATTATCGGTTCAACATCTAACAATATGTTCCAGCTTGTCCTCGGGCCGAGTCTATCTTTACTTTGGCTTCCGCTGGCTCACCTTCAAAGCGAGTCAACAGTTAATTGACTTGGATGTAACAATTCTAATTTATTTATTCAACCTTAGTTCAACGCGAAGGATCGATTGTGGGAACTACTTATTGTAGTACAGATACGCCATGAGAAGGTAAGCTCTCTCCTTTGGCCATCGTATTTTTCTCTCAGTTCATTGGCCGCAGATGTCCACAAATTCCGAAATTTGGCAACATGTGACCGAATCTCCCTTTTTGTTCAACCAAAAGTTTTCTTTTTGCGGCTTTCAGTGTTGTTACAACATTGAATTAGCTTGTATTACCATGCCTGCGTGTTCGTTTCGTCAGTACTTTGTGTTACACTGACCTGACTTTGCATTTTGTCAGCGCGAATTCTGGTGCACGACACATACCCTTGATCGGCGGCTAGGCACCTACTCCTTGTGTTTGCTCAATTCAAGTCCAACATCACCCTTTTTTTTGGCTTTGTTCGAAGTTCGGCATATCTTGAACTGAAGACCTCATTGGAGTGCGTTGGTTCATATTTCTTTGTGGGGCTTTGTTCTGACTGGTTTGCCTCTCCAGACTTGCAGCCAATTTTGACTCTTACAGCACGCGGTCTTCATCGCCGTGCACGAATGAAAGGTTGACTTACGTGCACGGCAAAACGAGGTGATTCTTCTTGATTTATTTGCGCCTGCCTCGCACTCCGAGAAAATCCTCGAAAAATACTGCTCACAGTGTTGTAGATACGTGGATTCCTATTTCTCCACTTGTACATTAGGGGTTTCTGACCTTTGAATGTAGCAATGATTACACAACCTCGGGCAAACGAGGGGCGAAACAGCGCGGGTGTGATTTGAGGTACTGGATGGTACGGCAACGCCAGCAGGTTCATTCCCTCTTTTTTCTTTCTTCGTTACTGTTGCTGCTGATTTGAGTTTGCAGCACGGTGCGAGAACGAGATGGACCCAGGCAGATCGCGGGACTGGCGGGGCCGGACGCGGGAAATTGAGATGTTGAAAAGAGGTATGCACGACTCGGACTAGCACGTCTACTCACACGTTTCCAACCTGAAAAATGTTCAGTACATCTTTTCTTTTGTTCATTTGATTCTGATCGTGGGACCAGCTTGTGGCGTGCAAGCGAGCAAAGGGAAAAGAGGTATGTGCGGAATTAAGATGAGATATGATATAAGAAGGAACGACGGAGGTCCATCGCAGGTGGGGTCGGACTGGCGGAGCACGGGAGATAGAGCGAAATGGATATTTATTCGCGAGTACAGCAGTTACACGTGCGTTACAAGATTCACAAGTTTGTAAGTCTGTTCCTTGGTGTTCCGGGCGTTTGCTAATTAGCTTGTAGCTGCAAATAAGAGTGGGAGTGGGTGCAAGATGAATTATGGGGAATACACACCGCAGGTGTTCGTGGGCGGCAAGCCTTGAAGCCAAAATTTGACAGAGTCAATGAAAATCCATACGCTGCGTAGTAGTAAAAAAGAATAATTGCAATCAGGTCATGTCCGGATTCAAGTCAAAACAATAAAAATCTGAAGATCTCGCACATACACTTTATAGTCCCGCCCTGGCATACTTGTTAGTACCATAAAATCACGTCCGCGTGAGACATTCGAAGGCGCGTTATCGTCCACCACATGCAGGATTCAAAATAATCACAGCTTGCTAAAAAAGATAGATGAGTGTGAGTGAAAAAAAGAGTGCGGGCCACGAACCGTAAACTCGCCCGCAAGTTCAGCCATGTGAAATGTGAAATCAAGTCAGTGATGTGAAACACAACGAAGCACCCACCTCAAAGCCCTACCTCATGCACATGTGGCCCGCAACTCAATGCTAGAAAACCATAGCTGCGCGAGAAATTCAAGGGCACGCTATCATCTGCCAACCACATCAAGGCCGGTGCATGCAATGGGATTCACTCACCAACGCGAATAAGCAGTGATTCAAGAAATGATTTGAAGAGGAGCCGGTGGTCAACATCGTTCGACGCGTCAATTTCTCCCTCCTTGTGGTCTTGCTTCTCTGTACAGTGCATGCCACAGCCGGCACAACTTGCCGCACAAGGCACATCCTGAGCGCTGAGAATTCTGCGCTGCAACCCGTCTGTAGAAGTTTTAGGGCGTGAACCGAGGGGAAAGAGAGCTACTTACACATTGCAGGAGGATTGACTCGGAGTCAGTAAACGCGTTGGTGGCATAGAGAAATAGAGCGGTGCCTGGGGTGGACGACATCAGCTGGCATGGCGTGCCAGATCCGGGTGTCGACTCTTAGCACGCCGGCTGCCGCCACCCGCGACCAGGACCACAAAAGACAAAGAAAAACGCGTATCTTGTGGGTTTGGTTTGAGAGAGTGTGACCTGGGTGACACTGTCACGGCTTTTAACGCAAGTCAATTTTACGCGCAAAATAAATTAAGAGCCATTATTCATTGGACTTTTTTTACAAGGCAGAATACAGATTTAGAGCGCTACGTGTATTGCATCAAGTTTCGAGGAAATACATAGTACGGAACGAGAATATTCAGAGATAGTACACGGTAAGTAAGTAAACAAGGCCTAGTAGAATTACAAGATGTTGTGGCGTCCGATGGCGATGAGGCACTGGTAGAGAAACCAGAAATCAAAGGCCTCTTGAAAACTCGCAGGCTCTGACTCCGGATTGTAATGGACTTGGGCGAGGCGAAGAACATGCTCAACGGGATAGCGGATGGTGCGGAAGCAGGTCGCGAGATGGAAGGTCCCGGCGCCGGCAAGCCTATCGCGCGCCGCTGCATTGTCACCTGGAGCGCCATAGCCGTCTCCGTGAGTGTTGATGGGCCCGAGCTGTTGACGAGCATGAGACAAGGAGAATGGAAGACAGGAACATGCACTTACCAAGACGTTCGCACCTGCTGGGCTCAGAAACGGGGTTCCAGTAGGGCCCAGACAACAATCTGCGGGCGAAAGGCGACGGTGTTGATCTTTGAGAGGTCGATGATGGGGTGAAATGCCCCTGTGGACTCCTCGAACCGCACGCGACAAGGGATGCCTCGGCCGCGCAGAAAGCGCTCGACTAGCATATCGAAGGTGAGGGTGATATCGCCGATGTATCCGCGCAAAGCATCGATGTGCGCGGCGAGGTTGGTGGGGTTGATGACCTCGAGGTGGGGGAGAACAGAATCGGCCGAAGAAATATGAGAGGTGGCCACGAGGCTCAGGAACGTTTCGGAGCCACCCTGGAAGTTGCGGATTGCCTGAAAGGTAATTAGCAAGGGTTGCAGGAAAGGAGAGAGGGCGCACACTGGGGAGATTGAAGCCATTGCGGCATGGCAGGAAAAACCCATCGCGGAAGCTCCGCATCTCGGGGTGGTCGAATGTTGCAGTTGCAATGGTTGCCCGAAAGAGCATCGTAACTGGGAACGCGCGGTGCGTAAGCAGATCGCGGAACCTAAAAGCTGTAGCCTGGTGAAACGAGTGAGAAAGGGGAACAACAGAGCAACAAAAGACTCGCCTCAATGTTGTGAAACGTTATGCAATGTGCCTGGAACGCACTCAAGTCTTGATCTTCCGGGTCAAGCGCAAGCCAGGCGAGAATGAGTGCGCGCAACGCCGGGAACCACTCTCCTATGAACGATGGATTGAGGGAGTGGAAGTTGCCGTCGTGGATGAGGTATTGGAATAGAGCGGGGCTCATCGCAGTGGGTAGCTGTCCGAATATGAGTAGTAACCCACAGAGCGCGCCAAGGCGTTTGCACAGCGCGAGACGACGCTCCGGTATCGGGATGGGTGACCCTACAGAGAACAACGTGCGAAGGATTAGGTTGTTGTCCTCCCCTCGCTCAAACCATTGCGCTTCTGATGCAGTGAAGCGCGTGAAGATGGTCGTCATGACCTCCCGCTCCACGCCTTCCCCGTACGCCACGCCGTCTGTGCTGAGGGCTGGGTCAGCATGGAAAATGGAAGAACTTTCAAGAAACACTCACAGTCCAAATCCGCGATCCTCAGTGAGGAGGTCTGTGTAGTCGCCGCAGCGGCCTGCAGTGTCCAGGAGCTCACTGAAATGATCAGCCGCAGCATCTACATCACTGCCGCGCACCCGCAATGGCGGCGGAGCACTTCCGCTGGTGGCCGCAGCCATGATGGCGTTGGTGAAGCGGTGTGGGCCATAGGAGCCATCGGAGCGGGAGTTGTAGCCTGAGTTCTCATCCCAGATGGTGGGGGGCAGAGCGAAAGGGGTGGCGGGTGTAACCGGGCGCGTAGTGGGAGTTGGGGAGCGAGTGAGCGGGAGGTCACGGAGCGCGAGGCGGGTCGCAGCGGAGGCGCTGGGCCCAGGAACAGCAGATGCCCTTGTGAGGCTGCGTGTGTTAGGCCGGGTGGATTGAGCGGTCATAGGCTGAACAAACAAAGATGAGGTGACCGTGGCTTCTACAAAAACAAGTGTGTACTCACCCAAAGTAGGCGACGGACCTCCTGTTCCTCTTCCTCAGACTCTCCACCGGACGTGGCGTTGTTGTCCTCAGCCATTGAGTTGCCATCTTCGGGGAATAGGGAGTAGATGTGAGTCGAAATGCAGCCATGACGGCGCCCACCGCGACGGCCAAGTAGGGTCTCGCCCATGACGGCTAAGGGAAATAATAAGCTTGAAAGTAACAAAGAATAAGAAAGGGACGTACCGAGACGGATGATGAATTGCCCGTCCCGGATTGAATTCCTGCCAGCGAAATGGTTGGGGTCGTACGCAAGGTCCTCAATGGTCATGTCCAACGTGTGTGGTTCAACACGCAAATGGACACCGAACGTCTTGTGGGGCCGGCCTCGGTCCACCAGACCTAAGAGCTGGACGGTGGTGATCGCTGTGGAGGCTGCTGACGAGGCGCGGCGAGCGACAGGGAAGGTGAATGCCGATGGAGATGCAGCCATGTCGCCGACCACTCTTCTCAGCAACTCGTTGACAGAAGAGTCGAGGCGGAGGGTATATCGATATACGAGATCGTACTCTCCCAATTTTTCGATGAAGTCGGCGTGAAGCATACGATATACGAGGTGATGTTGATAACCGCTTTCATGATCCTGAAGGTCGCGTTCAGAAGGCAAAAAAAAATCGCAAGCAGAACCACGTACGAGAGGAGGATAGACGATGACAAGTACATTTACAGTGGGAGCCTCAGCACCTTCGACCAAGCAAAGCGAAAGGTTGGGAGTGTTGTTGTTGCGACGGCGTGCGAGAACTGGGCTGGGCTGAGCCGGGCCGCGTGAACGCCTGATTGGTAAACCAGAGGTGACGCTGCGGGGAAGCACTGCGTTAGCATGGCGAACGCGCTCGCGGTTGACGTGTGACGTGTTGAGTGTAGACGCGGACGGCGCGAGCGTCCCCATGCCAAGGAAATGCCGGTAGGAGTCTGGGGCGACGAGTGGAGTCGGCGGGATGCGTGCGCGCGCGCTTTGGTACGGTTGACTGACGGGAGCGGGAGCTGGGATATGTTAAATGAGCGAGAGAAAAAAAGTGGAACATATTGGCGCCTACGTTCTCTTGCCTCCTGCGACGTGACAGGAGGGGCTGCTGAAGCTTGTGCAGACATGACGGGAGTCGGGGTCGGGGTGGGAGTCTCCACGGCATTGAAGCCTGGATTGTCTGCTAAAAAGCGAAGGTAGGCTTGGTATTGTTGGAAAGTAACGTTGTTGTTCGACTACTCGAGCATTAATTTCGGAAGATTGAGAGACAAGAGAGACATACAGCCATTCTCTGGGGGCAACCTTGGGGTGAAAGATGCTGGGTTGCGGGTAGAGGCGATTCCAACTCAAAAGGAAGTCGTCCATCGTGGTCGCGGGATGTTCCATGGGCAGCACTGTGGTTGATGGCGTTGGCCACGAGCGTGAGCGGTTGCCCAAAAGGGATGGACTGTGGGCAGCCCTGCCCACAGTCTAGTCGTACTGAAGAGTTCGAGGTAAAGACTGTGACACGTCATGTCCCGATTAGGAACAATCGTGTACGCCGATCAACTATGCACTTGTCTGTACAAACCACGGTCTACCCTCAAAAAAAGTACTGTTTACAAAGTAGGCACTTCAACCACGGAGTACGAATATTTTGCGAAGAATAATGCCATAAAAAAGACTGATATTAAAGAGCGAAAAAAGATCTCATACTAGTAGTCCGCAGTTATGGCCTAGTCCCAAGTTCTCAACGATAGGTCATCAGCTTATAATTCCAAGTCTCAACTCAGCAGTCCAAAATGATCTCGGCATGCTCGGCATCGCAGCCATGAGGCAATTCTCACGCGTTCGAACTCAACTAAGAGGCACTTGTACCGCTCATCCAGATGAAATTGCTCTCCAAAACTGTTCCAAGATGTCTTTTGAGTTGTATTAACCCACAATAATAACTTGTATTCTTGCAGCCATGCCTGTAGGACATATATACATGTTGGCTTTACTTGAGAAATGGCCTTGGGTCTTTTCAGATATGAGGTTTATGTGCCAAAACTTTTACTAAAATCCCGACCTTTCGCCCTGATGCAGTGAAAGCCATTTATGTGCTCCAATTTTATGTTCCTGGTCAAAAAACAAAGACTCAGCCCTGCTCCAGATGGCCATAGGGCCTTGTATGGTATGTCAGCCACCTGCAATTATTGGAGGAAACTTTAGTGTCGGTCTTCCACATTTCACAAGACCGAGAAAGTCAGAAGAAACACAATTTGTGCCGAGTTGAAAACAGTTATTTGATTTGAGATGCACTGCAAAACGGGGGGGGGAGAACCAATGGAGATGCCTATCAGTAAAGCACTTCTGTCGTATTCCAAGATTATGGCAGTTTCTCAACTCTCCTGCACGTGTTTAAGAATTTTTCATTGAGAGACGTCGAGAAATAGGGGCGGATCTCCCGTTTAGGCGATCGGCACGTCTCGGGCCGAGATCAACCCGTGATCGGGACTGAAGACTTGAGAGTCAGACTTGCACCGAAACTTGGATGCTCTTCCAGCTTCTTTCCTCCTTCTCTGCTACTAGTCTCTGCTTCGTTCGCGTGTACCATCACCAGAAGAATGACGCAAGCGAAACCAGCTGATCACCGTCTTCACGTGCACCTGGGAGCCACGGTCAGCTGGATACGATCCCCTACCAATAAATGGGACCTGGCAGCAAACTGGCCCTTAGTGTCGTCTTGATGATGCTCGGTTTCTTGATAGCGCTCGCCGGAGCGGCGACTGCGGTTGCATCTTTCGACGATTGCCCTGGGTACCAGGCGAGCAATGTTGTTCAGGGTCCCTCCTTCCTGCAGGCAGATTTGACGCTCGCTGGGACTGCTTGCAATGTATTGAGTGCCGACCTTCCGAACCTCAGGCTATTGGTGGAGTACCAGACAGGCAAGACAATACCTCTTCACGCAGGAACAAGGCTCTGACAGCAGCTTTAGAATCACGTCTGCATGTGAAGATCGAAGATGCCGAACAAAATGTCTACCAAGTCCCCGAGTCGATCCTTCCGCGACCGGGAACCCAGAATTCTTCGGCCTCCTACGCTGCACTCAAGTTTTCCTTCACAGAAAGTCCATTCCACTTCACTGTCACGCGCAAAGCCACTGGAGACGTCCTCTTCGACACCTCGGGTGCCCAACTCATCTTCGAGTCCCAGTATGTGCGCCTTCGGACCACCCTCCCTGTGGATCCGAATCTCTACGGGCTGGGAGAGCACTCTGACGACTTCCGGCTCCCAACGAATGGCTATATCCGTACGATGTGGAATGCGGATGCCGGCCTTGTGCCACCGAGTTTCAATCTCTACGGTTCTCACCCAGGCGCGTTTTGAGCTCGTTCACAGTGCAATCGGTTCTAATAATTTCAACAGTGTATTTTGACCACCGTGGGGCATCCGGGACGCACGGAGTGTTCCTTCTGAGCTCCAGCGGTATGGACATCATCATCAACAAGACGACGTCCGGTCAGCAGTATCTCGAGTACAATACCATTGGCGGTGTGCTCGACTTCTACTTCCTCGCTGGTCCCGACCCCGCCGCCCTCAGCAAGCAGTATGCTGGAGTTGTGGGGCTCCCAGCCCTGATCCCCTACTGGACGCTCGGTTTCCACCAGTGCAAGTTCGGATGGCCCAACGTTGAGTGGGTGTCCCAGGTTGCCGCAAATTATTCTGCCGCGAACATCCCATTGGAAACTCTCTGGGGCGACATTGACTACATGGACGGAGGCGCAGGCTTTACGCTGAACCCTACTAACTACCCGCTGGACAAGATGCGCGACTTCGTTAGCGGGCTGCATAGTCGGGGCCAGCACTACGTCATGATCCTTGATTCTGGTATCCATCGCGATGATTCCTATGGACCCTTCAACCGGGGAGCGGCTCAAGAAGCGTTCCTCAAAGCGGCAGATGGGTCTTTGTATCTCGGCCTGCAGTGGCCAGGGACTGTGGTGTGGCCGGATTGGTTTGCGCCGAACACACAAGATTGGTGGACGAACGAGATTCTCGCTTTCTTCGATGCGGACACAGGGGTCGACGTCGACGGCCTATGGAATGATATGAACGAAGCGTCCAGCTTCTGCGGCGACATCACCTGCCATCCTACCAGGCTCGCCGAGTACGCCTCTTGCTCTCATGTGGTTACGCTCACTCACCTTCCTCTGTGACAGCCTCAACGTCCAGCCGGAACTGCTTCACGCACGAGTTGAAGTCCTGGACGGCTTAGGCACTATGAAGGGTCTTCCCGATCGCAATCTTTTCACTCCCCAGTATCGCATCCACAACTTCAAGGGTGATCTCTCAGACTCCACTCTTTTCACCAACATTACCAACGCGGACGGCTCTCTCCAGTACGACACACACAACATCTATGGGACCATGATGGCGGCGGCTAGTCGTGCCGCCCTCCAGGCCCGCCGCCCCGGTGTTCGACCCTTCGTGCTCACACGCTCCAACTTTGCTGGTGTCGGTACACACGCAGCGCACTGGTTCGGCGACAACGCCTCGGATTGGGACCACTACCGTATTTCCATCAAGCAGATGCTCACCTTCGCCGCTATCCACGCTGTGCCCTTCGTCGGCTCGGACGTCTGTGGCTTCATCGGCGCCGCCCAGCAGAACATGTGTGCACGCTGGGCAATGTTGGGCGCGTTCCAGCCCTTCTACCGCAACCATGCAACCATCGACGCACCTGAGCAGGAGTTCTATGTTTGGGACAGCGTCGCGGCGGCGGCGCGCAAGGCCATCAATGCGCGATACAGGTTGCTTGACTACATGTATACGGCAATGTACCGCGCGAGCAGTGCCGGTGCGCCCGCTGTCAAGCCATTGTGGTTTGTGTACCCAGGCGACCAGAACACCTTCGACATCCAGACTCAGTGGCTGTTTGGTGACTCGCTTCTGGTGAGCCCGGTTACGGACGACGACGCGATGGAGGTCACATTTTACCTCCCCGACGACGTGTTCTATGACTTCTGGACCGGCGAGCAGGTGCGCGGGCAGGGGGGGAACGTCACCCTCACGGACGTCGCGTTTGATGAGATCCCTGTCCATTTCCGCGGCGGATCGATCATTGCGTTGCGCGAGCAGTCAGCGAACACGACAACCGCGCTCAGGGAAAATGATTTCTTCCTCGTCATCGCGCCAGGGCTGAATGGTACGGCACATGGGAGTTTGTATTTGGACGACGGGGAGAGTCTCGACGTTGCGGGGAAGTTTTCGGACGTGCAGTTCGCGTGGGACGGGCACGCGTTTGAGGCGACGGGAGTCTTTGGGTATGAGACGGATCGGAAGGTGCAGAGCGTGGTGGTGTTGGGCGAGCGGGCCGGACAGAATATCACGGTTCACGGGGAGTGGGCGTTGACGCAGGGCTTCAGGGTTGAAGTCAACGTTCTATGAAAAAGTTTCGCTCCGTATCAATTCAACAAATTTGTATCCTCGTAACCACGTTTAGTTGACGAATTTGTAAATTTGACCTCGACCATCCTGACCAATCTTCACTCAAATTCGACATGACCTGGCGGCATCGGGTGTGCATTTCCTTGACGCACTCGAGCGCTTCTTGAGTGGGTACTCGACTCGCGCATGTGGCCATGGAGGCGCGATTCAGATGCATCTTTCCCGTGCCAGCGCTCTTCATCCTTTCATTCTCCGCTCCAGCGGCGCAAGTTTGTCCACTTGCTGACTCGGTTTCCTGAACAATACCACCATCTCGCCTAGTAACATTCCTTCTAGCCTCTTTGTCATAGTTGGCCTCGTATCTGGCTCAAATGTTAGGCGATTTCCTCGATTCTTGCCAGTGGACCGCTAGAAAATACAAACTGAAATTCCAAATCTGAAGAGCCCTAAGCAATTGGACAATGTACTGTACTATTTCGACCGTTTGTTCAGGTGACAGGTGACGGAGGGTTGTGAAATGAATGAACTTGGTCTCAGTGACTGTGACATCAGAGTTTTGAGGCCCAATCAGGCTGAAAAACAGTAAAAATTTTGGTCCGACTGTACACTTTCGTTCAATTCGTATGTCACGTCTCACAGGGCCCAAGTTTTAAGAAAAGTTTTGAGCCTATCCTCCTCACCTGAGAACCTGGGCCCAGGTTCCCTCTTCTAAGGGGGTATTCCGCGTAGAATAAATCGTGTTTAGGTCAAAATGAGGGGAACCTTGAGTGAAAAACGGTCCACGACCCGAAATCGCCTGAAACCCGAGGTTATTTCAAGCAATTTTAGCTGGATCTGAGGGAACCCCGGCTTTTTTAGGCCAATCTGCCCAGAACCACAGGTTTTTTGAGCGGTTTGACTGGTGTGGCAGAGCCGTATGGCTGGTGTGTGGAAACTCAACCACACGCTGGTTTTGGTTTTAGCCTGATTCATTCTTACATCATTTGTTTGGCCAGTAAATACGCACCCACGGTGCCAGCTAATCATTATTCCACATCTTACTCTCATCTGTGCGAGCCAGTGCGGCCTAGTGGCTGAATCCCGTGTTTTCCAGTGTTCAGCTTCGATCTACGTAACCTCGACTGTACGCACTCGGCGTGCGGAATCCTTCTTGTGCTCACTTTTACGACCTACGGCTACTCTCTCGATCCACATCTCTATCATCCTATCTTAACCCTCGTCTCCTTCCCCCTTCCCCATCTTTTATATTCCATAATCGACCGACCACCAATCCAATTCAAGAACCCGCATCCCGGGCATTTAGCCCTTCCACACTGGAATTCTACCCCATTTCTTATTCAGGAAGGGGCTATCTCAAGGACCCGATGTCTGATTATCTCCACAGGTTGTCCCGCTATTTCTCACGGGGGGCATGCCCCGCCGCTTATCAGTTCATAAGCCGCAGATGCTTATGAACAGCGGTTGAACGGCGGTTTGCTCGCTTATTGATGGCTCAGAGAAATTGCCGCGTGTTTCCCTTGTGTGCATGTGTAATGCACATTGATGTGTCATGGGTTTAAACCTGCATAGTGGCATTCTTTTTAAAATATCACCTTTCAAGACTCAGAAGTACACAAGGAATGTTGGCTACACCTCTAAAATTACTGAACTTTATGTAGACATATATCTGTCTGCATTGCTGAGTTTCTTTCAGGTGTGTTAGGTACACAGCAAATATTCCCTTATTCAATGCAATCCATGGAACTTAGAATCTCTTCTTTGGCTCCTTGGAACACAGCCAGTATCTTGAAAACTACAAGACTTCAGAGGGATACAGGCAAAATTCCTCTACCAAATGTTTGTAGTCTTTGAGGAGGAACTAATGGTATGGTGCCAGACAAAACTCAGGCCAGTCAGTGTTTATATGCTACCATTTGGGTGCCTGAGATCCATAACCTCAAAATGGGTGCCTCATCGAGAGTGCTGGGATGATGAGTGGAGCACAGTATATTGCAACTTGGCATGTTCCAGAAAATGGGACCAGTCAAACTGATACATTATCTTGAATTTTATTTCAAAAAAGGTTCATAGAATAGCACAAGTATGATTCACCCTGATGGCATATGTCAGATCCACTGAATTTCTCTCTCGAAAATTATTCACTACAAGTTGTTAAAAAGCATAAATGAAGGCTGGAAAAAAATATAGAATTGCTGTAGAGAATATGTTTACAGAGAGTTCAGTAATCTGTTGTATGCGTGATCAACATTCCTTGTCTATTTCTGAGTCTGCCACTAAATAAAATGTGGTATTTCAAAAAGAACACTGCTACACAGGTTTGAACCCACGACACATCAATGTGCATTACACATGCACACGAGGGAAACATGCGGCAATTTCTCCGAGCCATCAATAAGCGAGCAAACCACCGTTCAACCGCCGTTCATAAGTGTCTGTGGCTTATGGAATTTAAGCGGTGAGGCATGCCCCCTGTGTCTGAGTTCCACGGTTCCGCCCTGTAAAGGGAGCAATAAACTAAGTTAAATTTGGGACATCAACCAAGGGGGCGTTAAGAATAAATTTAACTAGGACGATGCCATCCCCCGGTAGGGTCCAGAATTGGTACATTTCGATTTTTTTCTGAGTGCTAAAAGATTTCGTCCAAGCCGTGTGAGAGCTGTTTCGGCAGGCTGTGATAGGTCCCTTCTGTAAGAATATATCTTCAGTAGTTTCAAGGCCAACCTCGGTGTCATTGCGATAAATGAGCAAAAATGAATCCCATGCACAGGGCGGGCAATGGTATTTTCCCGATGACAAATTTCCCATACCAAATCGGCACAGTAACTGACCAAATTTGGTGGTAGGGTGGGTCCTACCAGCTCAAAAATCATGCAGCGAGAAATAACATATTGTGGGGGTAGGGGGGGGGGGGGGGGGGGGGGGGGGTGGGTACCCGAAATCAGAAGATTCCGAAAAAAAAGTAGCATTGTCCTCCGAAAGATTTTCTTCGCGCCCCCTTGACATCAGCATTCTTTTCCTCTGATATCTCATGTGCATTAACCAAGTTCCCTTGCCTTCCAGATCCATCTTCACCACTCGCGCTTCGTTTCTGTATTTACCATCAATCAAATATCCTGCTGTGCTCTATGCCAACGCCGTTGAGTCTCCTCGCCTGCCGTCCCATTATTCTACATTTGATTATGGAAGAAACCTGTTGTCACCTCAAAGCCGCCGACTGAATTCCCACAAATATGAGCACCCGCGGTATATACTGTATGTACCTGTATGGAAGCAACCCTCTAAGCACCGTGACACACCTGTTGCCTCATTTTCAGGCAACGGAACAACCGTGATCATGACCGTTGCTTGAATAAGCAACAAAATGTTTTTTCTTTCTATCAATATTGAGATATTGCAATGAGATGGATCACAGTATTTCTGTTCCAATCCTGTAATCCATCTTTCACAAGCCATTCTAGTAGATATTCAGGCTCACAATATTTTTTTCAGGATTTTTTTTTTTTGCCGTGTCATGATTTTTTTCAAAGCAACGGCCCAACTGTGATTGTGACGGCGCCCAAAAACAAGCAACGCAATGGTCCCATCGTGACCGTGACGGTTGCTACCATACAGGTACGTACAGTAGTTGGGGTCCGATTTGGAGCAATTCCAGGGTAACTTGATGAGTTTTCTGCGCTGTTATCATCATAAAGCCTGTAGCTTCGTCAATAAATTGGAAACAGAGGTATGTACATGTCAGAGAAATAGATGATGTAGGCCTTCCTCAACGACAGTACAGAGCCGACGAAGTTGCTCATTCACGATGCCAAATTTGGCATGTGACGAGCTGACGAAGTTGCGCAGCATCCGACGAACTCCCGCAATCCTACGTAGTGACAAAGTATGTGAGGACTCAGCGCTGCGCGCGATTCGTACGCGAGGTGGAGCGGAGGGACGTCGTGACTGCGGCGATACGTGTGTCCCCCTTCCTCCTTCCTTCTTCCTCCTTATCTCGCACAAACCAACCCACTAACGCCTCGCCGACCATGGCGGCCTCTCCGTCGACGCCTGCGCGCGCGCCCTCAGCGAAGCGAATGGTGCGCCGATCGCGGGGTTGTGGGCCGCGGGAGAAGTCATCGGCGGCGTGCACGGGCGTAATCGCCTCGCCGGGCCGTCGTTGCTCGAAGCGGTAGTGTTTGGAAGAATTGCCGGGGAGGGTGCGGCAGGTGAGGTGTAGGACTAAGTCGGCCCGATGAAAATTGGAAATTTGTTGTATTTTTAATTAGCTGTACATACGTTTAGGTGCACTGCTACCCAAAAGTATTTCTGTGTGCTTTCCGGGCTGCTGTTCAGACTGCCAATGAGAATTGATGTGGTTGACATCGCTTCGAAGAATCCTGACACTGCCAATTGGATTTCACTCCCATACTCAAAAACCCGACGAATTAATTCGAATGTACAGTAACGAGTAAAGAGGGTCCCCACGTCTTCGTATCACTTCGCGTCGACAGCCGTAATCTGGGATTCCTTGTCAAGGTGGGAAAGAGCAAAACACTCATTCCCATCGGCCCCTACAGTTGAAGTAGCCAAAGTAGGGTGAGTTTGAGAGAACCGGAGCGGGACTGTAAACGAAGTGTCCTGGTGCGGTTGAGGCGTTTGAGCACTACGAATGAGGATTAAATTGAATGTGATTCCAACACTATAGATCTCCTGCAAGAAAGAATGAGATAATTTCACCTGAATATAGTTTTCGGCTCACCAGGGCAGAAACCGGATAGAGTAGGGTGCTTTGAATAGCATACGTAGCAAGAGTGAAGATGGAAACGACCGTATATATCATGCCAGATTCGATTATATTTCGCATCACATGGCTGAGTGTGCTATGAGGGCGATTGTAGGTTGCAAGGGAGTCGACGCCAAACTTCCTGTTCTGTCGGTCCACTATCCAAATCCTCCAGACAATTAAGGCTGCGGGAAATTGGCGCTCGATTATGCTAAACAGAAATGCGAGCACATACACGTTGTCATAATATTAATGCAAATTGTCATCGACCAGAATGCTGTGAGCCAGGGATGAATGGAATTGGATATAACCAGCCCTTGGGTGGCTTGCGACAAAATGGCAAGGAACCGGATGGAGCAAGCCACGTTGGCGAGCCAGATGAGAAGTGGCAGTGTGACGACAAGCCACGATTTATTCCAAAGGTGCCAGCAACGGTAAATCTGAGGCAGGCCGATTCAAAGGCGCAAGGGCGTGAAACTTCCACGAACCAATATTCCGTCACCGAGAAGTGATTGAAATGGAACACAGAAGGACTACAATGACCATGAGTGAAGGAAAGGTCATAGGAGGTTTGAATAACCTTGGTCATGGTCTGCCAGCCCGATCCGTGCGTGAAAATGTGTGTCGCGCCGCCGGGGCCAGAATACAGCACGAAGGCTTGCACATCGGTGATCGTGGACACGACGAGGTCCAAAGTGGAGTTCACAAACAGCAGACCGGAGACCACGACCATCACCCACTTGATCTCGGAACTACGCTTCCATCGCCCAGAATCCGTGGTCAGCAGAAACCTTCCAGCAATTCCAAGGGTGACGAGATAGATGCCACATAAGACGCAACCGAAAGTCTGCGCAAGTAGTTCGGCGGCAGGCAATGAGAGAGTGGCCATCGGAAGGGGGACGGCAGTCTGGCTGGTATCGGCGCTTCCTTTTCATAACTTGTCCCCGCTGAAAATAACTCGAGAAGCGGGCGCAGTTCATCGCAAGGGCCGTAAAGTGTAGGGCTGTGCACCGTGCCCGTCGCGCCGGTTCTACGGGTTCCGTGCTACGGGTAGCCGACCCGTTTCGCCGCGTTCTTCGACTGCGTTTCTGGCGGACGTACCCGTCGAAAACGGCCGTCGACGGGTCGACGGGTCCAGAAAACACGCCATACTCGGTCATATGCGATGTATAAGCCCTTTGCAAGGCATGTTTCATGAACGGGTAAGCCCAATACACAGCTTAGGCCACACCTTATGAACTTACTCAGTAGTTTGAGTTGTCGAAATGACGGCCGTCGCGGACGGTGACGGACCGTTCCCGTCCAGGTCCTGTCGAAACGACGGCGGATAGCACTCAGAGGCATGTCAGGTGGTACCGATCCATCTGCCAATGAGAATCGCTCTTCCGTGCCTATCGATGGATCTATGGTCGCCGCTGTCGATAAGGAGCTTTACCTCACTCGAGAACTCACGCTGTCAACTGGGACAAATACACAGTGACAAACTAAGGCTCCAACCGTTTCCGTGTAAAAACGTTTATACACGGTTTTAACCATTTCCATTTTCTTTTATTGTGCCGATGAGCTCAAACGGTTTATAAACCGTTTCTACAAGGTTTAAACAGTTATTACCGGTGCTTGAAAATGAACTGATGACCCTATGCTGCAAAGTGGAAGAGAATTGCAGCCAGGCATCATCGATTGACAGTGTGAATCAATCCTTCTTAAAAAGGGAAGACTTGGCAGTCGGACCGAGTATGGTCTGTGCATGGGTGTGGCCTTGGCTTACCACTTCCATCTCTCACGCTCCTCTCACCTCCACCGTCTCTCTAGATATTTCGTTTGCCCGCTCGTATCAGTATTAGCCGCAACTAAAACCCATCTCAAATGCGGAACAGCGATGCAACCTCGTTTGTTGACAGAATCACAGATAAATATCGGTCAAGAAAGTGATGATTGAAAATATAAGTCGTGACAAAGGGTGACCCGATGCGTTTTATCGTACCACCATGGCCCCCAAGCCGCTGACGGGAACTCTGGCCTGAAGCCACCTCGCATTCGTACTGCACCCAAGCACCTCATCGATGGCTCTAACAGTGAGGCTCCGAGCGCTGCGCATCACGCTATCATGGCCCAGACTCAGGCGTGTCTCGGCGCGGGTAAGTCGCGTTTTTTTCACACAGCTTGACGCGTCTTCCTGATCCCTATACAGTCGCGACCATCACGGAGCTCATTAAGAACATCGAGGATCTCGAATACTCACAAAAATGTAGATAAAGGAGCGGCTGCTCAAAAAGGCGACGTTGGACTGCGGTAGAGGCTAAACGTACTACGATAACTAGCATCCCCTGTTTCGGCTTCTGTACCCGAAAAAAAACCTTGTATAAACGGTTTTAAACGGTTTTAAGACGTTTTGGAACCTTTTCCATTTGTTGTGCCCAGATCCATACACGGAAAACAAAATGTTGGAGCCTTAAACTGTCAGACTCGAGAAGCCATTGCCCAGTTAACAATGCCAAACACTGCGCTCTTTGCTTCCGTCCATCATCTCGAGCGACTCGGTTCTTCTTGGCTTCCCTCCGGATCCACCTCTACAGCCTTTTGGGGGCTTTTTTGTTCCTTGCTCTCACAATATGTGTCAACCTTCCGAGAGGCTAGAGACTCCATACTATCAATTTCTTTAGTCAGAAGAAATAGTTTTTCATATGGCCTTTCCATCTTCGCTCTCCAAGAGTTGTTTGGCTGGTTCAACGCAAACTCAATCTCATCTTCAATGGCAGAGGTTTGCGCCTTAAGGCCGCTTCGTACTGTTCCAAAGAAATCGGCTCGTCGGGCACCTAGTGAAAGGCGTATGTCCTGGAACCCAAGCCATCCTCGGTATTTGGTGACAGTTGACACAGTTCGTCTGGAGGCCTGTGCAGCGGCGTGCGCACCGCTCATGCTGGACTCCAACGTCCCTGTGCGGGGCACCGCGTGGGTTAAGTCAGGCGCATTCGTTCAGCAGCCTTACACCTAGAAGACGAAAAGTTGGAATATTTTCAGGCAGCAAAGAATATAATAGAGGCGTACGATAGAATTGTTGTTCAACTCCCAGATTCGGGTGCACTGACTTGCTGAAAAGTCGAGTGTCCTTTTCTGAGTCGTCGGACAGCGTCTGGTTGGCGAGAGACTTTGCGAGCATCTCCTCATCCACGTTATCCGGAATTGTGTGACTTCTATTGAAGCCTCAAGTAATACCGCTGCAGCTGATGAAATGCTGGTGACCAGGCGACAGGCCCTGGTTTGGGTTCAGTGACAGAGTCTGACAAAAATAGAAATACCTCTCGGGTGCGCTGACATCTGTACAAGTTGATGTGTTCAGATCGCCGGCTGCGGGTGTCCCCAGGAATTCCTTGAGCACGGGAAGATCAATGCATTCGCGCCTGAGGAAGCGAGATGCGTACGGGAGAACCTGGTGTATACATCTATCCAGGAGTTGAGATTGTGATGAGGCGGGTCATGGTGCGACGTACGTAGGTGTGAAAGTCAATCAATCGACGTGCCGAGACCCTGTCAATGAAGAGTTGGTCAGTGGCAGTAAGCTTCGAGTTGTTGGGTGCCATCGGTGGGCATTTTGACGTGTTGGCAGAGGTGTTGGGGCGAGGGGTAGTGGTGGGAGGAGGAAAAGAGGCGGGATCCGGCAGAAAAGCCACGTGTGTTTTCCCAGAATAGTCAGTGCCAAGCCCGGCACATTCCTGAAATGAAAAATGCCGCCCTTGCGCTCACGCGCGGTAGACTCGTGACCAGTCTGCCTACGCCGTTCTAACAAGGCGGGCTTGTTTACATTGTTTACATTTCTGTTGCCGTAGGCAGACTGGTACTTCTCGGGTATGTCAATTGGGCTGTCGCGGAGTTTGAAATTAAGTCGTTCATTGAGTGAGACCGATGACGCAATGAGCCGCGGCAATTCCGGAGATCACGGTCCGAAGTTGATTTCTACTAAAACTATCCTCAAATTTTACGGCGTTCTGTACCATAAAGAGGAAAATTAAGGAGGCCAAATGAAAGGGATAATTCTTTTATTTATTAGCCCAGCTTCAACCAAAAAATAAGTTTAAAAACTGAGCATAAACGGATTAAGATTGTGAAAAAGCCACTTAAATTTCAAACTCCGCCCCAGCTCGATTGACACTTCCGAGAAGTACCAGTCTGCCTACGGCAACAAGCCCGCCTTGTTAGAACGGCGTAGGCAGACTGGTCACGAGTCTACACGCGCGGCACATTCACTCAATGTGCCGCCTGTGCGCTGAATGTGCTGGGGGCTCGAATGTATGTGCGTGCCGGCCTTCGTATATACCCGTAAATAAATACCGGGTAAATACCGGGGTAAATACTCAGTATCAATTTTAGGCGCTTAGTTGCGCTTACAAATAGCGTTGACGTCACTGATGTCGAGTCTCAAAGCTTTATTAATCGTCCCCAGCTCCAGACCGCAGTGTAGTCACCGCACACATTATGTCTCCGTCGTCGCTACTTCTCCTAACCCTCGCCTCATCCCTCACCGCTGTCTTCGCCCAACTCCCAGTAACACAAATCTACCATAACCCCCACCCAGGCACCTGGCTCGAGAACCTCGCCGTCCGCCCCAACGGCCAGATCCTCACCACTCGCCTCGACGTCCCCGAACTCTACCAAGTCACTCCAGATCCCCACAACTCCAACCCGACCCTTATATACGCATTCCCCTCCGCTCTTGGCACCCTCGGCATCGCCGAACTCTCCGCCACCCCCGATGTCTACGCTGTCCTCGTCGGCAACTTTTCCCTCGCGACCATCTCCTCTCAGCCCGGAAGCTACTCCATCTGGCGTGTCGACATGCGCCCTTCCCGTCCAATCGTGAGCAAAATAGCAGACATACCCTCCGCCGTCTTTCCCAACGGCATGGTCTCGCTCTCCGCTGCCGAGAACGCGCTCCTCGTCTCGGACTCCACCCTCGGCAACATATGCCGCTTCGATCTCACCACCCACACATATGAGGTGGTCATCGACGACTCCCTCATGAAAAAGGTCTCGCCCTCCGTCGGGGAAGGTGTCAACGGGATCCGTCTTCACGGCGAGTACCTGTACTTCATCAACTCCTTCGGCCCCTTCCTCGCGCGCGGGCCTATCTATCCGAATGGAACGGCGAACGGCAAGGGAAATATTGTGGCGTACGCGCCGGATGGGACGGGGAGCTTTGATGATTTTACGATTGATGAGGATGGAACAGCGTATGTGGCGACAGGAGTGGGGAATGTAATTACGAAGGTGACGCAGGAAGGCGTGGCGAGCATCATCGCGGGGAATCTGAATTCGAGTCAGATTGCGAGCCCGACGAGTGTGGCATTCGGTCGAACGGAGTGGGATCGGTGGACGATATATGTGACAACGGGAGGAGGTTTGGAGGCGCCGATCAATGGGACGGCCGTGGTTGGGGCACAGTTGGTAGCGGTTAAACTAGTGTAACGGAAGTGACCGTCACTTATCACGCTAAGCGAGCTCTCTTTTTTTATTATTATTCACTTACCTTTCCTCCATTCCTTTCCTTCTCCCTCCGAGTCGACGTGTTCTCCTATTTTTGAGTCGTTGCTATCTTACTAATACGCACCGCCACCTTGATCTTGTATTTAAAGAGGCTCTGGTGTTATGTCCCGAGGAATATTTGAAAAGGTTTCTATTCAAATATTCAGGGACCAGGTGGGATATGGAGCCCAGTGGGGCGGGTCCAAGAAATGTCAGTCTGGTGGAGAGGTCAGTGTCTCATATATTGCGTAATGTATTTTTATTTAGTCGTGTGTTCGAATACGCTCGGAGTTCCTTTTTGACGCCAGCGAGCCACTTTCCCTTTCCTTCGACCATCTGCGTTCAACCTTTAAATCTACGCTTTCAAAACATATTTTTGATTAACTCCTCCACGGGATGTACAGAGGTATCTATGTGACATCAAGAACTCGAGGGCATTGAACTACTGTGGAATTAATCTGGCTTGTGAAAATGCAGACAAAGAGTGTGATCGACAGCACTTGTGCAGACGGCACAAGTCTTCGATTGCACGCCGCAATTTTGGCTAGCATTACGACCTTGAACAACGGGTGAGAATGAGTCGTCCAACACCAGACTTGCGTGTGTATTGGGCACCCCGGAATCGAGCGCCGAGGTGGAACGTTGGACAACAGTCCCCACCGCACGCAGGGACAGATCATATCTACAAAAGAATGAGTACCAGTGCGAAGTTTATAGTAAACAAAGTACAGTTCACCCCAGCGCGAAGATCAGGCGCTGCTGGTCGGGAGGGATGCCCACCTTGTCCTGGAGCTCCGTCTTCACGTCGTCGATCGTGTCCGGGGACTCCACCTCGAGCGTGATGGTCTTGCCGGTGAGGGTCTTCACGAAGATCTGCATGCCTTGGTGGAGACGGACGACGAGGTGCAGTGTTATGGACTCCGCCTGGATAGCGTCAAGAGGGTGCGCGTCCTCGAGCTGTCATCGCCCACCTATCCTGATCCTGATCGCCGCCGTTGAAGGGATTCGGAAGCGCTACGTGCGGCGGAGACATGGGACTCGCACCCGTAGTCGAAGAGGTAGTCGCCGGTGCGCCTGTCCCTGGACCCAGACAACTCAGATGCAGCTCGACCATCACAGACTGCGAGGACCCCGAGCGAGCCCAACTCGACGTGTGCGTGGTCTGGGTACACGCGTGCCTTGTGGGTGCACCATCTACATCTGCAAGCCTGTGATCATACCTTGCGAGAGTGCGGGGTCCGACTGCTTTGCGGGCTCAGGTGCGTACCCGAGTGGCGGCCGCACATACAACCCATGCAACGCCATGCTCGACGCGCTCTGCAGCCCGCCCCTGCCTCCTGCCCATGCTCAGCCCCAACTCCGCGTTGTCGGACCCGACGATGGTCATAGTTGACCGACGCCACAACGCGCCAACTGTCCTGGGTATGGTTCTATCGTCTCACGGAATGCATTGTCCATCTCGCGGTCGAGCCGGCAGCGGCGGCGCCCCGCGACGAGGTATGTGAGCATGTAGACGAGGATGACCTGCTGGCGGTGAAGATGCCGATGACAGTGGATTTGTTCTCAAAGAAGCTGTAATGGAGAAGTGGGTTAGCAGCGATACGAACATGGGGGTAGGCTGGACAACGCACGACGTACCGATATTCCAGGCGCTTGCGAGAGGTCATTCCGAGTCCCAGTACTTAAGAGCATGCTCCTGGCTCTTCGCATTCACGTCGTTGATAACATTTGAGGACTCCAAGCATACAACATAGATTATCAGAATACGGGTTGCACCGTGTAAATGTCTGGTTGCCAGTACTCTTGGGGAGGAGCAGCAGCATAAGTCTCTTCAACCGGCAGAGGACGGCGATGCCGTGCGTTGTCGAGGTTATGACAATTAGACGAGGGCGCTAGGCAGGACCTCAGTGCGAGCGCGGGTGACATGGACGTCGCAGCCGGAGTAGCCTGCCTGAGCGAGTTCACGAGTGGGTCGATGAAGAGGTTGGCGGAAACGAGGTGTGGCGGTGCCCATACGTGTGGCAGTGCCCATAAGTATGTCCAAATCGGGAACTCAGGGCACTGCACCAGAGTCATTTAAAGACTGTCTGCGTATTTACGATAGACAATGATCGACAATCAATATATCTTATCTCAGTACCGCTCACTCCCCGACTGCCGCTCACTCCCGCTAAGCCGGGCCTGCCGATGTGCTGCTGCTATGTATCTAGTGCCGCTAAAGCGCTGGCCCTGGGAGCTGCGAGTTGATTTATCGTGGTGCTGCTAGTGCTAACTTGTCTTACTCGCGCAGGAGGATTTAAATTAAATATTTTCCCCAGACAAAATTGCGACGACGCTGGCAAGCCCACTGTTGGGCCCCGCAGACAGGTTTGAGTAATTCTTGAGACAATTGTGTGGCTCTTCTTCTGTCTGCTTTCCCATGTCACCGTTTATCTTTGGCGGAGTCCCTGCAATGACTCGATTCATTAGGTTTGTGGCCTCTGCCTGGAATCTTTAAACGAATGCATGTATCTGTATATCCAAGCTTCGAAGGCAAGTACTCCATTGCCGATCCTTTCATTCCATCCAACTATGCTTCATTCTACTGGATCAACCACGGTGATATTCGTTGGTGTGGTCAACTATGAGGTTGAACAACCTTGGCAAGCTCGAATCCAATATTAACAAAATTTCCGGACTTGCAGTCAAACACCGAATTTTCTGGCGACCTACCTGATATCCAGGCAGTAGAACTTCTCGTGCCATTGGCGCGGACGTCAAATCCCTCGATACCAACTTTCAAGGTATTAAACAAATCACTCGACGCCGGATCTGACTACAACATGGCAAGGTCTGTAAGGAAATCGTCTGAGATGGACTGGCAGAGTTTACCAAAACCTACTAGGCACAATAGGATCTAGGATGGTTTCAATATCGTTTGTTCAGATTGACTGCATGCTTACTGCATGCCTTACTGCCGCAACCTTTGTTTCTGTGAGTTAACACAAAATTGACAACCGAGTATTTATTATTGAATCGATACCCGGGCCACCCTTTCCTTGAACTTAATCAGTGTTGGCTCATTTCACATTTGCTTTCGTTCATTTATGATCCAAGTTGTCCGCCCAAACGGTATTGTGGCGGTGCCACTACCGCTCAGACTACCGCTTCGAATTTGGGTGGCTGTGCTACCCCCGCTGGGACCGCTCAGCTACCGCTTGGGTTGCGCTCAAGTACCGCTGCGGAACCGCTTATGTCCGCTCAACTGACGCTGTGATGCCGCCATGTCTCGCCATGGTACTGCTATTTCTTCTGTCATTTCCTAACCAAGGACAGCAAATCTGAAACCAACGAGTCGAAGACTCGAAGTTGAACTTATCTCTCTGGAGTGACTTCCCAGAAGCTCGTACACTGCATTTCAACAACCAGTGAATTTGCCTAGGGCAAGGACTGTCATGATCCCGGTACTCAAATTTTGGCTGTGAAAACGTACTTTATACCTTCATGCATATCAAAATTTCCGCACTGGGTCGACCCAGTGCCGGACCCCGATACTCAACGGTAATCACAGTACCGGCTCACTTAGAGAGATGATAAAATATTAATTATCCGAGCCCAGCTGGTAATTGTGTGCCGCAGCTCAAATGCAAGCAAAGATCGGGATAACGCAAAATCGGGCAAATTTACCGCACGATTACGCATTTGGAAGAAAAGCGGTGCTTTCTCCTTGCCCGAGAGGCCTAACATCAGCAAAAACCTCCCCAGTTAATTTGAAATAAAATTTGTAAAATTATCTTTGGCCAATATAATTAGAACGCATCTGGCGTGATTTGAGCATAATTGGAGAATATTGCACAATATTTCACAACATGGAGCCAAAAATCTGTGTAAATATCCATAGATGGTATATGACATGCTTACTCAATGTCTGAATGC
Source organism: Mycena leptocephala (assembly GCA_029378395.1). Taxonomy (NCBI): domain Eukaryota; kingdom Fungi; phylum Basidiomycota; class Agaricomycetes; order Agaricales; family Mycenaceae; genus Mycena; species Mycena leptocephala. Next base: position 117,211 of record JARJLF010000457.1, read on the forward strand.
TGGAGCACCTTGTTGATTCATTGAAAGCATATCGCTGGTAGAGCTAGTGAACGACAACTCGAAAGTCATTTGAGCATAATTAGAGCATATTTCACAACATTTGACAACACAGATCCGAAAAGCCGTGGAGATATTCATAAGTAGCCTATGGCATACTATTCAATGCCTGGATGCTGGAGGCACCTCGTTATCACATGGAAGGCACGTCGTTGGCAGAGCTAACTTAGCAAATGACTTGAACACAAACCGCAAGTCTTTCAAACTCCGACCATCAATCAACCACGTGATGGAATGTTGACATGTCTGTGACGTGTTTGGATGTCGTACGACACTTCTTTCCTTCCACCACCACCTCCCCTCTCCACTCTCCACTTCACCCACTGCTGCCGCCCACGAAGCCTATGGTACTCCTCCAAGTCATGCACATCACCTGTCCTTGGCCATGCTCTGTCAGTCCCCCAGCAACTCTTCTCAATCCTCGCCGCCATCGGATCCAGTGCCTCACGGCGTGGATTCATTGATTCACTTCCTCTCTTGGTGCTTTCCGTCCTTCCTTCCACTTCGTGTTCTCGCCCTTCCATTCCCTCCTTCATGCCTCGCTGTCGGCCACGTCACCCATCAATCTCGGCTAGACCCTCGCATCCAAGAACGACCCTGGTTCCTCCAAGTTTCTGGGCAGCAAGTCTGCAAGTAAATCATGGTCACTGCACCCACTCGTTGTTCTTCAACCCGCTCTTGTTTCGTCTCATTCAGCCAGTTGGCAAGTCTTTTCAAAATAATTGAGTCTACTCCTGTCGGATTGTTTATTCCCGTGTCCCGTCTCGTCTATCTGCCCTCAAGTGCGGTCCTTAAGTACCTTGGCTATTTTCTGCAGCTTCTCCTCAAGTTGATGGCGTTCAGTGCCCGTCTTCGGTGCTCCTCGCTACTTCAAATTCAAGGACTCTTCGTGGTGGTGTTCGGCGATGTCATTTTTGTAGCGCTACATTCACTGTATTAGTTAGTGTGCAATGTTATGCCTGTTTCATCTATTGTGTCTGATATTAGCAAGTACAATGAGGAATATGAGACGGTACTCTTTGATTTATTTGCGATAATCTGACGATAATTTGGTCAAATGTTTTGGGGGGAACATAATTTCATCACATTTGACTAAACACCGATATTCCATATAATTTGAGACAATGCTCGCAATTTTATCTCAAATTAACTGCGGGGGGTTTCCCTGATGAATTGATCCGGTGATCGACACAGCCATCAACACCTCCTTACTTCCGTGCACCACCAATGCACCACCAATTCGACTGCGTCGGTCGCCGTTGTTACTCCCTGGAACCCAACTCTCATGCCACAGTCAATTAAATTGCATCGCCGTCCTCGCTGTCGCGTTCCCCTCCAATTGCACAACCTATCTTTGACCGGCGTCTTGGACCTCGCGCCTTTGACTGGACTCGATCTTCGCACTGTCGTCGTCGCCCTCGAGCGTCGCTCGATCATCATATTATCACTCTACAATTCCTAAAGGGGGACTGGTTGTGCAAAGATACTGGGAAGCCCGCGCGAGAGTTACTAACACCTCCCTATCCTACACTACCCCATCGTTTCCCCGCTGCGTTCTGAATCGTTGCCATCTCCGATCTATCTCATCCAACTTGCATTCCGCATCATCCCCGTACCCACCCACTTCTTTTCCCCCGTCCTTCACAGTACCAGTGTCTTCCCTCCCCGCACATCCGCGTCCTCCTCATCCATCCATCCCCTCGTCTATCTCGCCTCCTCGTTTCCCTTACATCTACGTCACATCGGCCACCCTCCCGCTTGTCTTCCTTTCCATCCATCCCCGGCGCCCGTGGCGTGGCAGCTATCATTCTAACATTTCTCTGCCTCTGCTTCTGTGCGCTTCATCCCCGGATTTTCGAGCTGACTTGTCCTTTACAGAAACCAGGAAATCCACGCACCTCGCACTCTTCTTCGCCGATGAGCAGCAGCAGATCGCGCTCCGGGAGCCCTTTGCGATGCCGTCTCCTATGGTGTGTGTCCTGTTGTTTCCCTCTTTCCTCCCCAATCCCGCCACTTCGACCTCCCATCGCTAACCTATCCTGCTGGTCCCAGGTTATGGCGTACGACCTCGAACCCGCGATAAGCTCCAGCCCTTCGCGGACAACGTCGCCGGCATTCTCGAGGGCAAAAAGGACATTGTAGTGGGTGCAATTTTACGCCGCCGGATATGGTCAGACCATTTCCTCTTTCGGACATCTTTTTGCGGGTGTACCTAAACACTCGTTCTCTTTCCTCCCTCATTTCTGGCTCTTCGGACGAATCGGCTTCGTCTCCGAAGCCCGTTTTCCGCTGCGTCACCCCTTCTGTTCTCTCTATCTCCCTTATTTCGCACTGTCGCTTATGTTATGCGTTTCACTGACATTTCATAAGCCAGCCGTCAACTCCCTACATGTCCACCGCTGACATGGCCATCGGCACACAATACGCCTCTCACCGACGTTCACGACCCCGCCCACAACCCACCGCTACGTCGAAGCTGCCCGCTTCTTCCAATCCCCGCCCAGTGCGACCACACGCCCGGCCCCTGAGCGCCGTGTTCTCTGCTTCCTCGCACGGCACCACTGCTTCGCCACCTACACCACCCCCGCCAGCGCAACGGCACCCGCTTCCTCAGACTGCAGAAGGACCAGGAATAGGCGCGAGAGCGGCAGCAGATCCGCGAGGCCGAGCGCCGCTGAGGTCTTGACGCACGAGTCGCAGCAGACCTCACCGACGTTGGGCTTTGCGCCAAACAGCGCCGATGGACCGCGCGCCCGCCTCAGACTCGCTTGCATTTGCGACGGAGCAGTATACGCCGCGTGCCAGACCGCGCTATACAGGCTCGCCATCCCTTGCGGAGCGCGTAATGCCGTGACGCTGACTTCGGTGGGGAAGCGCTACTTCTGGACGAGCAGAGGAAGATTGATTGTTCGTTTCCTTCCTCTGTGCTGCAGATGTGCTGTGCCGCTCATATACCTTGTGTCGCAGGACCTCCCGACACGAGGGTTGCAACCTCCGTTTCCCTGTCTATCGTAATGCATCGCCGCTTTCCGGTTCACTGCGGAGACGAAGTCTTTCACTGAATTGCTGATTTCATTTGTCTTTTGCGTAGAGAAAACTCGCGAACGTCCCGAGAAGGAGTGTAGTGATTTGCGTGTCGGGGTAGGTCTCCTACTCTTTTTCCTACCGCTGCGTCACTGACTGTTTATGTATTGCGCGCGCAGATCCTCGTCCGCTCGGTATCCGCGAAAGTTGGGGAAAGCAAGAGGTAATCGCCGGGCGGGCTAAGATGACGAGGGAATGAGATGCGCGTACACGCGTTAGAAATCCAGACACGAAATCACATGTATGATACTCCATGCAATAAAAACAGACTCACGCGATTCCAGAACGGGCATCTGGATACGAGGACATATATTATGGGATTTTGCAGAGGCGACTCTGTGGGCGGCGTGTCAAACACCTGAGTGGCTGCGAACTAAATTTCTAAAAAAATCTTAATATTTTGTCCAGTGCGAATGCGCAGAGTTGGAGAACGCAAAGAGTACAAAAGACTACGACTTGTTACGTCACCGTTATCCTCTTGCGTACCGATGGCCCCAGATTTAGAGTTTCATTCGCTCGTACGTACGGGTCTGTCTCAAGACCTCGACGGCCCGTGTTCTTTTCTTACCCCAATAAACGGCGCATATTTCGACACCCGCGTAACTAGCATTGGCATGCACTCGCGAGCGTTGAATGTAAACTTTGATTCCTGTGGTGGATCACGGACACACGAGAAAATAGGTAGTCTCAGAAGACTCAAGATGTGGATTTCCCAGCGGTAAACGAACCAATGAGTCTCGGGCATCGGTTGAGGGCCTACAAATGGCGAAAGTTGAGCTATAATCGGTAGGATTCGCCAATATCCTCCATCACACTGAGAATGTAGATTCGTAAGCTTGGCGAACAACAGGGAGCGAGGGCGGAAAGTAAAAATAAAATACAAAAGAGAACAGCTAGGTCCCGTAAGAGATTTATCGGAACTGGCGTCAGGAGGACAGGGAAATTGGAAATAAAGGGGGTCCTCTATCCGCCGCGAAAGTCCTATATTCGCGACAGAGATGATATTCAACGACTCAACTCTAGAGGATTGGGGACCAGTACACCCACTGGAGAAAGTTACGCAAACACGCTGGAACAGGCCCAGAATATTCAGCGCCGTTCTGAGAACCTCTCTGGATAAATGACGATCGTCCTGAAACTAATCAAACTTCAATGGACCAGGAGGCCAAATGCAAGCAAACCCGTAAATCACTGGCCGCCGCAAGTCAAGACCTCTTGGGCAGGAATGGGATACCCGGCGCGCAATCGGTTCACTCTCAGCTTTTCCACAACTACGAAACCCTCGTTTGAGTGTCGAGGCCGCAGCGCGTGTGGGCTGAAATCCCAGGAAATTCATCTGTTAGACCGAGGCGCCAATAATTGATACTCAAGGTAGGCGAACGCGTTCAAAACTCCAGCGACATCTGTGTCTCAGACAAATCAGCCCTATTCGTCTTTGGTCTCCTTGAAAGAAAGCAGTTTCTCACTGAGGCTGGGCCTGGGACAAAATAACAACCAAGAATGCGAGAACTCACCCGACACTGTGGACAGGATTGGCAGTCAGACCAACTGACTGAAAACAGTCCATCTGACTGTTGCGGAACAGTCGATCCGACTGCAGCCCTGCACTTGAACCGACTGCAAGTGCACACTCACCCCAAACTGCATTTCGGCCATTTTGACACTCGGTATGAGTGTCCCCTGGCAGTCGGTTCAAGGGCTTCGTGGCAGTTAATTTGACTGCAGTAAATCCTTCCATTAACTGGTAAAAATCATATATATTAACCGCGATATAAATTACATCCACAGCCTATCTAAAACCACCCCGATACTAAAGCGACCCTCGAGTCACCTGTCCCGAAGGTCCCAGTCAGCATCGGATCAAATCTAAGTAATATAATGTCCACGTACTGCATCGTTATTTGAATTCATAATGCATCTGTCAAGAAATTAGTCGTCAGCGACCAAGTAATACGTTCGAGAAACACAGGAATGTCATAGCGAAGTCTTCAACACCAATGCAAGACTACGCAGAGCGCTGGAGGAACAACAGAAAAAGAAACCCGAACCGACGGCATGCCGCGAGAACAGGGTGTGACAATCTACATTCCCATTACGCGGTCAGCAGCTTGTCGACCGGTATTAGAGGTTTTGGACCTTACCTCGATTGTCTTGAGGAGCGCACTTGCGAAGCGGTGGATGTGCTCGGGATGCGAGGGGTGCAAAGGGCAATTTCGGGTCAGCGCAATTCGATGCCGAAGATAATGAGACATACCGGTTTGGCATCCGCGTCAACATCTATGCCGATTTCCTGATGGTGATATGCAGACATCAAAAACGGGAGGCGGGAATTTCATGTGCACTGAACATTAAAAATTGTCGGCATCTTCAAAAAAACGCACGCGAGATTCTGAGTGCCAAGTCAGTATCGAAATGCAAAGGAGCCATAAGTACCATATAATGTTTGTTAGCGCCGTGTGCGTACATCCAGAGCTAAGAACAGAAAGAGATCAGCACGATGTGCGAAAACCCGAAAAGGAGATAAGCTTGCATTTCTCCCGTGCGTGCTGGAAGGAAAAGGGGGGAAAGTAAAGAGAGAGCGTGACCGTGAGCGGGGAGATTGTGAGCAGCGGAAGGAGGAGGTAGAAAGCCCCGTGAGTGGGAGGAGCCGGGGGGCGGGGGGTGAAGGCGAGCTACACATCGAAAGCTTCGAAGAAATGCTGTCGTCAACACACAACTCAGCTGGAGAACACGCAGGGAGAAAGACAAGGAGGCACGCACGATCTGAGAAGGAGGGGGAAGCCTCCGCAGCCTGTTTCTCGTTTCCGGTAGCCGGCGAGGAGGGGGTGTGTGCGTGCGGATTTTTATAGATAAAGGAGGGAAAAAACAAATAGGATGAGAAGGATGAGAGGAGGGAGGGAGAGGGAGCCCGTTTGAGTGCGTGCATCTTTAATTGGGCAAAAAGAAAGATGGCGGCGAAGGAGGAAGGGGAGGGAGAGGTGTACGCATTCGATGGAGCGTTTGGAAGGAAGTAAGGAAACATAAAAAAAACGCGAGGAAAGCAAGAAAGATACACTTACTCTCCCCATGCATTGCCGCCTCTCCTTGTCCTCCCAATTAGGTGTTCCACTGTAGGTGAAATCGGAAAGGCTGCGAGCGGAGCGGACTCACGACGCGTCAACCGTCGCCCCTGTCAAAGCCTCAGGCATCAGCAGCAGAAAGCCCGCGAACAGGGGACGGAGATGAAAGTCAACAAGCGCTGGCCATCGGGCGTCTAATTCGGCAAGAAGAGAACTGATCCGACGTCAAGGTTAAACACCGCCACCATCTTCTTACTTTCCACGACGCTGACGACTCTTCCACCGCCAATTCATCGCCCTCAGTCTCGCAGTTTGATTTTTCTAGGCTAGCGCTTACGACATCTCGTATCCAGAATATGTTGCGACGTTGTGATCACCTCCCCTGGTTCTCGAACTTCATAATTCCTGCTCAAGCCCTGCCTGAAACTCGCCGTGCGAATCTCGGCTCGTTTCCTTTGCTCTGCCAGTCACGCTAGCGCCGCCCGAGCCACAGAAGCTCATTTATTGTCCTGCCCGCATGCATGCCTAACGTTCCTTGTCTGCGTGTCAGATGCAGACGCGCGCATCCCCGTTCTATGCCTTCTATCGTGGCTCCACGCCGGACTTCTACTCGCTAGACTCGTCACCAGTCTGCCGTCCATGGCAGGCCGGTGACGAGTCTATCTACTCGCCGTCCACTCTCATTTGCACCTACTGTGGTAACCCACACCACTGCGTTGTGCCGGACATTTTTGAACCTTGTTGTATGAACTCGGGATGCCGAAACAAGGATTTGCGCCGTTGAGTTCATCAGGAATAGCGCCCGTCCACCTCGGAACCATACTTCTTCTGGTCATATATTATCTTCATCCAATCGTATCGTATCATCGCAGAATTGAGTCTTGCCGCATTCTGGCAAGTGTTACTGTGTGTAAATCCTTCTGTCGCGGCGTAAGCCTTGATCATCATGCTTGGATTTCTGGCAATCATTTCGAACCTCTAGGCAGTCTCCCAGTGTTCAGATGCACGGTATATTCTAGTCTCATCCGTCGTCAGTGTTATGCTCTCTCAAACGCAAGAAGAATGTGTCGTTATGTGAGCATTCACATATTTCCCCAAGTTGTATCTGATCGTCGTTGGTATATTCAGATCAGTCGCCCACTCTTCGTTCCTATTTCCGTTACCGTGTTCGGGCTTTCACCTACAGGTCTCCGATTCTATGCCCAGATTTTGTATTTTCATCTCGAGATTGAATCTCATGAGTTCATCGTCTGGGTATTTGTGAATGCTCGCCGCAAGTCGCCCACTGCCGAAACAAACAAAAATAGTCGGCACTCGGTACTCACCGGTGATTTCCATACCTACCCTTTTTTGTTGTTGTGATGTGATCACCCTTGGTCACGCAACGGTAGGTAGGTAGGTAGGTAGGTAGAATTACACGGCACGGTCCCGCTTAGGAACGCCGGTTTGAGGAAGTATCCCGGTATAATACAGGCTGTTTAAATTACACCATCGTCCCTCACCTCTAGAAGCCACCCAAGCCGAGCTCACGCACCCAGTTTCCCGTCACGCTGTAGAACCCAGACGACTAAAAGAAGCAAACCCAACCCAGTAACATGCAATATCCTTCAATCAGCGACCACTTGAACCCTAAACATTGAGCATCTGTCCGTTAATTTCACGTCGTTATCCGTACTCCAGTTCACTATATTTGTCGTAATCGGGACAGGTTGTGTGGGTGGAAAACTTTGTAAAGGATTAGATGACGTGGGCATGGTGGGTGCATACAGGAAAGACATGCTTGTCGCTGTGCCGAGTAAACACAACACGTAATGATTGTCTGTGGGGATGCATCAAATCAATTAATGACATGCTTTGCTGGGGGGGGAAAAACCAAGAGGTGTGTAGTGGTCCTCATCACTTATAATCTCATTATTGGTTAGCATATGAACCCGACAAAGTATTTTGCATAGAATTCCGACAGAGCAATCATTTGACGTTATGGTTCGCCTAAATCAGTGAGAAGAGAGATAGTGAAATTATAATCTCGAGTTCGCGCAGTAGACCGTGACCGACACCCTGCAGATGAAGTCCGCCAGCATCAAAGAGCTGGGACTGGGAACAACAGGTGGCAGTGCCCCGGCTGACTCAGCACCGAAAGAGGAAATACGGTGGGAGACAGTGAGGAGGAGCACAGGCGGTCAATGGCTGGGTGAGGCGCAACACTCTTGGGAGTATGGTAGGTAGTACCCCCCGTTGTTCCATAGAGATTGGAACTGGCCCAATCGAGCAAAAACTGAGCTGGATGCGGGCAATTAGGGTTGTTCACAGTCACCCTTTTTTGCGCCCTTTTTGCTCCCTTTTTGCTCCCTTTTTGCTTCCCTTTTTGTACCCTTTTTCATGCCTGGTAGAAAATGTACTATAAAATCTAGAAAAATTCACCCCAGTCCTTTTTGAACATTTGAGGTGATATGTGACCTTTGAAGAACAATATGAGCACCCAGGCTGCAAGCAATAGAGAAAGGGAGCCAAAAAGGGCACGAAAAAGGGTGGAAAAAGGGAGCTCCAGCCTGGGGGTTTCACAGTTGCCCTTTTTCGCGTCCTTTTTCGTTCATTTTTTTTTCAATTTCTCCAGAATTGCAGGTAGGACCCCGTTCTTTTCGGTTTCCTACCCTTTTTGTACTTCTAATTGAAAAAGGGAAAAAAAACCGGGCAAAAAACGAAAAGAATGGCAAAAAGGGCGAAAAAGGGTGGCAAAAAGGGCGGCAAAAAGGCCAACTGTGAACAACCCTATTGAATACGGATGACGGAGCGGTCCACCTTTCGCCTTTCATTCTGGATTTCTGGCCAGCCAGACTCGCAAGGAATGTGGAAGAGGAGTGTGGAAGACAGATCTGGTCAGGCACATCGAATGGCAGAAAGAGGGGCACATCGAATTGGAAAAGAGACGAGCCACAGGTAAAGTACGAGTTTTTTCGCAGACTATTTCCAAGTTTTAGGACAATAGTTATAGTGTATATGTACATGGCTGCTCATGGCTGCCAGAGTGTGCAGTTTGGTATATACTCGGTCCATGAAGAGGGCAAGGCATCAACGAAAGCCAAGTCACCCAAGCGTATCAGTGGCGGTGCTCCTGTGCTTCGGCCTTCCACCCGTGGCAGTGTTGTTCCATCTTGTCTTCCTGCGCAATCTTGCCACTCATCCTGCAGCACGTACTCAGATTTCTCACTCTCGGTATCCTCACATCCACGCTTTTGTTCCTGAAGAAATCCGAATCCAAGGTCAGCGGCGAGCGCGCTCGATTTTGAACCCGCATTCGGTGATGCAGTGGCATAATCAACGTCAATCGATTATTCTGATGCACCAGTCGCTCCATTTGCGGAACATCTCTCGTCTGCCGATTCGCCTCAGAGTGAATCCCTAGACTTGTACTGGTTTTTCTTCTCCTATCTCCCTGCCGGCGTCGTGGGCAATTCACCTGGATTTCGACAGTTCGTCGCCAAGGCATGGAAAGCGTTCATCGCGACGGGAAATTCGTACACTCGTGGATTTCGCGAACTCCTGGATTTCGTGGATGGCGACTCTGGGTCTATCTGCGACACATGTCGTGGAGTACACTGCAGGCGCCGATTCACTTGATGGATTGGCGGCGCTGATTTGCGCCCATTTACGCCTTGATGGGAGCGTGGCCTATATGCAGAGCGCTATCCGTTTTGCGATATCTTTTGAGCCTGCGTGGCCACCAACCGGACATCCTGAGCTGGTTGATTTCCACCACTTGCTCCGGCATCGAGGAATTGTTCGGCTCTTGAATGGGATTATATGGCCTGTGACGTCGCATTCGCTTGCTAGCAACACCGCAGAGGAGCTAGTGACGGATTGTCTATCACTGCTGGCCATCGAGTTATGCAATCCCTGCGGTTATTTGTGGCTACCGCAAGCCCTTCGATCTGGACTCCTCGGCTGCATTGCACAGATTGCAAAAATGCGTGGCTCGTGTGCCCACATTTCAAACCTTCGGCAATTACCGGAGTACACACAGAGCACGACGGTGTATCATTCTGTGGTGCAGAACCTCGCCGGCTACCTGCCTGATGCGTCGTTGTCGGTGCCCGCCGACTCCCCCATCTACTCGCAGTGGATGAAGTTCTTCTCGTTGGCCCGGGAACGATTAGATACCGCCAATGGATTTGATGCTCCTGAGCGCATGGTCTGTGATAACCTCGAGGTGAATCATTTCACTCCCGACATTCTACACCCATGCTGACGTCTTTCCAGTGTGGCAGCGTTATGGAGAAGTCAGAATTCAAAGCCTGCACCGGTTGTAGCACGATGCACTATTGTGATAGTTCGTGCCAACGGGCTGATTGGGGAGACCATCGTATGTGGTGTGAAAGGCTTCATTCACTTCACCTACGTACGTCGACAGACATTTCTCATCTTCCTTCCTTCGTAAAAGCTGCTATCATCCAGGGGATCGTCTGACGGGACACAACAAGTCTTTTATGCGTGCTCTAATTCAGCAAACCTACCAACAGAACAGGACCACCATCTTTCGGCAGATCGCAGCCATACAGCCGGGGGTGGGTGAAAATGTTTTTCTCACGCAAGACTACAGCACTGGCATTCCGGTCGTCGGATGTCAACTACTCTTGGCACACGATTTTGTAACTCGTACGGACTTGGAAGTGCAGCAGGTGTACTATGGCGCTCGGGCGAAGGGACCCCCGCATCCAGCTGCACCTTGTCTCATTCCTAGGCCAGCCGTCACGAATTTTTGTGATGCGGTCGTCGGATGCATGACTGACTCGCGGAACGGGAGAGGAACTCGCGGGATTTGGATGGGCTATCCGATGCCATGTTTGGTTTAGATTTATAAATACCCGACTACCTGATACAAACCTGATATTACTTCAAATACTGGTTCCATGATCGGCGGACGAGAATTAATTAAGTAGCGACAACGATTGAGTCGACTCCGATGGAAGAGATTCCACCTGATATGTAATCTCCCCGGCGCTCACAGAAGCATGGATTCAAGCGGTTCCTCTCATGATCGCAGAGGGCAGAATGTTTCACAACCATTCGTAAGGTGCGCAGGTCGCCGCTGAGATATATTTACCTCTTCAATGGGTAAGTTGAGGAACGGCGGCCGAAATATTCAAACCCGCTTCCTGGGATTGCCAGGAGAATTCAATGATACGGGCCCAAATAAAGTAGTCGCAGTCCCTGTGTAACAATCCATAAAATCATCGCGTCTTCGGTCTACGAAACTTCCATCACACTCGGACCGATATCACCCCTTGTAGCTCGAGCGCGGCACTACAGTGTCATCTACACCCGATTGCGACGTTAGTAAGCCCAAATCTGGCCGAGTCTGCGCACCATTGTCACAATCGGTACTGCATTTGCTGATAGATGCCGCAACGCAGCAACAATCGATTTCGGGGCCGAGGGACAAGAGTCGCGCTGGGGCCGTAACACGGGGCGGGGCGCCGCACCGGACACAACAAACAGTGTCAGGTTTGACAACGATGGCACGGGTGGATATGGCGCACAGCCCAACCAGAACAGCAAGGGTGGTGAGCGGGAAACGCATGTGAGTGTCGTGCTGAGCGATGACCTTTTGAATCGTGGAAGTTAGAGGTGGGCTTTTATAGCGCAAAAACGGAAGTAGGAGGGAAATATTCTCCCGATCTCGCGCAGGGAAGCTCGCTTGGATGCCCCCTCGTGGCGGCAAAGTTGTGGATTTCTCGTCTTGCCTTCTCCCGGGTCTTCATTTGTACTGGGCTCCCCCGCTTCCTCTCCGCTCTATATACACCTAGATTTCCAACACCCGACTGCGAACACTGACGTACCGATATTAATCTTCTATCGCCGTGCAGGCGTGTCCAAGTCCGAGCCTCACAGCCGCTTCGTGCACAGTTGCTCCCCGGGCAGTGGTCTTCTTTCGTGCCTTCTAGCTCTGTCTGGTCCGCATACGTGGCTCCGAGGAGCGTACGCCCGGCCCGTCAATCCCTCTCGCCCTGTAGGCCTCGGCGTCCTGCATCATCCACTGAACTGACATTCACTGCGTTCCCACCCGTCCTAGACTCAGCTGAGACTAGGCGCTGTAGGTTGTGCCAGATGGAGTTAGGTCGGTGTAGGTCCCTACACAGCCCCCCATCTAGGTGACTACACGTAATGTCCGTCTGGCTTTACGGGTACCCAGTAAGGCGCTAAACTCAAGTCAGTGTAGATGAGGGTAGCTCGTGGAAGGTGGGATAGCTCCCTAAACTCAGCTGCACAGACCTAGACTTACCTTTTAATGTTGAACATTTCCATCATCTAATATTCTGATCAACCGCGTCCCTTCCCCCCTTGCGTAGGTGGCTACAAGCACCTGTTGCAACCAACACAGATCCTGCCAGACCTAGACCTACCTGTGCCAACCTAGCCAGAGTCAGACAGACCTCCACAGACTATTCTCTACCTAGCCTCAATCATCGATGTAGCTACTTCTAGGCTCCTCCACTCAAGCTCAGTCTAGGAAGGGTCGGAACACAGCGCGGAACCTCCCGCCGCCAGGTATCTCGGACCATACACGCTTGAAGCCGCGTGCATCGGACGTCCCAGTCTTACAGCCTAGCGTCTCTTCGACGAGCTGACTCAACGTTTCTAACTATTGTCATACGCAGTTAGCCTCGCCATTCCACAAAATATGCCGGGTTCCTCATCCGAGTCACTGTCCGCCAGCGTCGCTCGGCACAAATTCTCACTTGGCGCCGTTGATGTAGCATTCAAACGTGCGTTCCAAATTTCAATGTCTCAACTCACTGACCGCTTAAGCCGAAAATCTCAATCCAAAGTCGATCTCGGGGAGTACGAAAGCCTTCGCTAACGCGTTTGCCGAGGGTCCCAATGCCGGTAACGACCCAAGGTGAGCCCCACTTTCGAAAGCGAATGCGTACTGACCCCAGTAGTTAATCTCGGCTCCAGATGTTCCGGGGGTGCGGTAGGATCAGCGGACCGAAAGTCCGAGGCACAAAATGATGAGAAATCAACCGCAAGATCACCGCCCTAACATCTGGTGCACTCTGATCGTAAAGGGTGCACTCATGTCACGCCTGTACCAAAATATTCCTTCCTCCCGCATCCTTCACTGAATAGACCTGGAATTCAATATATATGCTCTTCATACATTCTGAAACATGCTATACCCCTTGAACATATTTTCCCTGATATTATTGGGGATCCAATGATGCACACATTTTGAAGGCAATTCAGGTGAATTGGGACCAAGGAAAATGCCCTATCCGTTATTTTATGACGTGGATACACTTCGACTGATTCAATAGGGTAAACTCTGTGTTTGCAGGGGATACCGTCTGTTACTGAACAACCTTCAAGATTGATGCCTGCTCAACACGGAGTTCTGCACATATTCAAAGCGCGGTTTTTTGAGCCCAGATAAATCCATATCATATGATCCAATCCTGCAATGATAATTAATTTGTATAAACACGATTTCCGCCCTTCAGTAGCATGTTGTGCCCATGTTTTCCGAATTCTGACCCAAAGACAAGGGTTTTAGGCCTCTGACTTCCACCCTAATAAAGTTCCACCGCGCTAAAGGGAGTAGTATTGTGTGCTGGAGGTTGTGAGTCAAAAATGTGTATTATTTGGGGCCTCAGTGACTTCAAAAGAGCAAAAGTACTCGAGAATTTCGGGTGTGACTTGCGTGACTGATGTCACTGAGCGCATCGTTTACGGTCAAAGTACACCAGACGTTATAGGGCAGTGCTCCCCCATCAAATTCTGCCTCGACAACATCTGTACATATTATCCCCGGTAGGATTTCTGCCCGCGAGCGCAGCGAGCGACTGCCCTATAACGTCTGGGAACGAGACTACCCAGTAGTTTACTATCACTCCTTTCAGGAAATTCGCGTAATGTGCCCTGCATTTGAACTGTTCCGGTGTGGCCCCGGCCGTCAAGCCTCACGCAATGCAGCCATTCACGCTGCCGTCTCTCTTCGCCGTTTCCGAAGTCGGAGTGCTATCACGGCAGGATAACAAGAGGAACTACAATCTGGGAACAATGCACTCAACACCGAGATCACCGGAGCTGGAATTTGCCGAGGTGCCGAAGGCGCATCCGTTACAAATTCCCGTCCCTGACGACCATGTCGGCGCCACCATTTTATGAATTATCGAACCGACACTGCGGATCTCAGGGCCATCTAGTCTCATAATACTTGGTTTGCAAATGAGTGTCTTGACCTGAAGCTGGAACTACACTTCCGCTTGTGGCAGGCCTATAATTGTTTGACAATCGGCAGTCTTGTCCAGAGTGCGGCAAGATCCAAGAGGTGATTGATCTCTGGATTGTTCAATATGATTAAGTAAGGTGATGATCACACACTCACTGTGCCAGAAGTAAAAGTTTCATCGTAGAATACTTACAGATGCACTTTATGTATCACTACTAAATAGTTTGAGCTCTTGTTGTCTATGAGCGTTGAAGTGTGAAATGTGATGAGAAATGATGCAGTGATCGTAAGTTGAGTCGAGTTGGATTTCTGAGCCATACATGCTATGTGCCAGTACTAGACAATCTGGCATGTGGCTTTGGTAACTACGGTATATAGCAAATTAAAAAGTTGAGTAAATGGAACGACAGCACAGTAAAAGTAGAGCAATTGATGGGATTTCCTTTTCTGGGGGGAGGGGGGGGGGGAGGGGTCGTGGGAACGTATTGGCTGATCCAGAGATCGCTCACCTCTTGGCAAGATCATCAGTATGCGGGAAAACGGGGAACACATGTACACGTTCCGAGCAAGTAATTCACTTGAGTAGGTAATTTTAGACAGCTTTCGTAACGTGATCCCATTTGGTTTAGGTCTCGTATGAAGTGTTCTCACCGAGTGCCAAATTTGCGTCGTCTGACCTACCTGCCTACCTGGAAGACGCGAATCGGTCGAGTTTGCATATCGCTTCAGACTTTGGCGTAACGCAGAGCGTACGTTTGATGCTGGAGTCCGGACCGCCACCCGCAGTTTAGTCAACAGAACATGTCGTAAGTGGCGTTCATTCCCACTGTCCACCACGACGGCTTTTGAGGATGGAGAGTGTTGTTTGGGGATAGTAGAGATTAATTGGCGCAAGCTGTAGAAACTGACAGGTGTAAGCGGATGCCATAGTCCTTGCCTGGGTACTTAATGACGAGGACGGTAACTGGTTGACAGTTCGGTCTGCTCCTCCCAATGTCTCTCCCTGCTCTTGACACAGTTACCGGGTAAATCTTGTAGGCGCTCTTTAGATTGCTAGTTAATTGTGGCCAGCAGGTGCCTTCTCATTGGGACCTGGGCTAGCTCTGTAAGCCCCAGATTTTTCTGTGCACTCTGATGCAAGCTGAAGTTGGCCGCTAGGTTCTGTACACGGTCGAAATTATTCAGAGTTTGTACTACTTTCGCCACTTCGAACAAGATGATTGGAAGTTCAAGGTATTTCCTTCTCACTTAAAACATATTTTTTCCCGGACCCATTTTTTTCGCAGACGCTGGTAACGGTCGCCTTGCTTGTTGACACCCTGTCCTTCGTCGGTGACTGTATCTGCGTGTACCTCGTGAGCGCTCACCTTCTATGCTGGACAACTCGGGACTGTATGACCGTGTAGTACACCATTACACATGCTGGTATGTCTCAGAGCTATCTTTCGTCCCTCATGGCCTACTGGATGCTTGCAGGCGATCCAGAATACCTCGATAACATACACTGGGTACGTCAATTTCACATGTATCCGGTATTGGTTAGCTGCAGCAGCCTAGCCTATCCCATTATATGGCTTCACCACCGGCGTGCTTGCTGTTTTGGTTCAGGCTTTTCTGGTCGTTCGATATTGGCGCTTGTACGTGCTTCATCGCCCTTCTCCATCCGTTTCTCTCGACAGTTAGCTCAATTCCGGTAAATGCCAGCACCCACAACACGCTCATCGCTTTTTCTCTGTCTTTCGCAATAATCATCTCGGTATGCAGATCATTGTTTCCGCGCATCGATACCGACGATACCTCCTGCGCAGTTTGGCAGCGTCTTTACATGCAGTTTGATGCTCACCCTGTACACCTCCCTCGGGGACCGCCCAAAGTTCAAGATACCAGCAGCGTGTGTCCCTTACCGTAAACTTCACTCTTCTGGCATTCATTCATTCATGACCTTCGCGTATTTTGTGCAATTTTAATTCACTTAGGCTCTGGTTGGTAACCGAGGTCGCTGTGAACGCCGGGATCGCATCAGTGCTACTCTGGGAGTTCAGGAAGGCCAAGGGGATTCTAACAGATACACGGAGGTACGCAATATGGTAGTTCATTTACCTGCATGGCTCAGGCAGTAACAGCGTACTCGACCGACTGACCACTGTAACAATCGAGAGCGGGGCTGCGGCTGCGACGCTCGCCGGGACGGCTCTAATCTCGTAAGTCGCACGAGCCTCTCTAAGTCGTCAGTTAAGCTTACAGGACCGCGAACCCAGGTATTACATAAAACCGGAGAGCAATGGTTTGTTGTTCGAGTTAGATTAGCATTATGTTCTCGGCTCATCTGGTCTTGGCAGTTTACATGGGTTTCTTATACCCCCTCGGACGCGTCTACGCCATCACTTTGGTTCGCTTTTTCCTTCCTATATCCGGATCGATTTGGGACGTTGTTGATCATCTCGTAGCTTTCAAATCTCAATATCCGAAAGTCCGGAAAGTCTTTCCCAACGATAAACACGTCTTTGGGTCCCGGGGCGACCGGCGGCGAATCAGGGCCGCCGAGATTCACTCATTGGGCCACCGATGACTCATGCGGTATTCGTGCGTTGTTCCGTATTATTTCATTCCATTTGAGCATCCGAATTCCGAATAATAGACGTCCACCGCACCGTCCACACCTCCGTTCAAGTTGTACGACTTCTTTGATCAATCATTAATCTATACTAAATTTATTGCTCCAGATCAGCCCGCAGGACCGTCACCCGGTGACATTCAAAAGCGTAAGGAGCAGTTGTATATGTAACATCATGCACAGACCGTTGACATTGGGATGCAGTCTCTTCGAAGCGCTGCTATTGATAGCTCTCCGGAGGAGATGGAGATGACAGCCAACTATTCGTCCAAGAAACAGTCGACGTTGTTCGCTGCGTAATTACATGCCTGCATGGTCTTTAGATAATGCATCACAAGAGCGGAGCGCCCCGGCACTTCGCCTCGGTTGACGAGAGTCAAGCACAGTCAAACATTGAACCCAAGGTACAGTCTGATCGAGCAGCGGAGCCTCGAGAGCCGTCGGAATGTCCGAGCGGAGTTCAAAGAGTAGAACTGTACTAATATAGAGCTCTATTATCTAACCTTTTCCTCTCCACTCCTGAGAGAGTTTCGCAAGACATCCGACTCGTCCACATAAGGGGGGGAGAGTATATTATACTCGCATGGTCCACAGGCTGAACAATGAGTTTACAGAAGGCAAACCTGTAGTACTGTACAGGTGGTTATCCTCACAGATTCTGCAAGATGTCGACCGAGCACGGTCATCATTCCAGGGGGTCGAACTTACAAGACGCTGGCAAGCTGTGAACTGGCCGGTCGTTTGAATGGCTGGATCTCTGGTTAGAACCTCATGGGACCTGACCAAAAGCGGAGTACGCAAGTGTACCTAAAGAGTTCTCTCTTCTCAGGTGAAAACCCCCGGCATCCACCAGTTCACAGAATGCTTTCGTACGGCTTTCCCCTGGCAGGTGCATGCAACCCCAGCTCAATTCTACTTCCGAAGAAATAGACCCAAGAGTTTTTTTATCAAGGAATGACCCAACAGAGGCTTCAGGCCAGAATGATTCGCAAGGCTGAGGAAGAGGCTTGCCAGAAGCCATGTATCGAGGGCCCACCGGTGGTTCCAGAAGTAGAATTGGGGTAGCATCATATATCCGGAGAACATTGAATGCAAGCTTAGCATATTGCAACTCCAAAAGAACATCGCGCGGGTATATGGGAAGTGAGAAGCTTCGCAGCGCAATGAGCAATATCTTGAATGTGCAGCTGCCGAGGGAATGTGGTGGAAGGAGAGCAGAACGAATTCGTTTAGTACTAAGATGCATGTAAAAGACGTGGTGAGTGAATAAAATAAAAAAGTGGACATGTTGTGTTGTGATATTTGGTTGACACGTGCACCCGGCCCGAGACCCGAAGGCGACAAGCGTGGCGAGTCGCACTTCCACAGAGGGGGGGTACTTAGATTTTGTCCTCAAAATCCTGTGGAAAGGGAAGAATCAGCGAACAATCAACATAATATTTGGATGAAATGGAAGGATCAGGAAGAGAGAAACTCGAAATCTTATCTGGGGGTATCGCCTCAGCACGAAGGTCGAAGTCTTCTTGTTCGCAAAAAATCCGCGGAGTCGTTCTTGTGTGCGCAAAGGTGGGTCACGTCAAAATCTGGCTCTTCAGAAACTGGACTGTCTCGTGGATCTGCATGAATGCCTGATTTGAGTCTCAAACAACGCCGTGAAAATAAATCGAAGCACGCAAATATCGATGAGATGATGAAACAAATGTACTCATCACTGTGTCCTTGTCTCTCGGAATTCGAAGTCTTGTCAGATCGAGTAGCATCGGGTGCAGAACAATCCACTGGACTAATCTCATTGGGGACTCGATCTGGCTCATGTGTTGATTCTGAACTCGCTTCGAACGGGTATGTAGCAGGATAATCAACGTAACATGCGCAAGGGAAGAAGGACTGTGACTCAGCTCGTTCAAAAGGGTTGTCGTTGCTCGTTTGGCCAATGGAAGGCTCGAGAGAAATACTAGACTTGCGTAAATTGCGTCGACGATCTTGCATGTGGTACCGATCCGAATCCGGTTCAAACTCGAGTGCAATTTTGGGATGGTTACCGATTTCCTGGGAGACGCCGTGAGTCAGCTTGGAATCAAAAGAATATGCAGAGTGAATGAAAGGATCAGAATCCAGAGTGAAGGTCTTGTCTGGAGGTATCGTTTTGCCGTGAGACTTGATGTCCTCTTGCTCGCAAAAATCCGCTGGTTCGTCCGCGGCCTCATGCGGCTCAACAAGCTCATCGTAGGCACCTAGAAGAATGTCAGAACTCGAGTCCTCTTGAATCCCGGACCGTAACGTCTATATATACGTCGAGAAACCTTGAGACAACAAATTCAAGCACACAAGAATTACTCAGTGGGGTTCTGTCAATAGCTGGATACTTTTGGTTGCGTCGTATGCTGTAGCTCTATTTTCAATCATCCAATATTTCTCTTGGCGACTGGAAACCAAGATTCTGAGCCTGGAAGACACACGAAATTAAGACCCGACCACGACACCGACTTGGCCATGTACCTAGCACCCTTGGAGGCGTCTCAGGCAGATTATCCCATCAATTGCTGCGCTTGTTCGCGCGATCCGCATCGAGACACGGATCACTCGGTGATCTTACCCCGCACTTCTGAAATGGGCCATGAAGAGCTTCGACCCTATGAAAGAGCGTAGAATGAGCTGGAATCAGTGTCTCGGAGATATTCACGAGCTTCAGTGGCCCCCCAGGAAAATTTTTTTTGCCCGGAGCCTGAGGGCCGTCTGGATCCGGCTTTCACGGCCCGGTGCCCCTTGTTCCTCGCCGGAATCACTTGCCTTCAGCCTATTGGATCCAAGTTCCAGAAGCCCATAAAGCCACGCCACACCCCACGTTCTCCATCTTTCAATCCTTTCACCTGTTTCTCAAGATGTCCTCTTCACGTCGACAGGTGTACTTAAGGCTCCAACCGTTTCCGTCTATAAACGTTTTCAAACGGTTTTAACCGTTTTTATTTCCGTTTAGTTTGCCTGGGGTAACAAACAGTTTATAAACCGTTTGTAAACGGTTTAAACAGTTGTCAAGAATCTGACAGCTTACCACGTCTTTGAGGTTGTCTTCTGATGAAAAATATTGTGCCAGCCGGGTCGATACGTGTGTTCAAAACTCACACAGAATCCCAGAGCACAGAACCGCTCACTGACACGCAGGACCTTCCAAATTAGTGCGCGTTTTGATGACACTCGGCCTTCTTGGCAAATGAGGCACCAGCATTCCGCCCTTATCTCGCTTTCCCGTAGATTTTGGTACACTTCGGGGTCAACATATAACATCAATTTGTTGTATGCATGTTCAGAATGGTCAAATTCTTTGATTTGACCCCTCCACCAGGTGCGAGTGAACTGCCCTGAAAAAATACCATTTATAAACTGTTTAAAACGGTTTAAAACTGTTTATATACCGTTTCCGTTTGTTTTGTCCGGGTCCACAAACGAAAACTAAATGGTTGGAGCCTTAGGTGTACTTCAACCCCTCCGCCCAGTCAAAGGTAGTCCCCTCGGGTGTGCCCACAGAATTTGTCCATGCTTTCCACCGCAAGCTTCCCGGGTACGCACCCACCAGACTCGTCTCCTTAGACGGCCTGGCGAAAGAGCTCTGTGTCGATGCCGTGTATCTCAAAGAGGAAAGCAACCGCATCGGTGTGCCATCCTTCAAGATCCTCGGCGCTTCCTGGGGCACATTTCGCGCCGTCGCGCGAAAGCTCAAATTGCCTCTTGATTGTGAACTCGCTGAGGTCAAAGAAGCCGCCAAGCTCAACCCCACAACACTGTACGCTGCCACCGCCGGCAACCACGGGCGCGCTGTTGCTCGAGTCGGAAGACTCCTCGAGCTCCTAGTCGAGATCTTTGTGCCTATCGGAATGCATCCAGACACGATGCGCTTCATCACCGACGAAGGCGCTCATCTGACCATCGTCTCTGGAAACTATGATGACGCAGTCCGCACCGCCTGTGAAGAATCCCAGAAGAGCGGCGCTATCCTGGTCCAAGACATGGCCTGGGAAGGCTATGAAGAAATCCCTAACGTGTGTTCCCTTCCTCCTCATCCCCACTCATTTACCAACCGTCCATCGCAGAGGATTGTCGAAGGCTACTCAACCATGCTCCGCGAAGCCGACACCCAACTCCCTTCCTGCCCACCATACGCCGACCCATGTCCTCACCCCGTAGGCGTCGGCTCCCTTGCGCAAGCCGTCGTCACCCATTACGCATCCCCCACGCGCCCCTCCCGTCCCACCATCATAGCCGTCGAGCCCGAGACGGCCGCCTGCCTGCACAATGCCCTCACCACCGGCACGTCCACCGCGATAGAGACCCAGCCCACCATCCTCGCGGGTCTCAACTGTGGTACTGTCTCCCACACCGCCTGGCCCTCCTCCGCGCCGCTGTCTCTGTTGCCGTCACTGTATCTGACCACGACGCGCACATCGCATGCACCTACCTTTCCTCCCAAAACGTCGACGCCGGCCTGCGGTGGCGCAACAATTGCCGCACTCCGCCGCCTCGCGTTCTCGTCCGCCGAGCGCCACGCGGCAGGTCTCAATGAGCGTTCTGTCCTCGTGCTGCTATGCACGGAGGGTGCACGGGCGTACTACTACCCAACACAGGTATGAATTAGGGCTGAGCAAGCAAATCGTATTATACCGTATAAGAAAAAAAAGGAAGGTGAGCTCGAGAGATGAAATGAGATTTTCTCTAGGACCAGAAAAGCAGGAAAATAAGGCGACCACACCTTTACGGAGGGAATCGGACTCTCTCCTCAATATACACGAAGTTCGTGATACCAGACGTATGGAGTAGCTTCCGCAGTCCATAGAAGCTCACTTCCCGGTCAGATGACTTGTCTTTTCTGTATAATGAGAGGGGCAATCGAATTTTCGGCATTGAGTTATTGACATGGGCATCGGAGTAATAAATTTAGTTGAGTGAGGCCCGGATCCACAAACAGGCGAACTGATTTCCTTAAGAGGACACCGACCTCGAATAATAGATAACAAACAGACAAGACCTAAGAAAAAGAAGCATAAAAGGACAGGTAAGGCAATTCACCATATGTATGTCTCAGGAGGGTATCCAAGCCCTTATTTTCTCAGTGTTTCAAGCTGGCAGCGTCGAAGTGATATAGTTGAGGTCATGTCCGTAGTCGACCAAGGCTGGAGGACTGGCTTAATATGTCTTAAATACGGATGCAGCTTTACAATCAGGAAGACCAGCTGACCAATTTATTGAATGAGGTTGATCGGTGAAAAAATATCCAGCGAGACCCTCGGGCCTTGATGTACAAAATACACTGGTGAGGCGACTTCCATGGTCCACGACGCTTACTTCCCCCGGAGAGCCAGTTTTTCAAACTGGAGTCTTTGGGAACGACTCATGAGAGGCAGGTGGATTCTGACCAATGAACTTAGGTTGAATTGAGAAATGCCATTGCTCGATTCCAATTGAAACTAAACTAGAGAACCAAATTAATCAATTGATAAACATACTTACGAGTACTGCCGCGCAATATGCGACGGCCCATCCCGCAACTGGTTGACTGAGCCATTTGTCTATGAAACAAGTAAGTTGTAAAAGGAGAGATGAGACTTCGCATTCCTATATATCTGATCCGAGAATCAGGGCCCTCATTCCGCGTCTAAATATTTTTTTCTTGCTCCAGGGCATACCATCTGAAGTTTGGTTGTTGGAGGACTGTCCCCGTTTGGACGAAAAGCACTGCCATTGGTGTGGGGGGGCACCCTCAGGATTATATAGGCAGGGTAATGGAGAAGTCAGAATTCAAAGCCTGCGCCGGTTGTAGCACGGTGCACTATTGTGATAGTTCGTGCCAACGGGCTGATTGGAGAGACCATCGTATGTGGTGTGAAAGGCCTCGTTCGCTTCACCTACGTACGTTGACAGATGTTTCTCATCTTCCTTCCTTTATAAAGGCCGATATCATCCAGGGGATCGTCTGACGGGACACAACAAGTCTTTTATGCGTGCTCTAGTTCAAAAAACCTACCAACAGAACCGGAACACCATCTTTCGGCAGATCGCAGCCACTGCATGCAGCCAGGGGTGGGTGAAAATGTTTTTCTCACGCAAGACTACAGCACTGGCATACCGGTCGTCGGATGTCAACCACTCTTTGGCACACGATTTTGGGCCTCGTGCGGACTTGGAAGTGCAACAGGTGTACTGTGGCGCTCGGGCGCGAAGGGATCCCCCGCATCCAGTTGCACCTTGTCTCATCCCAGGCCAGCCGTCACGAATTTTTATGATGCGGTCGTCGGATGCATGACTGACTCGTGCGCATCGTAGGCGGCGGTTTCGGTTTCGCCGCTATATATCAGAAATATATTTGGCTCTTCAATGGGTAGGTTGAGGAACGGCCGCCGATATATTCAAACGCGTCGCTTGGGATTCCAAGGAGAATTCGATGGTACAGGCAGGAATAAAGTCCTCTATGTATTAGGATCCACAAAATCGTCACGTCTTCAATGAACTGTCCATGAAACTTCCATCACGTTCGCACACATATTAACCCTTGTAACTTGAGCGCAGCATTACACCATAATTTTCACTGGATTGCGACGTTAGTGAGCCCAAATCCGGCCGAGTCTGAGCACCCACTGTCACAAACGGTAATGCAGGCGTTGGCATTGGCCGCAACGCAGCAACAAACGATGTCAGGGGCGAGGGCCGAGAGTGGTACTGGGTTCATAACAAGTGGTTTGAAGCCGCATGGGTCGTGGTCGGGCGAGAAACAACAAACGTCGTGTTTGACAACGGCGGCATGGGTGAATGTGGCGCACAGCCCGACGAGAACAGCAAGGGTGGTAAAGGAGAAACGCATGCGGGTGTCGTGTTGAGTGATAAGCTGCTGCATAGAGGAAGGTAGAAGTAAGGCTTTTATAGCGCAAACGGGGGTAGGAGGGAGATATTTGCCCGATCTCGCGCGGGGAAGCGCCCGCTCGTGGCGGCAACGTTGTGGATTCTTCGTCTTGGCTTCGCCCGGGTCTTCATTTGTACTGGGTTCTAACGCTTCATCCCCGTTCTATGGACACATATTCCCAGCTTTTCAACATTCTACTGACAGCACGATGACGTACCGATATTAATCTTCCATCGCTGTCCACTGAGTAATGTACTTCACACCTGTATATTATATACCTCCATATATACCGCGGTTTGCGCTTGGTTTGAGTTCAAAACGATTGAGCCTCGGCGATAAGTCCAAAGGGGACGAATTCACGTGTGTTGATCTGTGTGCTCGTTTAGCAGATCGGCTGCCTCTTGCTTAAAAGTATCAGTTCGAATCTAAGTAATGGACAGTAGAACGGCCCGCCGTCGGGCCGCTAAAAAGTGTAGAACGTTGATTTGTTCTAATGTTTTCAGTCGCACTCAAAATCCTCATGTCGAAGATTTGAAATGGACGACTACTTAGTACATAAGCATTCGTAACAATGATATCTCCTGGCAGATATTATGGTGGAAAGGATTCATTTTCACCTGATATTCACCAGCATATATCTTGGGTTTTTGTAGCTAATGGAGCACATGTTCATTAGTGATCACGAACGACCCCTCAGCTTCAACCTCTTCTAGAGATTTATTTCAAGCTCGCTTTGCACATTGTTCAGTGATTGTCGGTGAATCATCGAGTAAAAGAAGGGCTCCGAGTCGGTGACACGAAAAAGATGGCGCTTCAGCCGTTTACTACGCAACAGCGGAAAACATACTATTTTCTGCACTTGACACAAGGGTTGACATGATCACTACGACTGGTTAACTATCACTGAGATGTCATGCTGATCAGTGGTGACTGCAGCAGGCGATCTGGCGAGCCATTGAGGCCCGTAATTCCCGGCGGGCTGACAGAGCTCTGTTTAATGAAGGCCTTCATTGAGTCCGGAGTGATGGGGCTCGCGAGGCTCGGTGGAGGGGTAGTCACTGTATCATGTCCTCTGAGTAAAATGTTCAAAACACCCGTGACGGACTCACCGAGAGCGGCAATGACGCCGGCCACGAGTGGCGCCGAAAAGGATGTTCCAGTCATGAGGGTGACGGTCTGCAGATAAATGAACTAAGCTACCGGGGTGCCCTATTAGATAGATTCGTACCGCGTCGTCTACATTGGAGGCAGCTGTAATGGATGTTCCTGGAGCGAACAACGTCAGACACTGTGGTGAAACTTTGGTTCAGAGTTCGGTGTATGTGACTGAATCCAACTCACATCCCCATAGTTTGAACCCACCATTCCAGGCGTGACGGAGCGCCGATTATCGTTCCAATCAGTGTTGCCAACAATAATCTGACCGACATCTTGGACACGCTGGTCTGCAAGTGGCGCAGTCTCACCGAAGCACTGGATTGTAGCGTCAGTCGTCGTTCAAATTCATAAGTGATGTGATGGACCTGGTTCTGGTCGTCATTCCCTGCACTCACTATGACATGCATCTTGTTCGTCATCGCCTGTGCGGTCGCCGCTTGTAAATGCAAAAAAAAAATACAACACAAGCAGGCAAGAGCACACTCACCGCTGTTATGGCTGCCTTGGACGCGTCGGTGTGGTACAGCTGCCAGCTGACATTAATAATTCCGGCCCTTGCGTTGGCTCGTGTCTTGTAATCCGAGACCGCCCAGTTGATCCCGGCCGTAACATCATCACTGGTAGAGGGGACGCGCTTGCACCTGCCAGTGACGGCGTCCGCAATCTTCTCCGATGTCAATACTGAGAGTCAAAGAGTACAAGAACATAAATCATACCCGAACCGGAACGATCGTAGCTTTATTTGCGATGCCCAATGTCGTTCCTGCGATGAGCGACGCAACAGCGGTCTATTTTGGAGTCAGCGCCGTTCAATGGCGACTGAGTTATACGAACCCCGTGGTTGCACAAATCATCCGTCGCCTAATTTACAGGGGCATGTCAGCCACTTAATAAGGAGACCGCTTCATGACATACCACCCCTCCCAGCCCATTAAGGACCCATCCAGTCTCCACCCTTCCGGCGAGTTCCATATGGGTGCTTCTCACACCGCTGTCGACAACGTAAACCTTTGTGTTGGAAAATATCAATTCTTGCTCATTGCATGATACCTGAGGGCTTACGACAACGCCGGTGCCCCACGTATCATCAAATGGGAACTTCCAGTCCAGGGTGGCGGCACGCGCCGGGGCCCCCTTTGGTCCGGTTGTGTCGGTGCCCATTGTGGTCAGTTTTCCCGTCTGGGATATCCGTGCAAGTTCCCTGTTGATTCTCAGTCGCTGAGGTCCAGCCTTTCAAAGGTGCCTTACCAGGCAGTTTTGAGGCGCGTCTGGGTGGCGAGTTTGCTGAGATGTCCGTCGACGAGCGTGCTGTTCGTGTGCGGGCCCTAGTAGCATGGTTCCGTGAGTATCTAGCACTGTGTTCAGACCCCCTGTAGGCACACACTGTGTCTACCGGCGTAGACAACACGTAGACAGAGCTGTTTGCCTACATATGCCTACATCATAGACTCGTCACCAGTCTGCCCAGAGACGGCAAAATCTTCGTGCAAGCACGTTGCCGTAGGCAGACTGGTAGTTCTCGGATGCTGTGCAAGGGCTGCGCGCGGAGTTTGAAAATTTTCCTTCTCTGCTGTTCCGAGCTCAATTTCAGTCATTTCTCAAAATTCAAAAGGGATGGGGTCTTTAGAATCCGGATATCTTGAAAACTCTTTAGACTTTTTTCAAATGCTGCTGTGCGCGAGCACGAAAAATCTCATTTATAGGCGATGCACAGCCACAATGATGCCGACGATCGACACCACCCAAAATTTCAAACTCCACGCGCACAGCATTGACATCTGACGAGAACTACCAGTCTGCCTACGGCACAGTGCTTGCACTAAGTTTTCCCGTCATTGGCAGACTGGTGACGAGTCTACCTACATCATGTAGACAATGTTGGTGTACGTGAGTCTACATTGGTCTGCATATGCCTACGTTGGTCTACCACAGTAGACCAATGTAGACGAACATAGTGGGATGTAGATCGCAGTTATGATGAGTGGGGGGACCAAGGTGTGTCTAAAGGTGTGTCTACGGCTGTCGACACACTTAGGCGAAGTATGTCTACGTGACGTAGGCTGACGTAGACGAACGTAGCCGAACGTAGGCAACGCTATGCCGATGTCCCCTTGCCTACGGCGATCGACGTACTTTGACACATGTAGACGAACGTAGACGAACGTAGGCAAGCGTGTGCCTACAGGGGGTCTGAACGCAGTGTAGGACTCTCACGGGCGAAAGGTGCGCAAACGGACGACAGGGCTAGCGGTGACCGCGAGCGACGCCAAGACAGCGGCCAGGGCGACGAAAGAGTGCTTGAGAGTGAACTGCATTGCTGGCTATTTCAAGGCTTTGTAGACTCGAGGTGAACTGAAGTCTGCAACTCAGCTCTCCTGTGGTGAGCTTTTATATGTCCAACCGCGCCCGTTTTAGGAAAGCCTTTGGACCAGGGTGATTGATACGAGAATGAACCTAAATCCGGAAGTACACCAACTGCGTACACCGGGTAGACACCGGGTAGAGTGGGGCGGATTGCTGCTCGAATTTTACACATCAAGGTTTGAGCAGTGGGTCGTGGAAACATTCTACACTGGAGCAGTCAACGTCTTCAACCGCACCTTGTGTACATCAGACAGGTATATTGACCGCTCAAGCACCCCTGGGGCACGGAGGGCACTGCTCTGGCCATCAATGGCTTTCTGGGACAGAGATCGTTGCCGCGACAGACTTTCCACGGGTAGGTCACTGTCCCGGCATTCCGAATCCCCGGTTAGACTTATCATAATCCTGCGTCAACGTGAGATATTGAATGTTCATGGTTTGGAACTAGCGGCCGTTTCTGCAATTTGAACTAGAGTCTAGAAATACGCAACTTGAAAGGTGAACAATATAATTCCGGAGGTATAGATTGCACCGGCCTCGCACTACCGCCGGAATCATGGTACTGTAGAGTTTCATTCAATTCTCCGCCGCTGTGACCTGTGACCCGTACATCCGAACTTGAGTTTTCGTAAATCCGCCGTACTGACCGTGACAAAAGAAAAAATTCATAAATCCCGGCATTCTTAGAGAGGTAATTTTAACCATAGAACTAGTCTTAAAGTCCGGGCGGGCTGCTAACTTATGCAAGAAAACATCTAGATCAATCACCGGATTATAAAAGTCCTTTTTTTTTTTTTTGCACAATTCCCGCAGCTCTCGCTGCAACAGGTGTTCTTCCTGAGGTCCTCAAGGTCCTACATGCGCCATAAAAGTTCTCATTGCCCCCTCAACAAGCAAAACGCGCAGTGCACGCGAAATTTGAATTTTTTAGGCATTTCTCGCGATTCTGTGACTTTTTTGGCACATTCGAATATCCCCTCGGTGACCTGTGACAGGTTCGAAAATATTCATAAATTTCGGGCCCTGTGACGCGTGACATCCGACTTGAATGAAACTCTAAAGTACATTCCACTTGCCACGGATTTTGAGGCTCAAGCCAAGATCGGGCCATTCTGACCGGTTGGTCTACTGGCATGCCCCGTTTCGGTTCCTTTTCGGCCCAATACTCATTCCGACCTTCATACACGTAGGCTCCTTTGTTTCCTGCCGTGTGCGTCGGCTTCCTTCATAGGGATCGAAGACATGGGTTCTATTGTGGAACCGAGTAGATGAAGCCGGATCGGTATCTGTGGTTCCGTTCGTGTCGGCTTCCGTCATTGGAATCCAAGACATGGATTCCATTGTGGACCAGGGTTGATTATGATGAGGCAACCGTGGGTCGAAATGGGTTCCTTTTCAGCCCAATACTCATTCTGACCTTCATACGTATAGGCTCCTTTGTTTCCTGCCGTGTGTGTCGGCTTCCTTCATAGGGATCGAAAACATGGGTTCTATTGTGGAACCGAGTAGATGAAGCCGGATCGGTATCTGTGGTTGGAAATGGGCTCCTTTTGGGCCCAGTTTCCGTTACACTTCCTGGCTCTGGATGCGACTCCGGAGTGGAAAGTTGATTCATTGACCCCCCGGTTTCTAGATTCACACTGGTGGTTTCCAACATTTATTTGTACGTAGCATTCCATGGCCAACATTTGTTAACGATCCACTTCCGAACTAACAGGGTCAGGAACATCCGCGACTTCGAACTCGGTGCAGACATTCAGGTGGTCTACTGGCATGCCTCGTTTTTGGATTAGAAGCCCATGCTTGAATCTATAAAGGGCGACGACCCAAACCAATTCCTCCCAGGTCTTCAGCCTTTTTCTCAGGTCTTCAGCCCGTTTCAACATGAAAGTCGCTCTCACCTCCTTCCTCGTCACGGTTCAGCTTGCCGTAGCCCAAGCTATAATTGGCGGCTCTACAACAACGACGGTTGTGACCACAGCTCCCCAGCATCTGCG
Source organism: Mycena leptocephala (assembly GCA_029378395.1). Lineage (NCBI taxonomy): Eukaryota > Fungi > Basidiomycota > Agaricomycetes > Agaricales > Mycenaceae > Mycena > Mycena leptocephala. The sequence continues at coordinate 146,663 of JARJLF010000457.1, forward strand.
ACCTTCCCGCCGCTTCCCGCCCTCCGTAGGTTTACGAATCACTCCGAACAGTCTCAGCGTAACATTATACACCAGTCGGTCCAACGATGTGATCGTGTGCGTCACCACTCCCCAAGGCATTCCCTGGAACAGGCTCGAAGTTGACATCAGCCGTGAGCAAACATCTTCTTTACTCCTTGACTCCTTTATAATCTCAAACACGTAGCCGGACCACTTGATATCTTCACGTTTTCCAACGCCAACTGTACGGTTTCTGGCCTTGAGACTATTGGCAGCTCTTGCAACAGTGCCCCATGTGATGGGTATACATATTTCCTCTTCCATACTATCCGCCATGATGCATGATGGTGATGTTCCTCTCTTTGTAGCGGGCGATTGGCTCGTTCATAGCGTGAGTGTTATCCGTATTCGGAGACGTCCACCACATTTACTCACACTGCACACCCTAACCCAGCTTTCCGCCCACCTCCGTCAAAGCACTCAAAGACTTCCGCTCCACTTCAGCCTAACCTAGCTTCCCACCCGCCTGCTTGGCAGTTTCCCCGTTCCAGTTGTTGCGTGGACGCACTATTCATAGCACTTAGTGCGATACATACTTGGCTCTGTATTGTGGTACCTTCCGAATTTCGGAATCAGTCTCTTTATAAAATTACGGGTGTCTGTCTGAAGCCTTTGAAACTCCACTTTTGGCTAAGCAGCTGCAAATTTTTGGAAGATCAGTGTTAAAATTTGGGAGAGAGAGCCCAATCAAGCGCTAAATCAGTGTTCACACGGACTTATTTAACTGTGCTCTTGTGTGTTTAAAATGGTGCTTTCATGCCGCTCAGTTTATGGAAACGCGAGAAGTTTCCATCCACGGACTCGGTTAGTCACTATCTACCCTGTAGCAGCGACTTCCACTTGCCTGCTTCTGTCTGAGACCACTCTCTGCACCGGGCTTGACTTATAGATGGTGGGTCCTACCTAGTCTGTTGGTTACCGCGGTCTGATTACCGTTACCGCCCCTTATTATATAAGCCATCCATTTTGGGAAGTAATCCCGACGCGACTTGACGCGTCGTGGCCAACCACAGGATTCGGGGCCCAAAATAAATAGACAAAACACCTTCGATAGTCCTTGAAAGAAGTATTCCACTCTAATTACGGGTCTTGAGAGTAAAATATAGCAAATGTACCCAGCAATGTGCTTGATTCAGCAAATGCAACGTGTACGCATTCCACAGGTCCAAAAAAAATGGAGAAGATTCGGGGTGGTGGTATAAATTGCACTAGAACGGATATTCGTGACTCAAATCTCTTCAAAAGAGTGCAACTTGTCCAAGTCGCGTCCAAGACACTGCACGTGAGTTCCCAAAATGGATAGCTTACATAATAAGGGGCGGTAACGGTAATCAGACCGCGGTAACCAACAGACTTCAGAACGAGGTTGCGAGTGGGAAGTTAGTCTCGTTCCCAGACGTTATAGGGCAGTCGCTCGCTGCGCTCGCGGGCAGGCATCCTAACGGGGATATAATGTGCAGATGTTGTTGAGGCAGAATTTGATGAAAGTTTGATGGGCGAGCACTGGTTAGGGCGGTGATCTTGCGGCTGATTTCTCATCATTTTGTGCCTCGGATTTTCGGTCCGCTGATCCTACCGCACCGCCCTAACATCTGGAGCCGAGATTAGTGGGAAGTCTGTCAAGAGAGACTAGGTCCTACCCAACGGAAAGAATGTCGCACAGATGGCCCAGCTTTCCAACTATGTGTTGCCTATGTGCTGATGGTTGCTTTGGCTATGAAGAGTGAAGGATAGACAATGCTGAAAATTGAAGGGCAGACGACCGTTGTAGTGGTACTGTAATATTTCGTTCAATTCGTAAGGCGGTTTGGGGTGTGACATCGCAATTGGACCTTTCGTATGCGGTCCCCATTTGGCAATTTGATCCATCGGCATCTCGCGGCTACACTCGGCTAAGCCAAAAATGCCTCTGTGACGCAGTGACTTACAAAAAATTTCGTAGATTTTTGGGCGTGACAGGTGACGATTAACCGTTCTTTAAGCAAATGGCTCGCGATTCTTTGAGTCTGTTTGGCCCTTTCTCCTTTTGCTCAAATCCATTCGTCTCTCTCAGCTTTTCAGCCTGGCTTTCGTTTCCTCCACTCACACGATCTGTTCATTCTTTTGCCATCTGACCTATGCGCAGCCTACAAACTGACAGCACATGGACAGCACGCAGCCCGGTGCAGCCCGAATCTACTTGCCCGGAGAGTACGCAAACCAAATATTCGAAGTTGAATCCTCTTTGTCTTGCCCGTTTCATCTTCCTTTCCTCTCCTCTCCTCATTGTCTTCCTTTGTCATTTTTTGGATCGAATCTTTCAAACACCGCCAATCCTACCTGTTTCGCTTACTGGTATATTTTGCGACGTGCCGAGAGTCCACGTACGCGTTGAGAGCGATTGATATCAGATGTTTGGACCCATGACCCACTGCCGGCGCTTTTTGTCTGATCACACCTCTGCCAGATAAATAGGTCGTCTTTCTGGTGCGCAGTTACCTGTCTTTTCCCTCCTCCCACCATCGAGAATGCGCAATTTCTATTCGGCAAGATAAGCGCCTCAAAATGGTTCTAACCCTCAAGAAATATGTTCAAGAATCCAGATCAAGTCTACTTTGCAATTAGCAAGCAGCATATGTTCGGAATACGCTCACCTATCGTACAAGCTTTCAAGGGTCAAATATCATCCAAATCAAGCGCCGACGCTCTTCTGGTTCCACTACATTGCAAGACTGTATTGCTGCTCTCTCAACGCGCTCCCAATTCCCTCATCTTCTGGCCGAACCAGCCTACATGGAGGGTGCCGCAAAACGCGAGACAATATGTGCCCGACAACACCCTGGTGATCATTCGGTAACATGCGTTCTCCTGATATTATTCATAATAATTCCTCTTCGGGTTCGACGCTTCCTCATTGTCTTGAGCCACCTGATCTATTTTCTTGGCCTCGACAAAAAGGACTATGCTCGCTTTCCTCGCTACGTAGCGCCAACGCGACGGATCCAAGTCTTCGGCTTTCTCGGACTACGCTGGGGATCGAGCTGACCGTGGCTTGGGCAACCACGCGTCAACGTCTTTGCGGGGGGGGGGGGGGGGGGGGCGCATGCTCTCCCATGAATTCTTTGCGTAGCTCCCGGATTGCTTGCTTGGCGAAGGTTCAACTTTAGCTGAGGCTTCACAATGGACTCAATTACATATGGGGGCTGTGTTATTTGTTTGTACCGGACTCATCGTTACCTTACCTTCTTCCTTTGTCTCTTACCACCACGTCAATCTACACATTCATTCGGATTTCTTGCGTCTGACCCCGGAGATTCATCCCAAACTGAGCTGAGTATTTCTTTACTTTGTTTTACTGACCATCTTTTATCTAGAGCTCTTGTTGTGATCGCGCGAGCGGGGATAGTCGCTGCATGACTGGGTGCCCTTACCGGCACGACCTGGACACGCCCTCTGTTACCTACGGATAACCCTTTTCTTCGACATCGGTAACACAATCCGTCGGATTTTGAAGACCTTATCTAGTGAACTTTTGCGGTGACGGGTGACATGCCGTGAAGAAACGGTCGAAATAGTACAGGACCTCAAGACTCTCTTGGGCGGAAACAAGTTCTGGCAAAAATATTCGGCCCAGCTTACAGCAAACTCGCAGCGTCATTGGAAGTTGAGGAACATGTTTTGAGCCATCACCGCGTTGTTTTAAGAGACTCAGCCAATTTCTAGATAAAAACATGGGACATCTTCGCTGAAGCTCAAAGACCTCATTTCAAAGACAAAGACTGCTCAAATATGGAGTTGAAAGACAAAAGACAGGGTCCTAAAGACAAAGACACCCAAAGACACTGTCCAACGACCAAACACACTGTCCAAAGACCAAAGACATACTTCAAAGACCAAAGACCTCAAAGACAAATGTGTCGCTTTACTGATGCTGTTCAATGGTGTGGATGGAACCGCACCGTAAACGGGGAAGTGAAATTCACTTACCTGAGCGCGCGTTCCCGCGTAGCATTGAACATCCAAGCGGACTGTGGTACCGGACCAGGTCTGCTGAAACGCCCGTAACGGGGAGGGAAGGACTTCGATGCCTTCTCCCTTCAGAGCTGGGTCGCTGACGCGTACATCCTCGCCAACACCGTCTTCCTCGTCTACGGCAAGCCGCTGCACATTTTTCCCGCCAAGTGAGTGCTCATCGCGGGCATTGGCACGCTCTTCGAGGTCCGCTCGCTCATGTGTGGGGTTGCGCGAAACGTGGCCACGCTCGGAGCGGACGGTGTGGAAGTGCGACTCAACCTTCTCGTCGCCTTCGCGTCTCGGACCGGTTGCACGCGTCAAACAAACACAATAATACAACGTGCCAAGTTTTTGTTTTATTGTTCCACCCCGTCCTTCTATCACATTTGATTACTAAACACAATTTTTCCACCATCTTTCTCGCAAATTTAGTTGGCAGCCGCGCATCCAAAGTTCCACGTATTCCAATACCACATCAAGTTCAACCTTATTTCGAGATATATTTCCGGACCACACACAAGATACCTTTTATTGAGCTTTCTACATCTCTATGCATTCGTACACTTACCTACTTCGATTCTACGCAGACATTTTATTTTTTCCTCTACGTACTGCCAACGCGAAGAGTTGAGCCCAAGTCTTCGGCCTTCTCGGACTACGCCGGGGATCGAGCCGACAGTGGCCTGGGCCCCCACTTGTCAACGTTTTGCGGGGAACGTGCTCTCCCTATCACGTCTTTGCGTAGTTTCCCGGATTGTCTGTTTGGCAAAGGTTCGACTTATAGCTACGGCTTTTCTATCACGGACTCTCGTACATATGCGGTTATTGTTTTATTTGTTTGTACCGGACCCGCACATTACGTTACCTTTTTCCTTTGTCTCTTACCACCACGTCAATCTACACATTCATTCGGATTTCTTGCGTCAGACCCCGGAGATTCATCCCAAACTGAGCTGAGTATTTCTTTACTTTGTTTTACTGACCATCTTTTATCTAGGGCTCTTGTTGTGATTGCGCGAGCGGGGATAGTTGCTGCACGACTCGGCGCCCATACTGGCACGACCTGGACACACCCTCTGTCTACCTACGGACAGCCCTTTTCTTCGACAACGGTTAGCGGTGTGGGCGTGGCTGCGATGTGCTTTCTCGTTTTCTCTTCTCTACTTCGTTACCTCGACTCGGAAGCATTGGCAGACGTATCGATGATACCGGTTTTATCTCAACCGACTCGCTTCAAGGATCTTAGTCAAATCGTGACGGAACTTCCAAGATTTTTCTGAATTAGTATGTAGGGAGATTCAGAAAAGTCATCCAAACAGGCTCGTATAGACTTCAAGGTTTGTGGAATCTGGTGGAATATTCGTGCAACTGCTCGTCTTGTTCCATTCCATTTCGAAGTCAACTCGGCCTTTGATCGTGGAAAATAGTAGCGCATTCTGTGGGGGAGAACGAACCAAATTACACCTGCATATCATACTTTCGAGAATAGACGAGATCTCATCTATTCTCGCCAACGACTCACAGACAAAACGCCAAGGCCAATGCACCGACGAAGAAAGTCGGCAGCATGACCCACGAGGAACTCCCCCGCTGGCGCTGTGCAGCATTGGGTTTAGTTGACCCGCTTGTAGAATTTGAAGATCCAGAAGAGCCGGACGAAAACGAGGAGGATGAACTGCCCCCGGACCCGGATTGTGTGATCCTACCGCATGTTCAGAATGGAATCTTGCGCAGGAACTCGGACTGCTACTCACACAACGCTCTCAATCTCAAACAACCACGGTGCGTTGAATGCCGTATTTCCCCCTGCGCGCGCATTCAAACTCCGCTTCCGCCCACTGTGAAGCGCTCCGACACTGATGACCAACGCATGCGTACTCTTCTCCGCGAGCCCAGTGCCGGAATAGCCAAAGGTACAGTTGTCGGGCGTTGCGGGGTCAAAGTCGGGGTCGCCGTAAAAGGTCAATTTGCCGTCCAAAGAGATGCCGTACATGGCGTTGTTGGTCGCGAGGGAGACGTAGACGGCGGAGCCTGAAGGCAGAAAAGGAGTCATTAGTAGAAGTGAGAGGAGAAAAAAGACTGGACACACCGGTGAAGTTATAAGACATCGAGAAGGCCCCGAACGGAACGGAAACAGAGTCGGTCCCGGAGCTGCGTTGCACCTTGGTGCCAGACGAGCAGGTGGATGAAGACTCGGCTTCCCAGGCACCGGTCCAAGCAACGTCCTTCGAAGTGCTGGAGACGTCGACGACGACGTTCGTCGAGCCGGATGGTGGGTCCGGGACGGTGGTCGGGCCTGCAGAGAGAGCGACTGTAGAACAGGCTAGTGCAATGACGAGGGAGGGGAGGTGGGAGTACATTTTCGGAAGCTGGTGGCGGTGGGAGGGTAGGCGGGAAGAGCAATCTGTAGAGGGAAAGTTTATACTCTCCAAGAAATTATCCCCACCAAGATTAGCGCCCAGGGACTGTTTGCAAATCAATTGTAAATATCATGTAATTAAGCACAGCGATGAAAGTGATAAAATCACTGATTCAAACTTGGGATCGCGTTCTTGTCAGTTGGTGGATCCTCGTGAAATCCTGGAAACGGTGGCTTTCCCGGTGATTCTTACCGATGATAAGAATCAGCGTGAACTTGATATACCTGAAGTACTATAATTAGCTTTGCAATGCAAATGTTTTAGAAGTGAAAAATAGCACTCTACCGCACTCAATTCTTAGCCGTTTGCCTTCGGAGATGGCCCAAATAAAACCGACATATCTGTACTATTAGAATATAAAGAACCTTTTATCTAATTCGGTTGAGAACTGGCCAAGAATTGGAACACGAAGCGCGGAGATATTTTTATTGCTGAGATGTTAATCAATTGCCCCATCAAACGACCAGTCAATTCGGCATATCCATAGTGCTAGAATCTTGGCCGATTTTGTTCATTTCTTGGAGGCAATTCGAGGGAGAACTCATATCGGCTTCATTTGGGCCATCTCCGCAGGCAAACAGTCAAGAATTGAGCGCGGTAGAGTGATATTTTTCACTTCTAGAACATTTTGCATTGCAAAGCCAATTATTATAGTATTAAGCAGATGCCTCGTATCAGTGTGCGCATGTTTGCCATTTCGCCTTTTTCCGAACCACATTCCTAACTATCCTTGTTTTGGTTCTCTTTTCCCCGAAAACTAGTTCGCCGATCAGCGTTAAACTCTGCCGACCTCCCCCAAAGCCATACACCGTGGATCGCCGCTCAAGACCCCTTCACAAGGAACACGTGTGTCTTTCCTTTGTTCTAATAGAATGGAGCGTGAAGATCAAGATATGGGTCAACGTCCCTGGTGGGCATTCACCCATTCGGTACGTCTATTCGTGTGTCGCTTCTCCGGGCCCGTGTATCTCTCGTCGTCATCTGTTTCTGTTCTGCCTTTCATCCCATTCATTTATCCGCAGCCCACCACACGTCATAATCAGCCTCCTCTCTATCCTCTTAGCCACGAGTGAGAGACATCCCTCGCACGTTACACTCTCGCCCACGAACCCTGATTCCTTTGACGGAGTACGGGCCGATTGATGATGTGCTCAAGCGCGTACTCGCGCACGAGCGGCCATGGTCCGTCGCTGCGCGGCTTCTAGCGGACCAGTTTCTAGGCGATGCGGCCTGCGTATTACTCTGCTCGTTCTATGAGGTATTATTCATTGATTTTTTTCGAGACAGCCACCTCTCGAAGACGCAGGCCGTTGATACTGTATATAGGCTCAGTCACATCGTTGCATACCCTAAGTTGAATGATCCAGTTGATATTTATCATTCACTTCTAGAGGTGTCAAGGTGAAGGTGCTCCATCGGAAGCCATCGGGTAGTGAACCATCATTCGATTAAGAGATACGTACGTTTCATAACCGTCACTCGGGAACGGGCTCGATGCGTCGCCAATGGTATCTGTGTCTTTCAACTTGGAGCTGAACTTTATGCAGGATGCAACAACGGTACTTGAGCGTTGTCACGCCGGAGGCGGCGAAGTTCCACCCGAGTATCGGTGCGTACTTAAAATCCATTAGTGACTCAAATATTCCCAGTTGCTCAAGCGCATATGTAGGATTCGATGACGAGCCGTTTGCGGACGCGATGAACTACGTGTTGGTCGAGAATCCTAGTCGCGCCAGTAGCTGGATTCTTGCAGATGTACAATCGTTGTAGCATTGAATGTCACTTCGCCCCATTTACCAGAATGCTGACCAAACACCTGCCGTCGCTTCGCTCCAGCATCGACGTGCTATGTGCGCGCACAGTCTCAGGCCTGTCAATTGCGACTGTGGCCCACCTCCTTCTTCCTGTTCCTGTGGATGACAATCGAAATGTGTACCGTAAGTACAGTAAAGTACTACATACATCACACTTTGTGCCAAAAACTTGATCGTACTTGATTTCACTTGATCTGACTTGTTTCAGCCTAAAAAGACCGCAAGTGACAAGTGATCAAGCCAGGTCCGATTTTCCACAAGTGGAAAAAAAAAAAACGGGGTGCGAGCTCATTTTTATCGATTTTGACAAGCCAAAGTTTTTCAGATTTTTTGGAATCAAGAGGAAAAGTGCATTCAAGACCGATCAAGTGACAAGTAATATGTCGAAAGGCTGATGTATGTTGTGTAGCTAGTGAGTCTCGGCATTGGATTCCAACACTTGAAGCTTGTTGGGGCCCATTCCAACGCCAACGAGTTCACTGCTAATACTGGATTGCTCTACTGATTCCAACAGTGATGTTTGGCACACATGCTGTGGACAAAGTCTTTTTCTGCTTCCTCACTATTTGCTGTTTAAAAACGATAACCTCAAGTGCCGAAAGTTTGGGAGCCGTTGGTTTTGGATGCGTAACAAAATCGATTTCAAAGCAAAACAACCAGAGAGTGGGGAGGCACGACGCAGGACTACGCCTAACGCGGGGACGATGAAGGCAAGAAGCTTTAATGCGGATCAAACACAGCCACTCGCCTTTTCGAGTCCTCGCTCGGACGCATTCTCAGCCCTAGCGTTCTGCACGTCCTCCCGCGCCTGTCCCATATGGCACGGGCGCATTCCTCTTCTAGAGTTCCGCCAGACCGCGCGTCCAAGTGTGCCACCCCAGCCCCTCGTGCAAGCTCTCCCTAATCGGCGGGATTGCGGGCTGCGCTTGGGGCAGCTGCGCGACCTTTGCGCAAAGGAAGGAGAGGCTTCGGCGGGTCCCGCCGCCGCCTCCAATCACATCATGCCCATGTTTGGCCTTGGGCGGGCGGCGCGTTCGAGGATCGAAATGGAGAACGCGGGGAAGGCGGAGAGGCGTTGAGGTGTGGAGGTGGTAGGGTGGAGGCACGGCACGTCGCACGGGGCGGGCGTAGTCTTTTCCATCTCTCCTCTATATGGCGATCCGAAGTACGCTCCGGCCTCCATTAGCGCTTGCGGACAGTCCAATCTGCTTGCGCGTTCTCGCGCTCATTCCATTCCCTGGTCTGCAGATCGTATTTTTCGCGTCGCTCGTGTAAGCGTTTTGCGCTGTCCTGCATGCCTGGTCTGTGGCGCATCATGGGAGGAGGTCGAGGGACAGCGCGCGCAAGTGGCACGGATGGCGCGCGAGCACTTGCCCTTCCACTGCGCGCCCGCTGATGTTATGACCTCTTCAGCAGTCGCTCAGCGCCACTCCGCACCCCTTCCGCGTCGTCCACCTGAAGACTTGAAGCCCCTATCCTCGCGCACCGCCGCCTGTCGTCTGCAGCGCTCAAACCGCTGCGGGACGTCTTTGCGGATGGCCACAGCACCCCTCCTTCCCCGACCGCCTCATCCCCGGCCCTCTCGTGGCCCACCACCGCCCCAGTGCGACTTGTGACTCGACCCGCCTCGCAACACGCAGGCTATACCGGACAGAACAGCGACACGACTGCGAGCAAGTGTCTCCATCCCAAACGGCGTGCACGTCGATGCCTGCGCACCATTCCTACGACGTTGCCCATCTTCCGAGCCATCACGCACCGCGTCGTACACGTCTCCGTCTCCCCACGCTGCAGCAGCTTCCTACCCGCTCCCCACCACCGTCTTTACCGCCCACAAGCGCAACGCGGCGAACACCACCGTACGACACGAGGACGAGCCGCGTCTAGCATTTGACGCCCTCTCTCCCCTCCTCACTCCGCCGGATACGCGGGTTGCGCGTGGCGGGCGGGTGCGGAGTCGCGCCGACGCGCTGCATTCTGTGACCTCCCAGCGCGACGTGTGGAGGCACGTTCGGGCAAAGGTACTCCGCCGCCTCCACTCTCTCGCTTCGTCTACCTCCCCATGTCTGCCGCGCCCCACGATTGCATCACCGGCGATGCCTGCAGGACGACTATTCCCCCATTCCACCCCCAGCGCGGGTGGGAGCGGAGATGGCTGGACGGCAGCGCGGGGTAGGCTCGAACGCTTGCGCAGCACTCCTGTGCGTCTTTCTCGCCGCCTCGATGTCTTTCTTTACATACCCCCATACTTACAGTCTTACACGCGCGTTCGTCTCATTTCCATCTTTTTGCGTGCAATACATTGATCACCTTTTTTTCATCACAATATATATACTTCGTGGAAATAATTCATCCATTCGGGCTAGCGCGTCCTTCGAATTGAGGAAGTAACGGTGAAATTCGGTCGACTTGACTCTTGGCTAATTTCCTTTCGTGGTAACTTCCGTTCTCACACCGGGCCGATTCATTCGAGTCTCAGCTGTGGCCAATCGATCTGCGCGAACGACCCATGAGCCCAAAACATGCCTTGTTAGGATGAATAAATGTTTACACGGTTCTCGGGTGATACAAAATTCGCCTCGGCCACCGGTAACTTGTGAGTATTTCACCGATGTACGTTGACGTTTGGAGGGAACGCCGCCGAAAAATATCGGCCTGTCTTCCATGACACGTCTCAGGTGCCCCTATACCAACGCTTATAACGGGCGCAGATGAATACCGGGCGATTTTTTTTCTCGTCGCCTTATCACGCCCCAACCACCGTCGTTGCCCACGATACGCCAAAAATTCTTTCCTTTTAACCACAAGACGAGCAGGCCATCTCCCTCGTTTCCGTCTGTGAGAGTCGGAAGTGTGTGCGGCACTTGAGATTCTAGTGCGCAATTATCTTCCCTGTGATTTCTGATAGACGCGCCAGCAGGGGCTGAATTTCCGGTTAAATTTGAGTGCGTCCTTTGATTCTGTCCAAGAATATCAGCCATGGAACCGCGCAAGAAGCACATATCTTCCTTTTCTTTATTCGCCCCTGATCGACCCCTTTTTCTCCCGAGTAGACCCGCAATATCGGTGACACGGATGAATTCTCAACATGGGTAACCCACTAGATGTTCTATTCCGGCCCCTCGTACGCCCCATTCCATGTCCGATCCATTTGTTACTTGCTAAGTCGAATCGACATACAGGCACGCTTTATTCGGTGGGCTCAATGTCCACATAATGACCCATTCAACATATTTACTTACTCTGCAACTGCCCCTTCAGCCTTCCAGACGGGCATTCTCGCGGGAGTACTTGCTCACTTGCACTCGGTATGCCTCCATTTTATTTTCCAATGACTTCGTGACCATGCTTACTGTTAGACAGGTCTTGTACGATTCCATTTCCAATTCACGTTGTTGCCCAGACTTGCATTTCGGCAATCGGGTCGGATTTGCGTCAAATCCCAAGGCCTCATTTTCTGTTCTGTCATTTTCGTCATCCGACGCGGCCTGAACGGTTTGGTTCCCGATGGATGATACTCCCAGGTGCGTACTCTAATTCACCTTGGCCCGCAACTAGTACTGACTTTCTCATCAATTAGCCCTAGCACGCGGACGCACACCGAGAGCATCATTGAAGGGAGGATAATCCTTCTGTAACGTTCAATTCTTGCGTCGGACTATCTCAACTTCGCATTACTCAACCTCAGTGCTTGCCCAATTCCTTTCAACTGGACGAACCGAATCCTTTGGATTGCCGTGTATGCGTTCTAATTTCTGCGCTGTACTGATCTATTTCATTCATGATTCCTGCCACATCCTCTGATATGGGCACGCGCGCCGTCGCGCCCCAATTTTGCTTGGACTATGTGTGAATTCATCTAATGCACATGAGGTCCAGCGCGCGCTGCTTGATTTGGGCCAGAGCCCTTATTTTCTCTCTGCGACAATCATCTTCGTGTCCTCGAATTTTCCTTATCAAATGTCTCCTAGTCTCCCCGCCTGATATCGGGAAGGAAATCCGCGTGGTAGACTGGTAATAGTCCACCGCAACGCCCCAAACACCATTGTTGCATGGCTAGTGTTGTGCAGGCTTGGGCTTCTGGCTTGAGATTTCTCAAGCCAAGCCAGGCCATGAAGCCATGGCTTCTGTATTGAAATTTCAACCGAATATTGGGCAAGTGGATTCAGCTCGGGTTCCAAATCACTGTTTTAAACGGTATTTAAAGCGACAAAATTTTCGATCCGGCTATCTATATCAACTTCGGAAGTTCGTCGGAATCCCACTCCTCCTTGCCCCAGCCGGCACAAGTAAAGCCGATGGTCCCGGTGCCTCTGATTGACTTAGTATGAAGATCCATGGAGGCTGTAACAGCGGCGACGTCAACACCGACCATATAAGTCATTGGCAAGACGCTAAAGACTCCAAAGATATATTTTTTCCCAAAACGTGAGTCTTTCGCTAAGCTAGGTACGAAATCTTGCCCAAAGACATGTCGTCTTAGGGGGTCTTGGGAAAGACTCCTCAGACACAACTTGTCTTGGGAGAGACTCTGTCAATGACATTTTAAAGCCACTGAAAGACACATAAGACGGGGGAAACAATTATATGGCAGACTACTACGAATGCTAATAAGGACTGAACTCATACTATTGCGGCGGCGGGGTAAGAAAATTCAGAAAATGCACATGTGCGGGATATTGCTGGACATGAATCGCAGATCGACACATGTGTTACAAGGTCATACATTCCGCGCAACAGTGCGCCGTGATGAGCGCACCGGCTGAGGAACATCAGCGGGGAGAGCGAGACGAAACCTGCGACACATAGTTAGATTTGGAAGATCCTAATGAGAAAAAAGCAATTGACATACCAAAGGAGTCTCCAACCCCGAAATACGATTTGTGACGGTATAAATGGCCTGTGGAAGGGAGTCAGTAAGGTACGACATGAACTAGAAATACCAAATCCCCGATGTTAACCAGATTCTGAGTGGTGAATTTCATCGCAAGCGCGCTGAGCGGCGAGGAAGATTTGAGATCGTGAATCACGGAGGTGCTGAGGTGCTTGACAGAGGGATTCTGGGCTTGAAGGCCTGGGATGTTTGACAAGGCCAAGGTAGGTAGACTTGAGGGCTTCAAGTCTCGAGACGCTTGACAGAGAGAGGGCGTTGCAGAAAGACCACAGATATGCAAGATAGGGCGAAGAAGGATAGCGGAAGGGTTACACACGAAGTCTTGAATACATTTGAAGAATGGAGCGCCAAATTTGAGAGGAGACCATGAGGACTGCGGGGAGGGGCGAGGGCAGGTGGGAGGAACCAACCATTTGATGGGAACAAATTGCGAAACACGGTCACCATGTCCGCCATCGATGCGGCGGAGTTTGAATGACTTCAGACTCGGATCCAACGCCTTACATTCGAAGTACGGCTTTCCAAGGAAGGATTGGCATCCGAGGGATCGGCGAAGTTTTGCAAGTTGATTGCAAGTAACTTTAGAAACACAAAAAACTATTTGACAACATTGAAAAATCTGGAATCGGAAGCCCCTTGGATGGAGGTCCTAGAAATGTAATAATGTATCATTGCAGATAATTTCTACATGATCCCGGGGTGATCAGATTTGCTTACCTCTTCTTCGTTACCTCTCGCTGGATGCGGCGGTCGTGACCATAGAGGAGCCTAATTTCTCAGATGTTACACCTGCCCCAAGCGCCAACGCGCTGATGAAGGCCGACAATGACGACAGCCCTCAAGAATTCGTCCACAATAATTCCAGGCCTCGCCCCGCCATGCGTGCTCTGCCCACCCTCCCTGGCTGCATTCCATGTCTTTCGTCCTGCACTCGTCTTCGTCTGTTCCCAAGCACATGACTTGCACCTTTTTTTTTTTGTACACGACCTTGCCACGATTAGTAGGAAGATTCCAGCAAGCAACGGATTGCTTTTTCCGTCCTGGTAAGCATCTAAACACCTGGTAGTGCCTCTATTGCGCCGCGATACCCGCGATCTATACTTATTCTACAGTCCGACCATCTTGACACGTCTGTCTCCCGCGGAATGTCCCGACGTAGTGTGTTACTTCCCCGCCGAAATAAGGAGCTGTAGAACATCTATTGGCCCGGCAAGCCCGGAATTTTGTCATGAATTGACATTGTTGCCTGGTGTCGTCTTCGGCGACGATGCCGTATCATGATATCCGTGAGCGGGGCCACCGGAAAAATCGCAAGTCCTGGAAGTATGCACTTGCACTGTACAGTATATCCACTCAGAGTGATCAAATAGGCCTTGGGGGACGAGAAATATGCGCAAGCCCATTTCTCGGCTAAGCGAGCAAACGGGCTTGCCAAGCCATCAAACGGGCTTGGGCTTGGCCTACTCATCGCTGCACGTAGCCGTACCTACATGATAGCTATGACTCAGATTCTGGGCCATTTATTTACGTAGTTAGTATTTATACGCTTCGAGCTTTGTATGCACTGCAGACGTTGACTCGCTATTTCACTCTGAGGTGCTCATTTCATTTCATTTATTTCTTACAACATTGGCGCATTTATCCATCGCATTTCTACCTTCAAGACTCGTAATGTGATGGCAAAGTGACAGTGCAACTTTATTTGAGGTGATCAATTCTCAATTGATGGCATGAATGTCCGCTGGTTGAACAGACACGGCGGTAAAGAGAATGTGCCGGCCATCCGCTCATGGGCGGCACATTCGGGGAATGTGTCAGCTGCAGCCCCGAATGTGCTGCCCGTAAGCTGAATGTGCTGGGGCCTTGAATGTATGTACGTGCCGGCTTTCATCTATCCCGGTCTTACGATGCTGACTTGCCGGCCTGCGCGCATCCTCGTCATTGCGGAACGCCCATCCCGGCGAAGTCGGGCTTCCCTAACGAAACCGAGCTATCATTGGATATCACCTTCCTCTGACTTCTCCCCTGCTTCTTTTCCCAATATTGACTTGCATCCATCTTTCTTCTTTAGCGGCGGCCGCGGGCGCGACGACGGCTATCGTGGTGGGCGGGAGATTACCGCGGGGGTGGTGGCGGACGGGACTACGATGATCGCGACAAGGAGGCGGGCGTGGCGGGTATGATGATCGGCGGTATTAGGTGCAGAGTGATGTGCGCTCAAAACGATGGCCCGCTCGACAATACACCGGCTTGTTACGTGAATTCTCTTCTATTTCCTTTTCTTTCTGTTTCCCTTTCCCGGCCTCGCTTCCTACATAGGTATCTATTTATCCTTCTTCTCTCCCTTTTTTGTGCGATTGGTTTTATATACGATTTATTCGCATTGATACATACATACGTATAACATGTTTGTGTATACGGATCGAATGATATATACGTACCTTTTTTTAGCGTGGGCTAGGGTCGCGGGAATTTTATTTTTGGTATGTCGTCCGCCATTGCTGCCTGTTTGCTCCCTCACTGTTGAGCGCTCGGCCGGCAAGTGTTTACCCAACAGAATGGGACCCGAAATTGCAGACATTCGTTGCTGCTGGAGATCGTTATCTGCTTGCGGTCAATTGGACTGCGAAGTTTGGTAAGTATCTCATACAACAATTTTAGTGCTCGTATCACCTTGTTGAAACCGTAACGGCAGCCACAACCGGTGCACCCTTCTCACTCCGCATTTCCGAATCGAGCTCGGCAAAACCGGGCAACTTCCATACTATGGAGGATGCGGGAGTCCGAGTCGCCGATCAGCGCGACGCACAAGCACTGCATAAACGAACTACCGGTCGCTTGTGCGTTCCGTTTAGCGGGAGCGTCCCGTCGTCGAAATAATTGTATTCCGATGAGGTTTCGAAGGTTCTCTTTCGACATTCGACACTCCTATACTTCGGACTGTGACTATACATGCTTCGCCACGGGTATATGCATCCTCCTTCTGCGTCGAAACTGCCGACAATCTGGATGAATGTCCCTCAGGTGGTCGTCCTTTAGTTCATTTCTCACTGAAGCCGTAAGCGGAAGCATTTATTGCCTGGGCGCTGGGTTGGACTGACGATGCATGCTTCGCCACGGGCATATGCATCCTCCTTATGCGTCAAAAATGCACGAATTTTCCTCGTCTGATCTTCCTTTCGTTCATTTCTAAATCAAGCCGTAAGTGAACGTATTTATTGTTTTCCTCATCTGGTCTTCCTCTAGTTCATTTCTAAATCAAGCCGTAGGTAGATGTATTTATTGCCTGGGCACTGGGTTGTACTTGTCAGTTGGTTGTTCAACTCTTTGGACTGAGTTGAACAAGGGAGTCTTGCTCCGAAATAGGATATACCAAAGAAGCCTCCGCCTCAAGCTGTGAACGTCTTCGGTATATACCAAACTGCGGTCTCATGGAAACGTTTCCTGAAGACGGCTGGACGATAATTTTTCTTTCACGACGGAACGGAGCTAGCATATAAAGAACCTATATAGATGTTGGGCAGCTGCCGCAAAGTCAAAAATCCGCCATGCAATTTCAAATCTTGACCGCCATCGCATTCGTATTCAGTAAGTTCTGCAACTTCTGAAGGAGCATCCAACTGATCCTACTCCTCGCAGCCGCTCTGTTTGCTAAAGCCTTGCCGGTCCAACGCCCTGAGGACGTTTCTGTACGCAGTGCAGAGGTTAATAGCATCGACCACTCATTCCCTCCGTCGCTGATCTTTTCTTGAGGTCGAAATCGACGATCGCGTGTGCCGGATCGATTGCATCTAAAATTCCGCCATAACGCGTTCCCAAGCGAGTCGATCTTTGAGAGCGCCCGTCATCTTTGGTCTGAAACGGCCCATAGTCCGATACAAATCCGCTCCAATGAGATTTCTAGTCTGCATGGCCAGCCATCCATATTCTTTCTTTTGATTATATCTCGCGACCTGCTTCATGTTCCTACTGCTGTCGTTTACCCAGATTATCCGTAACTCACAATTTGATTATACCAGAATGAGCCCGGAAAAATTAAGTGGGCGGGACTTGCTTCATGTTCCTACTGCTGTCGTTTGCGCAGCTTATCCGTAATTCACAACTTAATCATCTCTCACCACTCCGGCGTCAATCGAGAGTGGGATTTGGATCGACACATGGCTGCCTGATACACATGCTGCCTGCCAAGTTACCCTTGCCACGCCAATTCCCAACATGTTCAGTGTACGCGAACAACACTCATCCTTCGAACTGTGACCATGGATACTTCACCACAGCCCCAGCATCCTGCTTCTGCGTCAAAAATGCCGACAATCTATACGAATTTTCCTCGTCTTGTCTTCCATTAGTTCATTTCTCAATCAAGCCGTAAGTGGGCTCTCGTTAGGGTTTCCTTATAAGTAAATGGATAAGATTAGATATGCCCTATATGGAAGCCCCTCACCCTAGTGAACAGATTTCCAGTTGAACGTCCAGCGTGCCGAAATTTGGCAACCGTCAGTGTGACTTGTCAGTTTCATCCGTCCAATGCTTTGGACTGAATTGAACCAGGGAATCTTGTTACTGAATAGGATATACACCGAAGAAGCATCAGACACGACCTTTACATCGCGCAGACCGAGTTTTCGCCTCTTCCTTATGTATCAAACTGTGGCTTGGGACCGTGTTCACGAAGGCCACTCGATTTTTGCTCGAGTCTCTTTTTGGAGCTACTTAAACAGAACTTGCTGAAATTCCTACCGTGGGACCCTCCATTCTCGGGACTCTGGTTCACACCTTATCCGCTGAACTCATTTGCAGGACTCCCGCCAAGAGCTCCGAGGTCTATTCCAAAAATTTAGTGGGACTCAGGAAGGTTGACAATCATCGGACCACGGTGTTTTTGCATGTGGTGCACGATGCTAACCAGGCTAAATTCTACGTGCGGAGATGCGACGGACTCGGAGCGTATGGAGACTGTTCTCCGGACGATCGGGCTTGCGTAAAGCAGCTCGCAGTCTCACCAAACATTCATTTCGACGTCGCAGTGAAGCCGGAAGCATGTTTTCAACATTAACCTTCTCATCCACTGAACCCATTTCTGCCCAGAGCTCCAAGGTCTATTTGAACCTAAGTGTCCGCACAGCTGATAATCATTGGACCCAAGTATTTTGGCTATGGCAATGCAGTGTTGTGGCGCTGTAATCTGCGCCTGGACAAAATTAGGGCACGGGGAAACTGATCACTACGTAAATGGCAGCCTTCGCTGAGCCTCATCCTTCCTCGCTCCACGGACATCTCGAATCATTCCGCCGCTGCCACTCCTCATCTCAAGGATGACATACATGAAACTTAAAATAGTCTATTGAGCCAAATTTGACGACGAGTTTTCCAGACTGGGATTGGACGTACTTGATGCTCGAAGTAAAGCTGACTACGATGCCCTGCTGTGTCAGACATCCGCAATCGCAGGCGGGAGAAGGCGTGTACTGGTACAGGTATAGTAGAAACAGGATCCTGGTTTCCATCAGAACACTGCATCTGATCCGTTGGACGCATAAAAAGCGGAGCCGTAAGGCGCCTTGTCGACAATGCTTGATCCCATGTCTGGTATTATCAGTCCTCGAGCTAGTCTCGTGCCACTGCATGAGCCTGGCTCATCCTCATCCTGTCTTCAGTGTAGGCTGGTCTTTCAAATCGAAGAGTAGGATGCAGGCTTCTGGGTTCAAACCTATGGAACAAGGACCGCCATCAATGGCACTTATGCACTTAACCGCTCATACACTCAGTCTAGACTTTACATAATAGTTAACAATTGGATCACATGAGTAAGGTGGGATTTTCCGCCGACCAGGTCTTTGTTCGAGGAATCCTTCAGGATGTAGACCTCACCAGGACCCACAGCGGGAAACTGTCATTTTTTATACCAGCGAAAGTGTCCTTGCAGGCATGCAGGTCCTTTCCCTTGGGCATCCTTTCAAAGCCCATTTTTGTAAAGACCTCTACCTGAAGTGGTGCTCAGAAAACATTCCACATAAGAGAAAGAGTGTTACATAAGTTTCAACGGCGGTTTCAACACAGAGCATTCCACCGGTTGGCCGCGCTTTTTCAGCTACCGAATTGACAAGGGCGGTGGCGGCGCCCTGCCGCTGGTATTGAGGGTCTACCGCCAGAGTTTGGAGGTGCCAGGAGTTGTGCTTCGTCCCCGCACCCAAAGTCGACGTCAAGAAGCTGTCATACTGGGGTAGGAACTGAGTTGTGGATGTTAGCTGATCCTCGAATTCGCAGCAAGTCGGTGAGCGTACCGCCCCACTCCACCAATGCTGAAGCTCTTCACTGAAGGACGCCATAAGTGGCCCAAGGACATATTTCTGTTGCTCCTGTCTGATAGATCGTTTGAGACAAGGAGATTAAGAAATCCCAGAAAACGACTTACGTATCATACATGGAGTGTCCTGGGCCGAACCATACGGCACATCCAACAATTTTCCTCTGAGCATCGTCCGTCTCAGCAACATAGACCTCTCCGCCTATGAGCCCGGCAACAATGGTGGACACCCAAAAGGGACCGATATGGCTCGTTTCCGTTCCCTTGGGGTCGTGGGCGGTCACGACGGCGGTAAAGAGATCTACCCGAGGAAGTCTCAGAGTGAACGATGACGATAAATCGCGAACTTGCCTCCGGTGAAAGCCTTGCTCAAAACAGTTTCGATATCACCAATTTCGGGCAGGCTACCTGGGTCACTGGTAAGAAGAGCAGTCGATGGATCGAGCTTTCGAACGCGGAAGGAACTAGGCATCGCAGAAGCAGATTGGAGTATGTAGAACTAAATCCGACCTTTTATGTGGGCTCTCGTTGTGCGGAAGACTCTCACAGCTGTCCACCCAAGAGAGCGGAGTCGCGAAATCATGAGATGTGGATCGATTCAAAGTAATACCATCTTGATGTGCCCCATGGATTCCCGGAATACGGCTATGTCACGGATCTAGAATCGTTCTGGATACCAAATGAGTCATTGCCATCGTGGAAACGCTGGAAACAATCTTTTCTACCTACCTACCTACCTATCTGCCATTGATAATAGAAACTGCGGACTCATCGCATCATCAGCCTTTTGACATTTTTCTTGGCATCTTGTTGGGCTTGTCGGCTTGGCGACCCGGAAGCGACAAGCTTGCAAGCTCGACCAGGGCCATGGGTGAGGGAAAAAACCCCTCCAAAATTATGGATTAACTGAGATCTCACCCCTAATACATGCGAGTGCCTCTCCCAACTTGCACAGTTCCTCAAAACCACCGGTAGCCGTCCGAAACCGAATTTATTTTTAGCCCAAATTCCAAAGTCTGATGATCGCTTCCATCACCGAGATTGATATTGGCTGAGCGGCTGTTCGCAAATAAACCGCTGCTGGGCAACCTCCAATTGATTCAACTCCAATGCTTCTTGGAATTTACCCACCGAATGTGGCCCGAAATCGTGCGGCCAGGCCAGCCCACTCCTGCCTCTCTC
The DNA here is from genome assembly GCA_029378395.1 of Mycena leptocephala. NCBI lineage: Eukaryota > Fungi > Basidiomycota > Agaricomycetes > Agaricales > Mycenaceae > Mycena > Mycena leptocephala. The sequence goes on from JARJLF010000457.1 coordinate 167,333, forward strand.
CCCCCTCTAGTGTCTGATTTCCTTGCTACTGCTCTCAACCTTGACTCGGCTCGCATTCAGCTAATGTGGTCGGCTTTTGGTGACCTGGCTGAGGCTTCTCACAATGAAACCCCGCAACCTTCTCTGGACGACGCCTTCCGTGTACATTCTCGGCTTTATTCGGCAGGTCTCTCTTTTATTTTGGAGCTCAAACTCAACTAGATGATGTGTAACTCTGTCTAGGAGCAGAACCTCTACTGCCTCCTGTTTCTCATTGCCTAAATTGCCGATCAAGGCTGACTGAAGAAAGGATTGTCGAAGCATGACTTTACACCGTTCTCTCTGTTTTTTTCCAAGTCCTTATATTGTTGACGTGGGTCCTCTCTTCTCCTTGCTCAAAATCTGGCTACTTATGGCCTTGAAAGCATGCCATACACGCTATTACAGCAATTATCTGGTTTGTGAAGCATGGGGTGACAACGCCCAGCATGAATATTATTCTCAAGAAGTCCCAAATTTAATCCACGTAGCTGAGACAACACACATGGAGGCCGCACTCTGCAAATTGTTTACGGTTCAAATGCCGCTGGAGCAGTATGATGTCCAAATTGCTCTTAATCGACTTCGCTTGATTCTTTTGCGTAGCGGAACTTGCCAGGGCATAGCTCGGGTCTACAACATGACGCTTGGGTGTTCCGAGCAGCCCAACCTTCCAAAATTGAGTCATGATCTGAATGGCGAATTGGTTTTCGACGTATTCACTGCATTCCGGCCCCACGTCGGCAAGTTCTGTTTGCCTGGGTTGACGTCGGTCGACCTCGGCGGAGTCTGCCGACCCCACTTCGGCACATGTCGGCAGAGGTCGACCGACGTCCAATAATATACGCGGAGCTAGCAACCGGCCGATCGGCATCGGTCGGCATTGCGTCTCAGCGGCATCCAGTGCCGAGGGAAAGGATTCCAATGGAATCCATCGGCCCCAGTAAGGTCTAGCTGAACTACATTGAATCTCACCGTATGTCGGTGGATAATCCTTCGGAGGCTCGTCCATTGTTTTCCACCGATTCTCACTGCATTCCAGTGTAATTTGGCGCGTTGGCGGCTCGTTCAATGCGCCGAAATACATCACAATCCGGTGGATTGCAATGGATCCAGGCCCACTGGTTTCCCGTCATCTCCAATGTGAGCTGTTCATTCCCAATAGACGACAATGGCCCAAAACTGCAATGGAAAACCAGCGGCTGCCGCTGACTTTCGACGTGAACCGTCGGAATCCAGTGTTCACCACTGCTGGTTTCTTCATGGAATTGAATGTATTTGCGAGGTTTACCTCTCCCATGTTTAGCAATAACTCTAGGCTCGAACCAACCGCTCGCCAGTGGGCATTTGATGACAGTCGATCAATGGCCTACGGCGAAGTGGCTGGAACAATCTAACCGGCACCTAGTACGGTCGGGAATTGCCGATGCCCATAGATTTGACTTGGAAAATTTTCGCTTCATCAAAATTCAAACTTTTCAATTCAAAGATCTGAGGAGACAGTTTTGTTATAAGTGTATTCAAGTGTTTATTATATTGGTCCTCAGTCGCTTCGATACATTGGGACCCTGCTAGATGCAATTTACTTCAGCCTTTTTGGTATCACAGTGTCAAATATGGGTTGGCCATAACTGATGCCCTGCTTGACGCTTTTGGCCCTGACTTGGGCCAAAGGCTACGAGTTTGAAACCACCATAAAGAACTCCCCGATCGGAGAGAAGGCAAGGCAGCTGAACCTTCGAGCACTAGTTAGTGCATTCCATGGCCATGCCCGTAACCGTATGTGCCAACTGAGGTTCCTGACAACCTACGTTTGTGGCTTGGGCCTGGAAGACCTGGAAGGCTGCGAAAGATTATTTTCCAAGTCTAAGGGCCTGCTCGGGTGCACGGGCTATCAAGCCATATGGCTTGATTTTGGCAAGCGCAACCTAAGTGTACACAGCCACATCAAGTCATATGGGATGATTTTGGCGGGGCCGGCTAGGCTAGCCAGATCACCTGAGCAGGCCCTAATGCATTGTCACACTCTACAAGGTATGCAAGTGTCTTCCATCGTTGGCAGTTTATCGCAACCTACATGGCCCATGTGGATAACTTTGAGACTTATGCAAACTTGAGTAAGTCGTCATTTCATTGGAGAATCAGATGCTGATCACCTATCAAGGCAAGTTTCTAGTCAAAAGCTATCGCCAGGCACTTGACATCCTCGACCAGGAGGACTTGCTCCACTTTGCAATGTGCCGGGCTGGAATATCTGGCACTGAGGTCTTTGAGGAACAGCTGAGGCAGAAGAAGGAATACCTGAAGAATCTCTCCAAGGAGGAGACCGACCAGATGGAGTACTACCAGTGGCTCGTAAACCTGGCAGATTGGCTTTGACAACAGTTGCGAAGGTCTAACATTCTGCCTTTCCACTGTTTCCACCAATCCTTTAATTGATTTTGCCTCTTCCATCGCTTCCACCTACACGAATCCTTGGTCATTCCACCATCACCACCAACCGGAGAACAATTTGATGTTGTCTTCAGTGAGCAGTCAAAGGCAAATGGGACTGTGAAGAGACATACTCGGGAGAACTATGACAAGGCAGTGCATTCGGTTCAGGAAATGGAGGAAAAGATGGGGATTGAGATCGGTGGACACGGGAGAGTCAGGAATATAAAGAGGCAGCGGAACTAGTCGCCACAAGACGATACCAGGGGGCAGTAAACAAGCTGGAGGAGCTTGTAGTGAAGTGGCTCTTTGAGTTGACAAAAATGAACATGTCTGGGACGGGTAAGGATCAAAACTGAACTTCGTAAATGAGACATTACAGATTCATATAGGATACAAGCTGCGTAAACACATTGCAAAAGCTCTTCAAACCCAGTCACGCACTATCCAGGCAGCCTTGGGTCGGTATAATGCAGCAGCAGCAGCCCTGGATCCCCCACGATGTACCTTATCCTGGAGTGAGGTGATCGACTTTACCTTCCTGGTGGATTTCGACATTCTCCGTGATCCAGAAGGGAATGCTGCGCTTCGGCCATGGGTGACACCTGGAGCCCGAGAGCTGATGGACACCTACTTCAAGATTGAGCGTGCGAAGGAGGAGATCCATCGCCTCAATATTGAGATACATCAGGGATGAGAGGGTGTTTCTGCTCGCAAAAGAGGCACAGGTGAGGGAGACGGACCCCCACCTGGCCATCTTCATTGGGAGTACCAGATGCAACGGGGCTGCTTTGATGACAACCACATGAAGTGTCTCAGGACAATGGCAAGGAAATTGGGTCCACGCTTTAGTGGGATGTTGGTGCCAGGTGTCCGTCAGCCACACAGAGAGATCAGATGGACATTGAGGAGGAGGAGGGCAAGACCACTGCTGTTGCTGCTGAATTGGAATGTGGAAGACTTGCACAAGAGAGGGAGAAGAGGATGATGAAGGGTGGGAGACTGATGAGAGTGATGGAGATGAAGGAGAAGATGTGGAGGTGGAGGAGTACATCACCAATGGAGCTAGCAGAGGCGATGGAGACTGTAATGGTGCTTGCAACTGACAAGGACATATGAATCCTGAATTTACTCTGTTCATTTATGTGGAAGCTGTGGAAATCAAGTGTTCCAAGGCCAGTATGGAAGTGGTGGAAGTGCTGCGTAGGTTTCTCCAAGTTGAAACAGTTCATGGAAGCCATGGAAATAACAGGAGGGTCACAAATTGTAGTGACCCCCGGTCGGTGGAAAGCGTGGAATTTTATCGGGTCACAAAATTTACTGACCCAGTTGGTGGAAGCAATGGAATTTTAGCAGGCCACAAAATTTCCTGACCCCAGTTGGTGGAGGCTGTGGAATTTTACTGGGTCACAAAATTTACTGACCCCATTTGGTGGAAGGCATGGAATTTTACCGGGTCAAAATTTTACTGACCCCAGTTGGTGGAGGCCATGGAATTTTACTGGGTCACAAATTTTACTGATATTTTTACAGGGCCACCAAAACCAATGGAAACAATGGAAAAAAAACGGTTTTGTCTCCAGGACTATGCTTGGTGGAGAGTGTGGAACAGCCCAGCAGGATCCTTCTATGGAGGCTGAAATCGCTCCCAAGTTAGAGGCGAGTGGTGGTATTTCCAGGTGAACCATCAAACCCTACGAAATTGAGTGGTCCATAATAAAAATTAAAATAAAATAAACAGGCAAAGGAACGCGGACCCACCTGAGTTAACGTGTCTCTCCATTGCATGTCGGTAACCAAAATATCTACTGCGCTGAGTTTGTAAATCTCTTGACCGAAGCCTATGAGCCTTCTCCATGGTGTGTCAAGCGTTAGCCGAGAAAAAATATCTTAATTTGCCTCACCCTGATTGACCTGCGTTTTATGCAGTCTTCTTGGGGGCATGCCGCTGGGAAGAGGAGGTAGGCGGCAAAGATAAATTGGTCCTCTTCGACGCCGACATTTTGTCGTCAGCATAGACACTTCCGTAATCAGCTGAACACACCAGTGGTTAAATTCGGTCCAGTATAGCAGGTGCATTCTGTCTGTCGATCCCGGGAACCAGAGGAGCGCAAGATTGCATCATAGGCTTCTTAAGTGCCTCATGCAATGTTTAATAACCTCTCGATATACCTGGTCAGGGGCATCCGCGGGTTTGACTGCGATCCATAACCGACGAAAACTGTCGTCTTATAGGAATGTGAGCTGGGGATTTCTCCGCGCAAATGGGAAAGCTCACCAGTGGGATGCTTATAGACGACATCACCTAGGACATGAAGCAACCTACGGGAGAAGTCGCATTGGAAACAATCAGCCCCTCAATCGTTTCCAAAAAGTCCACCGCAGTCGATTGTGAAACAAATGTGTCGGATGAATTTCTGAGCAGGATCGCCCACAACTTCAGGAGACAAATTGATAGGGCACTACCATGACTAAATAAGGTAACTCATGCGGGCGGCGGAGAGCTGGGCATCTGTTGAATATTCCCGGACAGACCGTCGGACAGCTCTTAACCACCACTGCTCTTCCTTTCGACAACCTCCAGACTCTTTCAGTGGCAATTCATGTCGTGGATGAGAAGGATGTGCTCTTCCTAAATTGGGAAACTATACATTGAAGGTCTTCACCAAAGCGCCAATATTGATCGCAGTGCCCGTCGGCTACGATATCACTGGGGGGCAATGACCAACGCATCTGATTTCAGATGTGTTAAAGGCATCTAGTATGCAGTTGCCGATGCAATCAAAATAGGTTGGAACCAAATGGGGACACAGGTAAAGGGTTTCTTTGTTGCCCTTTTGTTTTCCTGGGTGTAGAAGACTGAATACCGGGAAGCAAGTAGAGTCGAAAGGACGAGACGACAGAGTACAAAGACAAGCAACAATTTATGAGAAACATAAGGTACATGCGTGTATGTACGTAAATCTGACCTGATCTAAATGAGTCTCGGCTCAGACTCCAACACTGGGTGGGGCCAAACAAAAGGGCAGAAAAGAAACCCTTCACCTGTGTCCTGATTTGGTTCCAACTTGTTTCAGATGCATCGGCAACTGCTTACCAGATGCCTTTAACGCATCTGAGATCAGATGTGTTGGTCACTGCCCCCAGTGTCTGTTAATGCCGATTACATTGGCGGAGTTCATCTTGCACGCGTGGAACCTTCCGTGGAGTCAGCTCACGGAATTCAACGCCCCAAATATCTGGATAGACGTCATCCAATTTTTTTCTACATCTTCGAGTTATGCCCGAATGTCACTCGCGATCATGCTCCTCTCTCATCAGACCTTCTTAACCTGTCCCGAATACACCTCGTATGCTGCGTTATAACGCTTGATGCGGAAGGTGCTGATGGCCCCGAGACCGACGACGCGCGCCTCACACTCCGAGACATGCGCAAATTGCACATCACCGTCCTGGAGCTCTATGGCTCGGTTTGGTCCCATTTGAATCTGCCTAGCCTCGCGGACCTCAAGATCGCCACTTTCCGCGACACCACCCTCTGAGAGGACGACGTCTTTGAGGAGTTCATAATCCGCTCCGCCTGCAACCTCCCTCACCTCGCACTCTGCTTCGGATTCCTTGATGCGATTGACGCGATGGTGCGAATCCTAGACGCCGCACCAGACCTGGAAGAGCTCACACTGTGCTGGACCCGACTGCCGGGGCACACCGACGACGACTGGCCCGTGGGTCCGCTGATGGATTACCTGACAGCGGACACCGGCACGTCCGCCAGCCTCCCAAGCCTGCGCCAAATCAAGGTCGACACGTCACCTGAAAGGGTACGCATGCTCCTGTCGCGCTGCCGCGGCCCAGACCCTGCGTTGAAGGAGGTCGTGCTGTGCGCAGAGCAGCCGAGCAGCTGCGAGGTGCTGTTTGCGGTGGAGATCGGAGCGATGAAGGAGGCGGGGGTGTCGGTGGTGTGCGAGACGATCGTGTTCCCGCTGGAGGAGATTTACACGCCGAACTATGAGGGCGCAGATTCCCCTCCGTCGTCAGCGACTTCTGGGCTGCATGACGCGGAGGTATACCCTCTTATCTACATACCAACTCAAGAAGGGGAGGAACGAGAGATAGTAGACGCATAGTACCTCATAATAAACATCACTTTATTCCAGCCTCAACCAACTTCCGTTAGCTTATCGGGGCACCCAAAGACAACAGCTTATCGTCATACCCGGATCCCGGTTGCTTTTGCAGAGAGCGAGGGTCCGTGTCGCTGTGTCCAGCGGTCGCGGATGAGGAAAACTTGAACAAGTTCAACTTTGCCGATTGATCCACTCCGGCAACCCAACTAAACGCCAGACCGTGCGATACGGCGCGGCGATAAGCAACTCCCATCTTGATATATCTGCCAGAAATGAAGCAATTGATTTATGGAATCTACAGTCCTACTTGAAACAAGGTCCTGAACGGGCATCCTGGTGCTATTTCGTCGATTTTCTCTTGATATATTTCCTGGAGAAAAGCTACCTCAATATCCAACCAGGCCAAATTATGAACCCATTTCTACAATGCATAAATACTCCAATCTCCTCAAAAACTCCTCTGCCAGAAGACGTTAAACGAATGGTACTCGTGGCACGCAAATACAAGCTAAAATTCACGGCATTGTCCCTCAGCACTGAGATAAATTTGAATTTGCCTATCTGGAAACACCCAGCCACCCACAAAGACCGCTATAAATATGCATGTCTGCGAGATGCGGCAACATGTCTCAGATTAAACCATAAAGTCCGAATTGTTCGAGATGCTCTTGCCATCGCGAATCGGAGAATAGTGATAATTCGAAAACCCCACATGGTGAATCCATCAGGGATTGGACGTAAGAACTGTGGATGCACATCTCGTTACCATGACCGAATAGAACTTGGTTGCAAAAATCCCGGACAATGCATCGAAACGGCAATGTTGATAGACAGTATTCTTCCAAAATGGAACCCCACAATAGGAAACCTCGATTTGAACCAGGAACTCTCCCTCACAAATGATGAGCTTGAATGCAATGAAAACCCACTAGAAACCGACCAAATAATGGTGTTTGATCCAAATCTCACCTTGTCAAACATGGCAGATGGCTTTAGGATCTTTGCTTTCGAGGAATCGCTCCAAGAGATCGCAACCAGGAGACTTAAAATATTTGGTGCCCAACCGACACTCATGACTGTATTTTTACATGCTCAAGTGCTCTGTGCAGATTAATTTGAACCTCTAGTTGAAGTTATGGTCAAGACAGTTACAGATACTACACAACAAAATGACAGACTCTCAGTCACTTTTGACCAGCCAGAAATACCACTGACTTTTTCATCGGCTCTATTGGCAGGCCTACTATTTGTACTGCATAATACACAAAGGAATGTACCACTCCTCATTTGCTGCTCCTCTGAAATTTTGGCACGAGCTCTCGTGAAGGAGAGAAGCAAATTTGAGCATAACTTGTTACACCCGAATTTTAGACTATTGAAAGCTGTGTTTGCCGCCTTGAACGAAAGAGTAGCCCGTGTTCAATTCAAAAAAGTGACGGATACCCAGGGCAAATCCCTAACACATAATCAAATGCGACCCGTTGAAATTGACACGGAGATTGACCTCATGTTCGAGTGTGCCGGAATAACCCTATCTCACGGGTCCCAAAGAATATTTACTAAAATTATACGACAGCTACAACCCAGACCTCAGCGGAAAACTACATTTATAAATCTTGATCGCATCCGCTGTTCTATGGAAGATGTTTCTGGGTACAAACCTTCTGAGGAGACTATCTGGAGATCAATCCGCTCTGTATCTCTACAACGCTTAACATGTGAATTCTTGTGGAAATGCATACATAACACATGTAGGGTCGGTGATTTCTGCTCCCACACTAACACACTTGAGACATACATTCACGGCCAAAATGATCCCAACCAAATTAGGAAATTCTCATTAATCCGACTCCCTTTACCTGTTTTCAACATATGCAGGCCTTGAGATTAATCCTGATCGGAGTTTTCCGGCAGTTGAAGATTACAGCTAATGTCGGAACCGAAGGCGCGAGTGAAAATTTCTTGTTCTGGGATGTTTTCAAAGAATTGTGAGTAACTCAATCAGTTCTGCACCGATTTGGATGACACTTAGGTAGATTTGGCGGGCTAATTCATACGCAATTAGTGATGTAAAGCAATTTATGAAAATATCATTTATTAGGTAATCTGTGCTTTTGGGCTATTTTCGTGCCAAATGCTGTCTAGCATGTCCAGAACATGTCCCAGCAACCTAATATTTTGGGAGGGACAACATATATACCTTATTAAACACGTGATAAATCCCAAAACAAGAAATTTTCACTCGCGCCTTCGGTTCCGACATTAGCTGTAAACCTTGCCGCAAATTTGCAGAGCTAAGGAATATAGGGCAACAAAGTAATCTAGCCACTATGTATTAGATTGAATCTGACTTGCAATAAAATCCTCGTCAAAAAAACTCGTACTCGGATTGAATCTTGGCAACGTACCTGGTAAAAAATCTTGCGCGGGATTAAATCTGCAACGAATCGGGTCACAAATAATCCTGGTTCGTATTGAATCTCAGGAACTTGCCTCTTGATAAATCTTGTCCCAGATCCCAGATTAAACCTGCAACGAGCTGAGTCAAAGAAAATTGTACTCAGATTGAATCTTGGCAATGTACCTTGTAAGAACGAATCAGGTCACAAATAATCCTGATTCGTATTAAATCTCAGGAACCTACCTCTTGATAAATCTTGCCCCAGATTAAACCTGGCATCAAAATTCAGGAATGTACGTTTTGGTGCCCAGTCGATTTTCTACCAAAAGGTAAAACAAGCCAAAAACCTGGAAAATACATTGGCAGGTATGTGAATGGATAGACGCACCATGACTTTCGAGAGCGCACCAATGAAACAGTTCTGTTATGACACAGGGCATTGGTTTGCGCGTTGGAATGCAGGTGCCCCTGCGCCAGTGGCACATGAAGTTTATGTTTAAGCATGAGTGAATTGATAGGATGAGCTCAGGTGGTGCCACTGAACCTCAAGAGTGAGCCGGGAGTGGCAGCCGAAGTGCCAGTGGCTCATCCGTGAAGGCTCATCCCGCAGGCGACTTGTGAGTTGGAGAGCGGGATTAAACTGTTTTCAAGATTCATTGGCCTGCTCCGCTGAATGAGGCGAAGTATTGGACGAGTGAGAGATGAAAGATAAGAAAGAGGCTAGGCGGTGTCTTGGGCGGAGTTCAAAATAATAATCATTGGCCCACGTGCACCGTGACTGATGCTATCTTTCTGACTCGCGCCTTTGCTCGCACTTTCATCTCAGCCTCCAAGTTGGTACCCTCCCCACACTCGTCGGAGAGCTGGATATCTGGTTAATCATCTACAAAGGTGCATCACCAGGGCTCATGAGCCTCCGCTGTTCAACTGATCAATTTCAACACCCGGCGAGCCACTGCCACCAACTACCAGAGACGGATCAGTGGGTGGCATCCTTTATCTTTACAGAATTTTGAGCCAAATTACTCTGTGGCATGTCTTGGCCATGCACTGTCCTTGACTACAGTGAATGTATACATTGCTGCCAATACAATGGACAAAGCCTATGGTGCGTGTAATCTGTTTTAATGTTGGATTCTATCTCAGCCTTGTTCGTTCCCGACAGAAATACCTCGCGGAATTAAATCTGCGTCAGGATTTTCAACCACGATTTAATTCGAGGTAAGATTATGTTTGACGCAAGGCTTTACAGATTTAATTGGGAACATGGGATTATTTTCCCCCGAGTCATTTTCGACGACAGGTACATTTTTGAATTTAACATGAGCCTGGATTATATTTGAATTGAAGCTATTGCAGATTTAATCCGGAGCATGAGATTTTTTTCACCGGTATCTATCCTCTTCCCCTCTCATATTAAATATTAGGATTTAATCCAGCCGATGTGAGTTCTTACCCTTGCTGGACCTAACTTTGAACCCATGCCCGCGCCGTGACGCGGGATTATATTGGGATTCCATACGAGAGTGGATACTACGGGATTATATGAAGCCTTAGTTGTACTGTTAGCTTGGCAGAAGTACGAGGGAGATTAAACCTAAGCTTTGGCAAATTGCTGGCTGAGATTAAGCCAAAGTGCTGATATCGCTGCTGTTTTTCGGCTCATACACCAGATATGTGATTGTAAAAATAGTCTGAATGACTCTTAGTATTCAGTACTCTGTCTGGACAAGATATGGATAAAGTCTGAACAATGGAATTTACCTGGATCCTGATTATTTCCATCCACTGAATTCACTGTGAACTAGCTTTCTCCTGGGGAAGCATTATTATTGCAAGTGATATACCTGTCATTAGAACATTGGAAACACATTTTTACAACCTGAATAACACCCATCTGAGCTGAAAAGCAGGCAAAAGGGTTAGTAGGATTGATGGGACTTCCTAATTTGGTTGGGAACATCATTTTGGCCGTGACTGTATGGACGATGCCAGGCTTGCGGAGTTCCCGAATCCCTAGAACACATTGCATTGGAATGTAATGCATCTGGTCAGAAATTAATCTGAGACCTAACACGCGAACTTTGGTCTAAAAAATATTCCCAATGGCCAACTTTGAACTGGGGTCTGATTTTAGGATGCAACCTTGTAAGATTCAAAATGGACAGGGAGGTTGTCATCCCACAGAAAGGGAGACTATTTGCTGTCATTGTCTCGGTTGCATGGCATACAATATGGAACCTTCGAGTAAACCGAGTGATCACAAACCTGGACAGGATACTCACTGAATCAGCTATTCATGACCAATGGTTGAAAGCTATCAACGGGGCCTTGCAACGTGATCGTCTAGTGACCGATAAAATTCGATTCGGAACACTCACGTTTAAAAAACAACTGGTTTTAAATACATGGAGTGGCCTACCTATGGATGAAGACTCATTGCTGGATGATTGGACACATGAGGGGGTATACTGTAGTATTTCGTTCAAATCGACAGTCACGCGTCACGCACCCCTCTATCGATATCGAAATTTGGCAAGGGTCACGCATCACGCGGCTGTTTGTCGAACCTCCCGAGCGTCACACAGGGCTCAGAATTGCCTGTAATACCCTAAAAAGCCAAATTTTTCGTTTCAATGTCGAAAATTTTGCTGGTGTCACGCCAAGTTTTGGCTGCTGTTGAAATGTCGAATTGATTTTTTGGGCCAAGCGTCACACCCGGTGTCGATTTGAATGAAATACTACAGTATGGCCCATAAATGATAGACATGAGATACGATAAATTTAATTGTAGGGCCAGAGTCCCACACTGGTTTGGAATATGTGCGTAACGGCATTTCCTCCTGGACAAAATCGACCGGCACCGACTGGCTAATACCCAGCAACCCAGCGGATGAGCTTCGAATGCTTCTGCAGACAAAGTTTCATTATCCCAAACACTCCAAAAAAAAAAAAAAGAAAAGCAACTCCCTTTCAGTGCTCTTGCCCTCCACTCTCGTGCACCCACCAGCAGTAAGCAAACACGCATGCACGCCGCCCGTGCCCGTTCTCCGTTATAGTTGGCGCTCACCCATTTCTGCAGCGCCGCCGCTGTCCGCAGTGCGCTCACGAACTACACACTGGACGACACCTCCCCCGCGATCGTGTACATCCAGCCGCCGCTTATCCGCTGCGCCCCTGGCGTGTCATGCGACCCCGATTGGGTTGCGGGGCTCCACAACGGGACGTCGAGCGTCACGGGCTTTACTGGTGTGCCCTCCTCTCCTCGACATACATACCTACGTCATACTCACACGCCGCCCACCCCAGGCAGCGCCGTCTACGTCTACCTCGGCATGATCGGCACCTGCGTCTTCAACCTCGACGGCCGCACGGTCGGCACCTTCACCGACACGATCAACAGCGACGCCAACACAATGCACCTCGCGTTCCACAACGCGAGCATGCCCGATGTGCCGCACGTGCTTGTTATATATCCTGCGAGGGCCGGGTGGTACGTCCAGCTCGATCGGGTGGTGTATACGTGCGTCTTCTTCTTTTGTTCCTTCTGACTCCTATTTTCCTACAATTCCTACTCGGCGCAATGCGACTGACGTCGTTTTGGTTAAGACACACCACCGCGCAACAAATCACACCTTCCCGCCATCCTCGGGGGCTTCCTCGTGCGCAGGCGCGAGCAGAGGAGGCGGGTGTCGGTGCGCGGGGTGCTGTTGTATGATTATTGGCCGGACAAGCCGAAGCCGAGTTTGGATGTCAAGTTGAGCGAGTTGGCGCCGGCGCATGCGAAGTAAGGGGTGGATGGTGGTGCGACAAAGAAGTGACGAAGAATGTACGCTGTAACGAAGTATCCACGAAGTGTACGATAGAGCTATACGATACGTTTTGCGAGTCCTAGTATGTTTGTAGCCCGCTGAATGTAAGATATCGCGATCGATTTCTCCGATTTTGAGTCGACGCTACAACTCGGCGTCGTACCCGTACCTCATATCACCGCCAAAGGAAATTTTCTGGTCGAACCGTCAGACGAGAAATCGTCACTGCGTGCATAATACATCGCGGGGATTTGGTAATTACACCTATGCCAAAGGCCGATATCCACGATGGATCGCCCACAATCCAGGGGCTAGAGACAGTTCAAAAAAAAAAAAACACATCCGTTATCGCCGCATCCTACACCATGCGTCTAACGCAGAGTGGGGCGCCTCTCTTTCCATCGCGCAGGGCCGGCATCATGGTGGCCGCGTACCGGGGGCGAGCTGCGTCGTCCTCGAGAATTTGCCGACCAACTCGCATAGGAAGACCTGCATCTCGAGTAATCTAATTTGAATATCAGCAAGTAGATATCGGCGCCAACCAAAGCTGGTAACACGCACGCAAAACGCCATCTAAGAAGAAGCGCGCGCGTGGTGAGTACATTGCGGTGGACTTAAATCAGGCGCACGCACCCGAGACATGCCCGGGGCCCCCAGAGAAAACTTAGACTGCGGGTGGGTTAGACCTTACTCAGGAATGAATGACAAAATACAGACAGATTGGCGTAGGGCCCCAGAGCATCGCTCGTGGTCGTCATCCCACTCAGCCAGCGGGACGGGTTGAACTCGTGCGCGTCTTCGCCCCAGCGCGATTCCTGTCTGCATGGAGGCGTGAGCGCGCCGAAACAGAGAAGGGGCAGGGGATCCACGCAACCGGTGGTACGACGCGATTCCCAGAGACACCACCTGGCCCTTGCGCACATGTATGTGCGACATGCTTTCTCGTGTCGACATCGGGATGGGATCCGCCAGAGGGATGAGCATATCTCGGACAGCCATACGCTCCGCGAGCGGAATGGCTGGGTACATTCGCAGAGTTTCCTAGCCGACCAATCAGTTCATTCATCAATATTGGGCTTTGCCTAAGCCGCAAACCTTGATAACCGCATTCAACAATGGCATGCTGTCATAGGCCTTACTGCCACCCATGGAGTGGATCTCGGCGCGGAGTTTCTCTTGAAGTTCTAGCGCCCGAGCCAGCTCCAATAGACCAAACACTAAGGTGTTCGCCTAATACAAATTCAATTTCAGGCTTGATCAACGCTCAAAAGGTATCTGTACAGTCGTATCTTGTCCTGCCTCGAGAATAAGCGCAGTTTGGGCAACGATCTCTTCCGTGAGTGCATTCTTGTCCGACCGGCGCTGTTCAACTGACGGGACGCATCAGTCTTGCCGGAATATACCCAAACCATTTATAGGAAAGTACGCACCGAGGTGACCGTAGAAATCAGTGTCGATCTCCAATCCCTGCTGGGCCGCATCCGTTTTCTCGCGGACGACCTGCGCACCGAGGGCCTCTGAGAGACGTTTGGTCGCACGGATGACCCTGAATGTTTGTGTGGGTATGTTGATCGCTGCGCGGCGAACCCAGGTGGGTAGGCGCGTGCTGATGGAATCGGCGACGATCTGTACTGCAGACTGGTTGGAAATGATGACTCTTGTGATATAATCCCTTGTGATCAGCTTCCAATTTATTGGAGTAAAAGCGGGGAGGGCGAGATTAGATGTAGAGGTAGTGTAAGATTGCAATAGCACTGTTGGTGAAAAGGCTGCTTTAGAGCAATCAGATGCTCTAGCAGGATTGTACTGCCAGCTTATATACTACAAAATATGTATCTAGAATATTCTACATGTATCTACTTGAACTGTCTGTATTACTAATATTATCGGTCAGATGCCCGAAGGCCGAGCTGCATTATTAATTCCCAACACAATTTCTGCTGCGTCTGCCCGGAGACGTACGCGATCTCAAAGTTCTTCGACATGAAGTCTTCTCCCAGGGCCTTTACGGGATAGCCCAAGACAACTGCGGGAATGTCACGGACAGAGGGCGGTGGAATCTTGTTTGGCGCACGCACCTTCACTTATTGTGCTGAGGGTAGAAATACTGAGCAAGGGACAAACATCGAGCGGCACCGCGGAAGTGTCTTCCAACTGTTCGGTGAGCTGACGACAGGCCGAGATGAGGGTATGTAGAGCGGGGGGCAAATAAGAGATATCTCACGGATTGCGCCGCCTTTTCAAAAACTGCGAGATAGTTTCGGACGGCGGCGGCGGTAAAGCCCACATTCAGCGCGGCGCGGAGTCGTTTATGATTATGGTCTGGAGTGTGTCAGGGTCGGGCCATCTGTACGAAGACAAAGATGAACCATTGGCTCCCATGAGACTTTTCATCCCGAACAAAAAATACAAGGCATTCTCGAGGGTCGGCCCGAATGTGAAATCTGGACTATTCAAAATGTACTGCAGGGACACTGAATCGGAGACCATCAATCGATCTTGCTATGAAGCGATCAGATAAAGAGCAATGCAGTTGAGGCGGACTGACTCCGAAACATCCCTTCGTGCGATACACGGGTCCGTATAATTTCTGCCAGTCGAACTCGTAGTATCCGTACGTAGGGGGTAGCAACAATTGCAGCATATGACCTGGGTCCTTTCGCGTTAGTGTGAAGAAAATGAAGAGGGAGAGCTGCAGCCATATCTGACCGAAGGTCCACGATGGAGATGGAGGTCCAAGGATGTGACGAATATTACCGCGGGTACCCCCCAAAGAGCGGATCAGATACAAGATAAGTATTGAAGTCAGGGCGACGGGCACTGTTCCATAATTCATGGCATGTTCCAGGACATATCGCAAACCATCCTGAATGGAAGTAGACATAATGGGGGAGCGATGAGTAAGTTGTGAGAGAACCCTCGGATATATATATACTTGCTAGAGCCACCAGATAACGTCATCATAGGATGGATTGGATCCAAATTTGACGTGGAGACAAGAAGACGCCGCCGGTGCGATCACGCGCATAGATCCCTAGGCTGAGTCCGCCGCAGGCGACAGAACCGTGGGTTGGGGTGGACAACAGCGCTGTAAATATGTCCCGCATGCGAGGCAAAGAACGTAAGAATGCAGTGCAATGCCGAAGGTGCCGGCCAAGAGTTTTCGCACCAACAGAATGCTTGACGGGCACTTCCAAAGTTCTGGGTATGAAAGTCCAAAAGCCGAGTTTATGAGACTTCAGACAGAGAGCCGTAATTTCATAAAGAGAGGGACTTACCTCGCCAGCCGAGTACTTACCTCCGTTGCCCTAGTTGTGCCTTGCTGTTAAAATGCATTGATTTCCAGGCATTTTGATCATATCGGCTGTGAAAGTCGACCGAAGCCATCGGTCCTGAGGCCGGCTAAATACATAAGAGGCATGAGTACTGAGTCAAAAAATGCTCATCTAGGTCTTAGATAGATTTCACAAGATAGCCAATCAATTCGAGTGAAATGGGATATCGAATCAGTTTCAAATCGGCGGCTTGCTTATCGCGCTCGGAATGGAGACCTTTAATTGGGAACATAGTGAGTTCTCAGGCGGATTCAAATTCAACGTTCGACGCCAGGAGATAAATCCAGGCCAATTCGCGCTGGGATCAAGGGATTACGGTATCACGGAGGGAGCCTGTGCGTGGATCCGAGGCAAGAATAGCTGAAGATCGAGATACGAGCAAAAGCACTATCCGGTTGGCAAGGGGAGAGAATGAGCAAGACCGGAGGATCCGTATGGTGATGTTGGTCAGAAGAAAGAGCGAAGTGGCTATGCCTTCCATCAGATGGATAACGTATAACCAATAGCCGGCTCGGAGACTTGTTCAATGTTTTGTGCCCCTGCCAGTGGACCCAACCTACACTGAATTCGCACATTTCTGATGATGATATGACAGTTATCTGATGCATGTCTCTTCTTTTCTATGCCGTAGCCGTGCGATGGTCTCTTCGACCAAATCCACGCCCAAAATTTCAACTCGCCTCGACCAAGGCTCGACCCACCTCCCGATGAAGTGAATATACAAGCTGAAACAGGACTAGTTGATGATGTTGATACGTTTTGCTAGTCCTAGCGTGTTTGTAGACTCCGTCCATAAATGTACCCTGCATGTAAGGTATCTCTCTCCAATTTCCACAATGAAGCTACGACTCGGACAGCGCCGTCTTCCCACGGATAAGAATTGGATAAAACGCAGTACGAGTGTATCCGTGGCGTGTCGGATACACCTGCGCGTGGACACGCAGATCATGAACTCCTCAAAGACGCGAGTAGAAATCTAATGATTCCGTCGGTACATCTTGCTTCCGCCGTGGCACGGCCATGAAGGTCGTAAAGCCGACATTGGCGCAAGTGTTTGGAAAACACGACATAGACCACCAAGATGGAAGGCCTAAGAGTCTAAGAAGGAAGAACGAGAAACCGGCATGTACACGGCCGGATGCAGCGGTTGCCGGACAGAGGCGAGAGGTGCAAGATATACGCTGCGGAATCAAATGAGGACGCGTGTCACCGAATTACAGCCGATGTCAGTACCGAAGGCGCGAATCAGAAAATTACCGTTTTGGGCATTTTCTGATGTTCGCGACCGATTTGCCTATATCTCGGTGGTTCTGCACGTATTGCCTTGGAAATTAGCTAGGTAATTCGGGCTAATTCAGCCGCTATTAGTGATAGAGAGAAAGTTGCAAAAATATCCTATACTCAGTGAAATGGGTCTTGGGGTCATTTTGGGAGTCAATTCAGTCTACCGGCATTTAGGCATGTTGAAATGACCTAGATTTTTGGGAGGGAGATTTCTATGTGTTATAAATGTTGTGATAGAGTCACATTTGCCGAGAGCTTGGGGATAGATTCAAATACTACTATATTTTCTGCTTTCAGGGTATTGGATGCCATTACAAGCACAATAAACTAATATCTTGAAGATTCTGAATCTATCACCCCCTTTAAAATGCATAGAAATTCTCCCTCCCAAAAATCTAGGTCATTTCAACATGCCTAGATGCTGGGAGGCCGAACTGACTTCCAAAATGACCCCAAGACCCATTTCACTGAGTATAGGATATTTTTGCAACTTTCTCTCTATCACTAATAGCGGCTGAATTAGCCCGAATTATCTAGCCAATTTCCAAGGCAATACGTGCAGAACCCACCGAGATATAGGCAAATCGGTCGCGGACATCAGAAAATGCCCAAAACGGTAATTTTCTGATTCGCGCCTTCGGTACTGACATCAGCTGTAAAGGCATATATGTGAGGACGGTGAGAGTGGAAATTAAAGTCGCATACAAGGACATGGGTAGGAGTTGACCAAGAACCCGCCGGACTGGGAGGAATACTGATCCCAGAGTCTCGGACTGCACGTAGCGTCAATAGCCCGGCTACGCAAGTGAGCGTATGGAAGTACCAAGGGAGGGACGATGCAGAAGGTGGGCACGGAGGTAAATGACCATAGATCATTGTTACTAGTTAGAACTTTATACTTACTGATCATACTGTATGTGGTGGAGCCAAAATACGTGAACAAAATCAGAAATCGTCGCGCTTACGTTACTTATATGTGCGCTCAAGGGTAAGAACATCACTCTTCGACACGCTGTGTCCGCCGAGATCGAAAAGCTTCTACCTGACATTATTTGAGGGGTTGCCGAGAAATCAGATTAAATGGATGAAAAAGCACTCCGGATGGAGATAAAAACGATTCGCCATACAGCTGTTAGAACACACCGAGAGGGAAGTATTTGGTCATGTCCACCAGAGAAGATCGGGAAGAGGACGCAATCGGCGGCATTGGAGCTGCAGAGGCCGGGATAGTCTTTGTACGTAGAACGTTATTGGCCTGCGGTGAACGTTGTACCCATAGTACAATAGACTCTGAGTACTAGAAAGAATTGGGGATTAGAGGACATGACACGATTACACAAAACTGCAGGCCGGGTAGACATAGTGCTGGTGATGGCAGAAACGCAATCCATGGACTGAATTGCACAAAGGAGCCAAAACTAGGCGTAGCTAAATATCAGGTTATTTTTTGTCCCTCTCCAAATTCTCAAAAACAAAATTAATCTTGATATTTGGTTTGATTAGGAAGACTACCACACTCCATCATAGGCTCGCCCTACACGATGCGTTTGACGAAGAGCGGAGCGCCCTTCTTGCCATCGCGCAGGGTCGGCATCATGGTGGCAACGAACCGGGGGCGAACCCGTCGTCCTCTGGTGGGTAAACGAAAATTTGCCCACCAACTCGCAGATAAACACCTGCATCTCCAGCAAACTGCGGGGCCAATGCGAATGTCAGTAGGCATCATCATAACTACACTTGGTAGCACGCACGCAAAACGCCATCTATGAAGCCCGGACACAGTGAGTAAAAATTATCGACTTTTCGTGGCGAAACCAGTCGCACCCGAGGCATGTACGGGGGCCACCGAGGAAACTTAAACTGCTGGTATGTTAGATATACAAAATTAAAGATAAATGAGCCGACAGAGTCGCGTAGGGACCGAGGGCGTCTCCCTGGGTCGTCTTCCCATTGAGCCGGCGGAACGGGTTGAACTCGTGCGCGCCTTCGCCCCAGCGCGATTCCTGTCTGTGTGGACGAGTTAATGCGGCGGGAAGGGATAGGTGGTACAAGAGATCAACTCAACCGGTGGTACGAGGCGATGGCCAGAGACACCCCCTGGCCCTTGCGCACGTGTATGTGTGACAAACTTTCTCCCGTCGACGTCGAGATGGGGTCCGCCAGAGGGATGACCGTGTCTCGGACAGCCATACGCTCCGCGAGCGGAATGGCTGGGTACAACCTCAGAGTTTCCTAGACAACCAATCAATTCATTGACTGGGCCTTGCCTGTGCCCCACACCTTGATAAACGCATTCAACACGGCATGCTATCATAGGCGCCGCTGCCACCAATGGAGTGGATCTCGGCGCGGAGTTTCTCTTGAAGTTCTGGAGCGCGAGCGAGCTCCCATAGACCGAACGCCAGAGTATTCGTCTACAGATCCAATATCAGCCTTGCTCAACGCTCAGCAGGTATTTGTACAGTCGTATCTTGTCCTGCCGCGAGAATCATACCAGTCTGGGCTATGATCTCGTCTTCTGTGAGAGCATTCTCGTCCGACCGGTGCCGGTCCACTGACGGAAAGCTAAGGAATACACCCTATTACATCCCAAGTACGCACCTAGCTGCGCGTATAAATCAGTGTCAATCTCCAATCCCACCTGGGCTGCATCCGTTTTCTCGCGGACGACCTGCGCACCAAGGGCTTCTGCAAGGCGTTTAGTCGCACGGAGGACTTCGATGGTTTGGCTGGGTATGTGGACCGCTGCCCGGCCAACCAGATAGGTAAGCGTGTGCTGATGTAGTCGACGAGGATCTGTACTGGAGACTGGCTGGAAACGAGGAGTCTATAATATGACCAGGTGATTAGATCGAATTTCTGGCTCTGCGCGAGGACCTACGCGATCTGAGAGTTCTTCAACATGAAGTCTGCTCCCAAGTCCTTTGCGGGATAGCCCAAGGTGGCTACAGGAATGTCACGGCTAGACGGCTTTGGCCTTTGCTCTGGCTTACCTTCACTTACTGTGCTGAGGGTAGAAAACTGAGCAAGGGACACATATCGGTCGGTACCTCGGAAGTGTCTTCCAACTGTTCGGTGAGCTGACGACAGGCCAGGATGAGAACAGAGGGAGGGTGGGAGGGGGGCGGGGGAAGAGAGGTATCATACTGTTTGCGCTGTCTTTTCAAACACGGCGAGATAGTTTCGGACGGCGGCGGCAGTAAAGCCGACATTCAACGCGGCCCGGAGCCGTTTATGATTGTGGTCTGCGATGCGCCATAGTCTGGTCATCTGACGCATCTGAGGAAGAGCAAAACAAACCCTTGGCCCCATGAGACTTTTCTTGCCGAACGTCATATACACGGCAGTCTCGAGGGTCGCCCCATACGTGAAGTCTGGACTATTCAAAATGTACTGCAGGGCTACTGCGTCGGAGACCATCAATCGATCTTGCTGTCAAGGGATCAGAAAAACGACAGTGCAGGCGAGGCGTACTGACTCCGAAACATCCCTTCAAGCGATAGACAGGTCCGTATAATTTCTGCCAGCCGAACTCGTAGTCTCCGTACGTAGCGGGTAGCAGCAATTGCAGCATATGCCTGGGTCATTTCGCGTGAGCGGCATAAAAGAAGAGGAAAAGCATCCATATCTGACCAAAGATCCATGATGGAGATGGAGGTCCAGGGACTTGACGGATATTGCCGCGGGTATTCCCCCAAGAGCGGGCGAGATATAAGATAAGGATCGAAGTCAGGGCGACGGGTACTGTTCCATAATTCATAGCATGTTCAACGACATATCGCAGACCATCCCGAATGAGAGTAGACATGATGGGGGAGCAAAGATGGGTGTATGAGAGGACCCGAGATTTATATACTTGCCAGAGCCACCAGATAACGTCATCTTAGGAGGTCAGTGTATTGGATCCAAATTTGACGTGGAGACAGGAGGACGCCGCCGGTGCGATCACGCACATAGGCTGAGTGGCCATCCTCAGGTGACAGCACCGTGAGTTGTGGTGGACAACAGCGCCGTAAATATGTGAGGCAAATAACGTAATGCAGTACATGCCGAAGGTGCCGGCCAAGAGCTTTCGCACCGACAGAATGCTTGACGGGCATTCTGGGTATAAAAGTCCAAAAGCTGAGTTTAAGAGACTTCGGACAGACATCGCGATTTTATAAAGGGAGACTTATCTCGACATGCCTCCGTCGCGCCCTAGTCGCCCTAGTCATGCCTGGCTGTCAAACGCAGTGGCGCTGATTTCTGTGGCATTTGGAACATATCGGCTGTAAAAGTCGACTGACGCCATCACTCCTGAGGCGGGTTGAATGAGACACGGATGCTGAGTCGAAAAATACTCCAGGACGGATTTCACAAGATGGCCAATCTGTCGGGAAGACGCGATGATTAGTTCGCGAGTGAAACGGGATTTCGAATCGGATTCAAGTCGGCGGCTTGCTAATCGGGCTCGAGAGGGAGAGCTTCCGTTGAAAATATCATGAGTTTTCAGGCGGATTAAAGCTCAATATTCAACGCCAGGAGATGATTGAATATCCAGACTGGGATCAAGGCTTGAAGGGGGTAATCACGGAGGGAGCCTAGGCCTGGATCCGAAGCAAGACTAGTTAAAAATCGAGAGACGAGAGAAAGCAGGATCCGGTTGGCTGGGGGAGACAATGAGCACGGGCGGCGCGGATTCGTACGTTGTTGGTGGTAAGAAGAAAGAGCGACATGGCTGTGTCTTCCATCTGATGAATAACGTTTTATCGCCGGCCCGGGTCCGCCCGGGTCCAGTGACAATCTTATCTCAGATCTGAGTCTTGACTGAGTTTGAGTGCTCCTGTTTTCTGCGACGTACCGGCGAAAAGCTAACAGATTTTTGGATAGGACGAAAATCAGATAGGATTGTAAGCAATGTCGTGTTAGGTTATCCGTTAAACGAGAACCTGAGACCTCACGTCGTGCCCAAAACCAACCCAAATTGTATCGGACGTGCGCGCAGGGTTTTAATTAGTGGCATCGAATGAATGGTGCAGGACAACTGGCACACAATTATATCCTCTAGAGATCTCTGAGCTGAAAATCGTCATCGAGATACGAATCACCAAGAAGAAAGCTAAAACGGGGCACATAAAGCAGACTCGTGAGTTGCATTCCGCCCAAGCGGCATCACCAGGACTTTCTTCGAGCACCCACCTCTCCCACATGTCTAAGAGAGCCAACTCGGGATCGTCGAAGGACTCCGCGTACCAGCCTCCTCCTCCTCCCCGAGCTACAGTAATAGAAAGCGCAGTAGGCCGGCGGCACGGGAGAGTGGCAGCTGCTCCCGGATGCGGCGCGTGAGGGATCCCTGGCTGAAATCCGCTTCCACGATGAAATGCGCCTCACAGAGATGTGGGAGCGACGTCAGCGCTTCGTCTGCGTCGGTCTGCACTGTCACCCGACGCCGCCCCTCCCAGTTGCCGTCGAATTGAAACGTCAGCACCTCGAGCTTTGGAGTGCACGTAGGGAGGGTGGTGATCGTCGACATGAGGGAAATCGGAACCGTTGTCTCGGTCATGCTAGCCTTGAACGTCAGGCAGCGGGGAGTGGGCATGTGGGGTATGGGGGAGCGGCAACGAAATTTCGTTTGCATTAAAGTCCGCAAATACGTGGGGGACGTGAGCATTCCGTAACCGGAGATGAGTGGGAATACACTGGAGAAGTCGAGAACTAGATGCTGGATGGAAGAGTAGTTGACTATAATGTTCTCAAGACCACCCAGAGAACCTCCTGCTAAGACCTTGATGGTCAGCGACTGGAGGTTTTACAGGCACTTCTGAACGTCCGCACTTAGCATTAGATCATCATGGAGAGCGGTGGTGGAAGCAAAGGAAGCCGGATCAAAATGATCGAACACACGCCGCTCTTCTTTCCGCCCACGACAGCTCTTGAACTACGCCTAGCCCTCCATGATTATCGGTACTTGTCCCAACCCATACGACATTGACTATTCCCAGTTATTCCTCTCCTAAGGCCTAAAAGCATTAGCGGTGGCACAGCTTCCCTCGCACAGCGACGATCCACACATGAACGGAGTCCTGTTCTTCACGACAACGCTCCTTCCGTTATCAATCGCTTACACGCGACCCTCGCGCCTCCCATGTCTTCCTCGTGGGACTGCTCGTACATGTTCCTCATGCTCATCTCTCGCCGTTGTGGTGCGACCAACGATTTGATTCCAGGCTTACCAAATAGTATTACCCCGTCACGCCGGCACCTGCGAGGCCGCCATCTGGTGTCCCAGCCCGCTGCAGCCCTGACTCCAGCGACGACTGCGGTGCAGTCGAGAATCGAGAATATCACCGGCCGTGGAGTGAAAAAATGTGAGCTGCGTTTTTCTTCTTTTCATTACAGCCGCTCAATGTATTCCACCAAGGTATTACCTCGTTTACTCAGACTGTTTGGTTGCCTATCGAGAATAGCAACTCCATCCAAATAGACGCTGTAATGTAAGCCTATTTCCTTGACCAACTGCCGCGCGCTCGCTCGCTCCGGAGGCGCGCACCGACGCGACGCTTAATTCGCCACACGGCACTGACTTGGCTTCCGGACACTACTCCCATATCCAAGTGCGGTTTTGGCCTACAGTTGTTGCCGAGTTCATGCCTTGCTTCTTGTCATTCCCTTCCGTGTCAATTCTCTCAGTGCCTCAAGCTCGCTTATTTTCGCTCTTCGACCGTCCTCCTAAGGAGGACGCTTTCAAATAGTATGTTCCCGTTCACTCTCTGCATTAATGTGACATTTTATAAAAAATCAGCAAAGATCCGTTAGACGGTTTGAGTGAGCCTCTCCTGGTTTCAATGCATTCATGCTCACTTATCATCGCCCTTCAACCAGCATCCTGAGGAAGGCGCTTTTCAAATATGTTCACGATCACTCTCGGCACCTGGACTATCAATTTTATAAGAAAACCACGACGGAGAGTTACGATCCGTTAGACGGTCTGGGTGATCCTCTCTTGCAACACTTCTTTCAAATGCTGAACCATCCCCGTCTCGTCAGACGCCTCTCCTTCGGGTGGCATGGACCTTCCCGCGGTCATGAACTCGCTCGGGCCTGTGGACCCCTTCGTAAGGTACCATACGAGTCATATGTCCCATGCGCCACAGCTAATGCGATCATCAAGCGATTGATTTTGAATCGACCAACCATTACCCGAAGCTTTTGGACCATTTTCTGCAACTCGTCCTGCATTTCCTGCCAGAACGTCATCGCGGTTGACTCTGGAGCGTCTGCGCATTGTTCGATAGCAGACTGAACTTTCGCTCGGATGTTGTACTGCTTTCCTGTCAGCAGGTGGTTTGCGGTACGTGAAACGACACACCTCTCTGAGCGAATCTAACCAATCTCGTTGTGCCACCGGTAAATGCAGCGCTTCCTCCGCCGCAGGTGGGACTGGCAATATACCTAAAAATGCGTCCAAGGGTGCGAATCGTAAGGGAATGGCCTCCGGAGACTCCGCTGACTATGACGTCGTCAGCATCTGGGAGCGCCCAGCCTGTGTACCCCTGCAAATAAGCGAGCCAGAGTCGTGAGATATGTTCGCGTCCTTCATGTTTCCAAAGAAGAAGCGAGAGGTGTTTTGGAATACGCTATTCGCTTCTTTCAACGACGTCAGGGCCTCCAACGGACAATCGCCTGCAAAGGAGCCGCAGGCAGAAATAGTCTCTGCAATCAGTCGGTACATCGGAAGTGACTGGTCAACTGTTAGCCCAGGATGCAACGGAGTCCGAATACGACTTGCCCTGTATTCTGTCTCGAGGAAAAGGCGAGCGTCCCAGTCTGCGGTCTTTTGATGAAGCTGAGGCAGTCCATGGACAGAGGAATAGAAGGTTTAAGTTGGTATCGACCCCACGAGTATTGAAGTATAGACAGGTCGACAAGCCGCCTCCGGGGAGGTAAAACCGAAATAGCGCTGTAAAAGCAACCACGGCTCATCAAGTTCTAAGGGAAAAGCCAGAGAGGTCTCGATTTGTGCTTCGTGGACCACTGGGGAGACACCCCATCTATTGATTCAGATTTCAGCGGACGAAGATTCGAGGGCGGAATCTGGTGGTACCTATAGGCGGTGCCTCAGGAAGCATACGCATGCGCAAAAGCCCACCATCGCGGCCTGCATGCTCTGCTCGTCGTAACCAGACCAACAGCCGGCCTCGGCGTCCTGAAGCACAGAGAGAACAGATTTCATGTCCGCAGAACACCGAGCTGCGTCCAAGGTTGGATCATCGGACAACAGGCCGCGAATGCGAGCTCGCATGGCATCGATTGTCTGCCTGTTCTCGGCGTCACTGATCGACGATTCCAGTACTGGGAAGAAGGGTGCCACCAGTTCATATACGGCGTGGTACACTCGCAGGGGAGCGGGCCACGAGCTGTCGAACGTGGGGCTTGGGGGCCATGTTCCACCAGACTTCTTGACGAGCTGCTCGAGCGCATGGGTCGGACCGTCGGCCGTTGCAAAAATACCAGATAGGTCGGGGTTTGATAAATTTGGAGACGGAGGGGGGCCAGTGTAAGCATAGGGAATGTGGCTGGCGATGCGCAGAAGAAGAGAGGCCATTATTGACTACAGACTTAGTCGGTCTCCTCTTAAAAGCTTCAGTGGCTTGCCCTTTCAGTGTATTAATATTCCGCGGATGAAACAGTTGTTATGATTTGGCATGCAGTTTGAAGCCCGCACTTGTTCACCGAAGTCCGCAAGCGGAGTAGGAGTACAAAAGCGGAGAACCCGATGGAGTCGGAGTACTGAGTCGGGGACTTACGGTAATTTACGGAGTCCGGGACTGAACGGAGTAAACCCCAAATG
>JARJLF010000458.1:0-192908 GCA_029378395.1 Mycena leptocephala
AAACCCTGCAGCGAGGCCCTGTGCTGACACCCCATCGGTGGTAGTGTGGGTGCATCTACTGATCCGCACCTCGTTCGCACACCATCCGTGGGCACGACCATGGCGAGTGGTGGTCGATGGTGACGAAGGTCCCGCCGGCGAGGATCTCAAGGGAGCCTGTCTTCGCATGGGTGTCAGACTTTGGGGTTCCGTTGCACGGGGAGTCACCGCGTGCCATGATGTCCACTTCACAGCCGTGTTGCAATGGGAAAGGTGCTCGCCTGCGGGGGGGTGGGATCGCGACCGCGGCTTTTCTTCCTGCATATAGATTTCTCTTCTCCATCTCGTCCGTCATCACCCGCGCTCGTCTCCCTGTTCTCCCCCCCCCTCTCCCCAACCGGCTATTGTACTTATTTCTAGCACCCTTACACGTTACAAACCAAATCAAATTTGAATTCGCATATCCGTACCCGGCATGTTCCCCATCGACACTCCTTCCTGTTGGCTGCCCACTTTTGTTGGAGTATTTGCCCGCTTCTCATAGCCACCAGCGCCTTCCAGCGCTGCTGCATATGTCCTCTCATTGGTTTTTGGCCTGAAGCGCCCATGCATCGTGTCACAGCCACGTGGTTGATGTAACGCTGAAAACTGTCTTTTTTTGTCAGTCAGTGCCCGCTAACGATCCACAGTCTCGACTTGGGCTTGAGGGCCATTGCATGCGCATGGCATAACGAGTTTGGTTCTTTTTAAATTTAGAATTAAATACAATCACAAATATCCATAGTCCACCTACAGCCTATGGTATACCATAGACCATCCACGAACCATGTCGGTCATGAGCAAGAGCACGGTCGCCGTGCGCAAGACATTATCAATATTCCGGTCGAAGGCTGATATTGTGGGAGCTGCACAGATTAATTTATAAAGAGGGAGGCTAGGCTAAGGAATTCGGCACACAACTGGAGGCAACTCACCACACGACACCCAGCCCTTCCCGACCACACACACCGTCTACGATGTCACGTCCAAAACCTAGGCCAACAACGAGCTACACAACATCCAGTCCCGGCCTGTGGGCTTTGACACCGAGTACACGACTATTAGAAGACTTACAGCGGAAGAGCAGCACATCGTTCACGAGTTCCCTGCAGGGGGGGATCGGGTAGTAGCCTTCTTCGTCACTTCGTTACTTCGCTTATTTTCACGAAACCTTGTCACTTTGATCGCATTTAGGGAAAGTTCGTTACTTCCGATGATTTTCTGTGAAAGCTCGTCAGGTGAGTAAATTCTAATGAAAGTTCGTGAGCTCACAGTTCATCCGATGTTGAACATCACGTGGTACGTTCGACCTTTCCCTTCTACCACTAGCACGACTTGACCACGACCATCGCGCCTGCGCAAGGAATCTGCGGGATCGCGACAACGCGCGCCGACATCCAAGACAGCTTTCATCGCCGTGGTACGTGTATGACACTCCCTTCCGTGCTGCATACCCGACATGGACACAAAACTCGCACCGTGACAACAGCAGCATCGACATCTCCTTCACTCGGAATCATGCAGGAATAGGGCGGGCGGTTTTTTTTATTCAGCATTCCAGTAAGCGGTTGTTTTGGTATTCCATGGCTTGCGTAATGCACGGCCCTGGGAAAACGCGGCGCGAGGCGCAGAAGGCTGGAACTGGATGTGTGGACATTGCGCGCGCCGTAGGCGCGCTTGATACAATAGCTTCTGCGCATCACATTGCACCGCGTTGCGGCCGGAGACTCCGTCGCGCCGCAGCGGCTTGGCAACGGCGTGCGTCGGCGAGCCGTCTTCTACTCCGTGTAGGAGTGCTTTCTCCCCGGCACCGTCGCCGATTAACGGCCGCCGTAGCATCCACACTAAGTAATCATAACCATGTACTCACACACCTTACATATTTTTGCACCTACAAGTATCTTAGCGCTGCAATGGCATATCCGTTAGACCATTCTCATTGAGAACATGAACTTAATATAACTCCCCCAGTGGTAGTTTACGGTACAGTGGTAGGAGGAGTTTCAATGTACATAAAGTGACGAAATTTCAATGGGCTAGCGAGAAGTGACGAGCTTTGGCTGAAATTTTGCTGAACTCACGAGTATTCATTGAATGCCATCAAACTGACCAACTTACACGAATTTAACCGAAGTAACGAAGTGACGAGTTTGGCGCGGACTCGGGGGATCTACAGAGGAACACCATGGTAGGATGGCCGATTGTTGAATCCAAGTCGCCTTTCCCACAACTTCGGAAAGTATCGGCTTGCGTCTGGTACAGATTACGCACGGAACGACGGTGGTGTGGGTGTGGAAAATCAAAGGTACCAACTGACGCACGTTGTACAGCAATTCCAGCTGAGCTACTGCGTATCTTCCAGGCTGTACACATCCATAAAGTAGGTGACGATCTGCGAATCGAAAAGAAAATACTGGTCGACACCGGCAGGACTTCAAAGACCCTTCACTGAACCGCCAACCATAGAAGTCACGTCGAATAGAGCACAGACGCGTGAAATAAATGAGTTGTTTGGTCGTGCATTAGCCATCAATTGCTGATAAGGCTGGACACTTATCACACGCGGTAACTAACAGACTAGTATACGAGTGTTAGTCTGTCTAGAGAGACTAGCATGACGGCAAAACTTTTGCTTGCTGAGAATAACCGAAGTCGGCATACGGCAATATCTCCTTCAAAACAGGCGTCCAGGAGGTACTCAGATTCTCAATCAACAAAGATTTGTCAGAAAGCAACCGGACTTTAGCGGCGACCTTAACACCCGAACATTCAACAAAACAATGTGAGCGACAACCCAAGCTTGGATATCGATAAAGAAAACCAGTTTTGATCAGTCAGACCAAGAGAACTTAGAGAAGTCTCATTTCCCAGATTCAGAGCTAGATTGCAGAGACAAGTTCGAAGAATAAAGCGGGTAAGGCCGACAAGCGGTACGGCCCGCTACCACAAATATTTAGCTCCTTGATTCCCAGTAGAATTTCTGGACGGCCCAAAGCTCGCTCGGTCGACGCTGCCGCGTCAACCAGCTCGCATTGGGCCGCAGGCAGGTTAAACTAACAAATAAGCTGTATCATATTTTTTTGGCAGTTAACTTTCTACTTGAAATTTGAAATTTGCTGAAACAACCACACTCCAAAAGGTCAAGCTGTTGACAGAGCTAGCTTGGAGTCAGACATTGACAAATATGCAACAAGGATATGAATGTCATCAGGGAGATATATACATACCGGATTCAGAATTCAAAGAGATGTACGGAATTTTGAATAGACAACATTTGGTTCATTTAGGTATCGGAGGCTAAATCAGCAGGATTACGGTCAACAAGCCAGGGGGTTTTTTTTTTTTTTTTTTTTTTTTTTTTTTTTTTTGTGGTACATTGGCCAGTAGCAACTAACAATTGGTTAGCCCATCTGGTTGGTAAAGGTTGGAGTGTTAGCTCCAGAGAGAGTGGTTTCCACCACCAGAGAAATGCATTCCGCACGCCTTAGGGCAGTGTGGGACTGTCGCGCTATCCAACACCGCGGTTTTCTCGTCGGGGCTGGGGTTGTCCAAAAGCACGATTACCCACTAAAACTCTGGGCTCTCGTAACCAATTTGCCGGTAGGCTACGTTCACTGTCCAGGATTCCGGACCAGGTCTCGAGGACCAGTTTACTGGCCATCGCGGGGCGCTTTCCACGCATTGGCCTATTTGCTAGCGTAATGTCCACCTGTAATCTTTGATTTATTGCAAACTTCCACTTGTTTATAATTTCTTCTTCGGCTGCTGGTGCACCCGCCCGAGAGATAACTCGGTCATTCCGGAGTTTCCAGATTAGATATGCGGATTCGGACATCAAAATCCGATATAGCCGTTGCGAGCCACGTTTAAGCTTGCCCTTGTCGTCACGGAATTCAGCGAGGCCGCACCCAAGTATTGTGCCTAAAGACACAGCTGGCCATGTTGACTCTCTCTCTAGCCATAATGTTTCAGCAGCCTTCCATATAATCTCTTGCCCGGGGCTCGTACAACCGGTTAAGATGTGCTCAAGATCTTCCACCGTCTCGCACTCTTTGCACAAGGCGCGGTCTTCGCACTCTGGTATGTGTGTCCAGTAATTTCCTATTCTATGTGCATTGTGAAGGCCTTTCCAAAGGAACTGCGCGTTCCGTGGAAGTATATCTCTCACTGTCGCGGCCTTCCATATGTCAGCGTCGGACACAATTCTGCCAAACACATTTTCAGTCGCTCGGCGTACAACCTCCAGCTTTTTTACTGTTGATGGCCTCGGGGCCAGTGCCTTCACTTTCTCCTCTCTTATGCTTCGATAGAAAATGCGTTGACGATTCTCTTGTAGGCTGAGTCCAGGGAGGGCTGTGCCCTGTGGCAGCGTAAGGTCCCAGACCCCGGCAATCGAGGTTCTCGTGGCCCTTTTTGCTAGTTTGGCTGCATGCCCGCACATTGTCCTTTCGTGCGTGCCTGGCTTCGCGACTCGAAATATTGTGGGCGCCTTCCGCGCCTTGAGTTCTGCTGCCAAGCAGCGTAATACATCGCGGTATTGTACTCCTACCCATCCTATGCTCTCCCAGCCGGAGAGCTTTTTATTCATTGCATCTTGCACATACTTTTGTGTGCTAACCACGGTAAGTTTCGTTGTCGTATTCACACTTCGTACAGCTTCTAATGCAGCGTAAAGCTCAGCTGCGTATGGGAGCGGTTCCCGGAAGTTGGTAAACACTTTCCCATGTTTCGGGTGTCACCTTCTTTGGTGAATAAGCCTGATGCCGCACAGGCCATTTTCCGTGGTGGTGTATGTATTGCCCCGGCAATGTACATCACTTCAGATTCGGGGGCTTGTATTGCTGCTGCTCGCCGGCGGATTTGTGGATCCGCGCGCTCTTTTGGCTCGCCCTCTCTGCGAGTCATCACACGGAGGCCTTGACCGAGGTTGGTAATGGCCCCTGGTGGCGAAAAGAATTCAGAGTCCTCGCCGGGGTCAGGGGGTGCGGCCACGCTGGGTGGCGCTATTGTTATTCCGAGCTGTGGAACCCATTTGGGTAGTATTTGTCTCAGACGGGAGGCGGAAGCAGTGGCACATGCGTGAGGATTCAGGCAGCCTCTTGCTCTGTCCCATCACACTCGTCGCACGCGCATTGGGCACGCGCATTGTGCAGTGGGTTATTTAAGCGCTGGGCTATTTCTAGTCCATTGCCGACTTTCATCGCGGAATGCTTTCCTCGTAGGCATTTCGCCTTTTTCCCATTATTGTCTTGTCGTTTCAAGGGGTCTTCGCCGGGGTGGTGCCACAATGGCATTTCCCTCTGGACTTCATCCGATGGGTGAACTGTTGCGAAGTTAATGCCGTACTTGTTTATGCATCTTATCATGGTCTTGTGTAGCGCCGGGGGATCCCGTTGGTTGACCTTTATGTTTTGTACCATAAGGTTCGTCTTAGCCTCTTCTGCTACCGATGGTGATTTGACCGTACGTTTCGACAGGCCGTGGAGCGCTAGTGATGCCCAGTGTGCTCGCTTTTGCGGATTATCTTCAGTGAGTGCTGCAGTTTTGAGCATCAGAAGAGCCTCGTTCCTGCTTTCTATGTCAAGCATCCCTATGCCTCCGAGTTCCCGTGGGGCTAGTAACGTGTCGCGAGAGATCATGGATGACTTTGAGTCATTCATGAACTCTTTCTGCGCCTTAAGTATGTGTTTTGTTACCGCTGCTGGCATGCCGTTGACTTGTGCCAGGTACTGCGAGCGGGAGCCGGCCACTATTTGGTCAATGTTTTTCCTCATGTTCAAGGTAGGGTTCAGGTTTGCCCAGCGCTCATAATCTGAGTCGATTTTTTCCAAAACCGGAGTCCACACGCCAAAGCGTCTACGTCATTTCCGATAAAACTTCCTAATATTCGTACTGCTTCCCCTTCTTTCGCTATGTGGATGTTGGCCGGGATCTGGTTGTCCTCGGGGTGAAGGCATCTAGTCTCAAGGAGGCGGGCCCTGAACTCCGGGGTTCCAAATGGAATGATTTCAGTTTTAGTAATGTTGAAACGGGCCCCCGATGCGAGACACCACTTATCCAGTACCCTATTTAGATCGTCGAAATTGTCATGCTCACTCAGGTATGCTGTGGTGTCATCTGCAAATAGTTGGACTACGGCCTTTTCTGCTACACCGGGTATGTTGTATCCCCTTAGGCCGGATTTTCGTAACATTGCTGCTAGTGGTTCTATTGCCAGGTTAAATTCCCGCTACCGTTAGGTAAGGGTCTTAGAGAGCCCTAATTTTCGATTTTGGCCGTGCATCACATTTTCGTCAGCAGATTTTGCGTAATCCGTAGCCTCTCCAGCCAAATTATCTCGGCTTGAACTGCCGGCCGAGCATTGCCGTGCCCAATTCATAATCCTGCTTAGCAGATGTGACGTGGCGACATTCTGGATCCTTCCTTCGCCTTCTCTGCTTTCTGCTTCTTCCCTTCACCTCGACCAGGTCAACAGATGTCTGCCTCACCGACATTCTGCAATATTCCGCTCTCCGTCTCCGTTGATCCCGCGGCCTCGCAATCTCTCATCTCACTCGATTGGATCTTGACATCTGGAATCCCAGCTTCTGGGTCGTGCGCTTCTGGTGTGCTCACTCTTCCTTCTGGCAACACCGTCTGCTCCATGCACATGAACCTCTCTGTGGCCTCTGGCATCCCGTATGACCTCGTTCTAGGTCGGGATTGGATCTTCTTCTGTCGACAAACCCTTCCACATGCGTCCTTTACTCTTTCCTCGGGTTTCGCACACCCGGGACAGCTACGTGTGTGCTCCCCGCCAGATTCTTCATTTCCTCACCTGCTTTCCAAGGTTCAAACCCGTCAGTTCCTACCATGGATGTTGATCCTCCTTTGCCGGTGGATGGAGAATCGACACATTGTAAGTCTACCATCTACCACTCTTCTACGTATCATTCACGTCGAAACCAGCTCTCGGTCATAGGTGTGGTTGCGATGAGCCTCTCGTTTGCCGCTGCCCATCTACGTCCCGATCTGCTGGCTGTATGACCTCCATGACGCCCATGACATCTTTGACATCTTTGAATATTCTACGTGACATATTTCTTGGACATCGTGCTACGCGTTCCCGTATATCTGTATTTCACGCAGATTTACCAACAATACAACGTTCACTTGCTCTGCATGCCATTCCGTACGCCAATATGACTTTAGTACAATGCCGCCGTGTTCTGCTTCATCATATTACTACTGGGGCTTGTGCTGACTATGCCGTGGATGCCTCTACATCTCCACGACCAGATCGCTCTGCGTGTCGAGCCCTTTCCCAAGATTTCGAGTCAGCCGCAGATATTGCCAAAGCCGCTTTGAACGTCATTCTCGACGCAGATCACACTGAAATTTCTACCGAAGCTCTGTCCCATGTAGCTGCTGCTTTGAATATATCGGTTCCTGGTGATCGAAATCTGCGTTTCAAGTTGCGTGTAGCACTACGAAAACATGCGGAAAATGTCAGCTCTGCAGGTACACATGTTCGCTCATCGACTTCAATCGCCGACTTCTTCAACTCATTTGAGAGTCATCGAAGGCCGGTTCTCCTGTCTATCACTGCATTGCACCGCATTCAGGTTTCGGAGAAAGCGACGATCGAATCTCTTCGTACTCAAATTACGCAACACTTGCTGTCCGGACAGTGCACTCAATTCTCGCAGTCTCATCCTTCGATATCTCTACCTGATGGTCTATCCCTGCCAGACTGTGCAGATGTCCATGAAGAATGGCTGGGAACCAATCTCGACACTGATCTCCAGATCCATATCCTGACTGCTATCTATGGAAGCAAAATATCTCTCAACACATTACGTCGGGTGTTGAATAATTTGAACGTACATCACGAAAACAAGGACAGTATTGGACAACTGCACCGAAGACTCAAAGGATACATCACTGATTTACGAAAAGGAAAGAAAGCTGAACAGGCTCAAGAGCAGGAACGTGCTGCCCGTGCGAAATATGATGAACAAGTTGAAGCCATCCGGCAGCTTTGGCCGCAACTGATATCGCAATCAGTGAAAAACAATTGTATTCGCAAATTTCGAGACCAGACCAGCTCTGCAGCCCTGTCTACTTTTACTTGTGCCTCATGCGCTGAATCTGTCTCGCTCCGCTCTCATTGTTCTGTAGCTGTTGGCGACTCCAAATTTGACCTGAGTGTTCTCAAGCGGCCGGATTTAAAATCAGATGAGACCAATCTCCTCGACCAATACAAGTGGCTCCACCCAGACTGTGTTCCGCCTACTATGCCTTTTGATGAAGGCCTGTTGCGCGATCTGCTTCTGGATCCAGATGGTATTTTCTTCCCCACCGATGGTAGCCCACCCGTCCTCTCCCTGTGCCAACCTTGTCATTCAGACTTGAAGAGAAAAAAAATGCCTGCATTGTCGTTGGCTAATAGAACATTTCTCGGATCGGTTCCCAGCGAGCTCAAAGACTTGACTGTAATAGAGGAGGCAATGATTGCACGCTGTCGATCGAAGTGCTGGATAATCCAACTCAAAGAAGAGAATCAGGATCTTGTTCTCCAAAGCACGCAGCGCGGGATCAAGGGACATGTCATTATCTATCCACAGAAGCCATCCAAGGTGGCCAATGTTCTTCCACCGTCGATCGACGAGATAACTTCCCCTGTCTGTGTTTTATTTGTCGGATCTTCGGCTCCAACACCTGAATGGCTTCGCGAGCATGCAAAGCCTTTGGCTGTTAATGCCGCAAGGGTCCGCAACGCTCTTCGATGGTTGAAACAACACAATCCACTGTACCGTGATATTACAATCAACGAGGAATGTCTCCAACGGCTCGAAGAGAATCCTGTTTTACTGTTCAACATTGAACATCTTCAACCTAGTTCCGCAAGTGACGCTGCCACTGCCAGATATGATCCCACTCCAGTGCCTGACCCGTCCACTCCACCCGATGACTCCATTCCGTTTCAGAGTATCGTTATTACAGATATTGATTGCCATGCCTCTTCCAATGAACTGCGCGCGGCGGCACTTCGCCATGTACAGAAAAGAGGAGGCGGTTACATTCAAATACCCCATGATCACGAGCCCGAGAATGAGTTTCGGAAGGACAGCCTGTTATTTCCCCTGATATATCCTACTCTCTTTCCATATGGTATTGGTGGTCCTAATGACGTGAAACGAACTGTCCCTATTTCTTTAAAACGTCATGTGAAGCATCTTTTGAACTTGTCCGATCGAAGATTCCAGGAGCATCCTTCCTTTGCATTCACTGCATTCAATGTTCTGCAACGCCATGAGATGCTGCTGAACACCAGTTTGAAGGTGAAGCGTGCCAATTTTGCCTCCGTTGCTTCACAGTTTGCATCTGTTTCGCCCGAGGTTGTTAAGACGGTTTCAGAGCGTATCGCAAGTGGTGAAGCTGCCGTCGCAAAGAATGAAGAAGAACGGAAGGTCCTCAATTTACTGAAGCAGGTGAATGGGGTCGCTGCCTCTGTTCCTGGCTCCTCTGCGGCCCGTGTGGCAATGCGAAACGAAATCCGTGGTCTCATGATTGAAAAAGGCCTACCGAGTTTCTACATAACAATAAATCCTGCTGATGTATTTAATCCTATCGTCAAGTTTCTCGCCGGTGCGGAGATTGATATCAACACACTGCTTCCTGAAGACATTCCCAACTATTGGGACCAATCTGTCCTCATTGCAAAAAACCCTGTTGTTGCAGCTCAATTCTTTAATCTGTATATGAAAGCATTTATTTCAGCACTCCTTGGCTACGATCCTGAGCACAAAGACTTGAACGGCGGAATTCTGGGTGTTGTCAAAGCGTACTATGGTTGTGTTGAAGCTCAAGGTCGGGGCACACTCCATTGCCATATGTTAGTGTGGGTTGAGGGCGGACTGAACCCAAATGAAATAAAAAAACGTGCACTGAGCACAGATGAGTCTGATGTTGAGTTTGGCAGACGGCTCCTAGCTTTTCTCGACGATACAATTTCGAATTCTATCCCAGACGATCCCGAGCCAAGTTTGACAGTTCCTTCAGATAAGCATCATCCATGCTCCGTTCGGGGAATGCCCACTGAATCGGACGACGAGTCATTTTCAGCAGAGCGTCAGAAAGACCTGCGGAATGTTGTGCTACAATGTCAAAGCCACTCACATTCTAAAACTTGTTTCAAGTATTGGCACGGACCGCCGGAGCCAAAGACATGCCGTTTTGACCTTCATGAGGATAATTTCCGTGCCATCAGCTGTTTTGACCCGGAAACAGGCGAGATTCAGTTGCGATGCTTGAACGGCCTTGTGAATAATTTCAACGCCACGATGATCGAAGCCTTACGCAACAATATGGACATCAAATTTATTGGTTCGGGAGCATCTGCCAAGGGTATCTTGTACTATATTACAGACTATATAACAAAATCTCAATTAAAGACTCATGTTGCTTTTGCAATGCTTGAACTTGCCGTGAAAAAGCTTGGTAAATACAACCCATTTGAAGACGACATGACGATACGTGCAAAAAAAATGCTTCAGAAATGTGCCTATGCCATGATTTCACAACAGGAGCTTTCGGCGCAACAGGTTGCTTCGTACCTCCTTGACTTTGAGGACCATTTTACAAGCCATTCATACCGGAATTTTTACTGGACATCCTTTGAGAACTTCATCAATAAAGAGGACCCAAGTCCGGAATGTTATCCCTCGAAGGTGGCAGCCAATCCGCCGGAGAATACCGAGATTCAACCGGCTCACACTACCGGCCCAGATGATGACAGCGAGACTGAGTCAGGAGATGAAGATGAACCCGACCCGGTGTTTCTCAACGACCTCCTCGATGGACAGCCTGAGGATACCGAAGGAACGGCCGACATGGGTGATGCTGATGAAGAAATTCGCGTATCGTTTGATGGATCGGGAAAGCTTGTGCCTATGGGGAATCAATTAGCAGACTATCAGCAACGCGGCAATGAACTAAATCATGTCTGTGTTTGGGATTTTATCTCCCGTGTCGATAGAGTCAGCAAGTCATCTGATCGTCGAAAACACAGATCAACTGTCGAGAATCACGACCAAGGGGATACGGAAGCTATGGATTTATTCGATGATGATGCTAGGGATGATAATGAGTGTGATGATGAAAAGATTATGGATCTCGAGACTCGCAGACGGCCCCGGGTAGCATTGCTCAAAGGGCATGATCAAGAGAAAACCCACCTCCTTCGAGTTCGCTCACCAGAGGATGTATTGATTCCCGTACCGATTGGTCCAGGAATTCCGCGACGAGACAAGCCAGATGTATATCCACGCTATTGCCGGCTGATGTTGATATTTTTCAAGCCTTGGCGACACGCAAGAGACCTGAGAGCGGAAGGTCAATCATGGGAAGATGCATTTAATTCATTTACCCTCGAGTGTTCGGCATCCATCCGATACAAAATGGACAATATGCAAATCCTTCATGAATGCCGAGATAGCCGTGATGATCATTTCGCCGAACGACGGTACCTTGCCAGACGAGCTGTGAAGGAGGTGCGGCGCAAACGAGGCCGCGAGAACACCGATGATTTTGCTGGAGAAGATGTCACCGAGGAAATGATTCTTGACCACCTAGAAGAACTCACAGATCGGTTTTCGATGAAAAAAGCAGCATCGCACCAAGCAATATTGGAATGTGTTGATTACGCAGAGACCGCAGGTCTGTACAATATCCCAAATAATGTTGTTGCCCAGCCTACGCAGATGGAGGATGGACCTCAAGAGTATGGAACTCATCTGGTAACCGATCGTTATCTTGAAGATGTTTGGGAAAAAACATACGATGACCGCCGCGAATCATCGAAGAAGAGTGCATCAAGTCAAACAGTCAGCCCGGCAGCACCAGCGAGAGGAGCTCAGGAGAGTGCTGGTGTCAATGACGGCTCTGCCTTCCGGAATGCATTCTCGTTACCGCCGAATGAGGCCCCTGAAATTCGCCAAGATGTCCCGGCTTCGGAACCTATTCGAGATGTTGATATCGAAGCACATGTGCGTAAATGGACACTGAACAAGGAACAAGCCCAAGCATTTCGAATTATAGCACACCATAGTCTTCAAGATCGTCCCGAGCAGTTGAGGATGTTGCTCTCTGGACCTGGCGGTACTGGAAAGTCCCAAGTGATCAATGCTTTACGAGATTTCTTTGAGCTTAGAGGCCAGAGTCGTCGATTGCGCCTTGCTGCATTCACCGGGGTAGCCGCTCGAAATATTAAGGGCATGACCCTGCACGCTGCACTGTGTCTTAGTCAACGCTCCAATTCATCCACGCAGACTAAAACACGGAAAGATCTTACCGCAATGTGGGAAGGGGTGGATTACCTATTCATCGACGAAGTTTCCATGGTTGGCTGCCCATTTCTGCTACAAATTAGTCAAGCACTGATTGAGGCAAAGGGGAATACTGCACTATTTGGTGGTGTCAATGTCATTTTTGCAGGGGATTTCGCTCAATTGCCTCCTGTGGGTATGAAAAGCCTTTACGCAACCATCCGTACCGACGTTGAAAGTGCCTCGAGCACAAAAGGACAGCAGAATATACTTGGGAAATTGCTCTGGTTGTCTGTCAAGACTGTTGTAATCCTTAAGAAGGTTGAACGCATACGACACAAGAGAAATGAGCTCACAGGTGAAACAGAGGAAGATCCCGATGCGGTGCGATTCCTGGAATTACTGGGTCGACTCCGCCAAGGGAGATGTACGGACGATGATTTTGACCTGCTGAACTCGAGGTTGATCACGAACCTGCAACCGGACTGGAGTCGACCAGAATTGGAGCATCTACCTATAATAGTTTCATCAAATGAGCTGAAGGACGCGTTAAACGAGAGGGCCGCCGAAGTGTTTGCAGCCAAGACCGGCAACGATTTGAACTGGTACTATGCACAGGATTCCAGAAGCGATGGCACTTTGATCAAGGAGGGAGAACTGCGTGAACATCTCACATATAAATTGCACTCCGGAGAAACAAGCTATCGCCTTGGGCGGCTTCCTTTGGCTCTGGGTATGCCTGTCATGATCACTCAAAATTTCGACGTACAGAATGGCATTGTTAATGGATCAACAGGGATTGTCAAACAAATACGCTATACTGTCAACGAGTCAGGAGAGCGTTTCATACAGTCTTGCATTGTGCACATACCCGACATGACGGGCCCTGCATTGCCCAACCTGCCGCCAAAACATGCCGCGATCCTGGCCGAAACCGTGGACATGAGGTTCATTCATCCAGACTCGAAACGAAAGTGTTTAATAAGACGTACCCAAGTGCCTTTGGTACCTGCCTTTGCAATGACAGCTCATAAGGCACAAGGGAAGACTATGGATGCCGTGATTATGGACCTCGAAAGCACTAGCGGCACTGAATCCCCGTATGTCATGCTTTCACGTGCCACGTCTCTTGCCGGTGTCTTCATCCTTCGACCATTCAGCAAGAAAGTCATTCAGCGTCGCCCAAGCCAGGATGTGCGTGAGGAGTTTCGCCGGCTCGACATGCTGTACCATCAGACCATTATGCGTTACGGGACAGCAGAAGAGGCAGCTGAGGCCCAGAGGTATTTAGTCACCAGTTTTTCAGCCGATGCACTGCCGGATTCAGGGGAAGTAGAGGAGGACACTGTGGATGACGATGCACAGCGATTGCGATCTCTACAAAGAGCGACGTCCCGTTTGATCACCGGATCGGCCCGATATCCGTCTGATCGCCGCCAAGTGACAGCAGTCTCGACTTCACCTCCCCGTCGACGCGCACGTATCCTGAAAACGTCTGTGATGGCAGTGGACTCTCAGGCCATCGCGTCTACCAATAAAAGGGCCTGACCTGACCCACTGGAGGCTCAACCCCTTGCGAAGCGGCGGCGTCAAGCCTCGGCAGTGCATAAACGGAGATAGTGCCGTCGGTAAGGCTGAAACTCTCGGAATTTCCCTAGAATATTCTCTAACGTTCTTGGAGGTTCCCCGCGACTATGATATATATGCGGAGCCCTTTTGCTCATCCGCACTTTCCCTTCCCACTCTTTTCCCCCTCCACCAAACATCCACTCTTTCTACTTACTCAACATGCCCTCGGTTCTCACCCGTCGCTGCACTATGGACCGGAAGACCGACAAAACGATGTACGACACCTTCGTCGAGGAAGGCCAAGCTCTTGGCGACACTATCTTGGGTGCGCACGAGATCAATCGCACCTTCTTCCCTGCGCAGCCCGACAGCAAGGGCAATATCTACTACGAGAAACCCGACGGCACTCGTTTTGTTGCGAATTTCATTGCGGAAATTGGCTCCGAGGCCCAAGGAACTTGGATGGCAGCCTATCCGAAAAAGACTCCTCCTGCATTCAACCTTGTGAGTACTTGACATTAGATTTCCATCCACTGCTGAGTGAGTAACAGCCTTACAACGATGTGACTTCTAAGTCGCATAAAATGGTGCTAGCCCTTCGTTGCCCCACTGGAGCGCCAGAGCAGCTACGCACTATGTATCGGGATGGAGTGGCTGTGTGTGATTCTGTCCGCGCGCATGACGAAGAGCGCGAAGCGCAAAAAGGCGAGGTACGTATCGACTTTCAATCTTTCGACGCTTCTCTGATATCTCATCCATCTCCTGTATTGACGCAGAATTTCGATATCACGGACTGGATCAGCTGCGACGAAGGCGATGAAAATACGGCCGACAAAATGATCTTACTCGCGCGACTCGACCAGACTTACGAGGTTTCATTTACATTTTAGTTCTGAATTGTTCTGACGTTCTTTCAGGTTCCCCACGCTAACACGACGCCTGCTCGCACGCCTCGCAGGAGGATCACGAAGGTTGGATCTGCTCCGAACACAGCCACGACGTCCAACGATGCGGCTGACGTTGACATGGAAGCCACACAAGTTGCCGGTATGACTTCTAATCGAGCGCATCTATATAGTTAGCTAATAATATTGCAGAGCGTAAAGTCGGTGATCATTACCCGCCCGACCTGCTCCCCGACCATCAAGGCCCGTATTTCGCACACGAGAAGGCCAAGCTCGTTCAACGAGACTACAGGGATGTCGACAGCACCTTGATCGCGCCACAAGAGCTGTACAGTAAGCTGACGGAAGGCACACTCGTTCTTCTCACTGTGTCGTTTGCCACGTACGTCATGACCAATCAGCCCGGGCGGAAAGACAAAAAGGTGCGCAAAAAACCTTTCGATTTGTTACACTCTCTGATAAGTCGGTCAGGTGTACCACGTTCTTGTCGATCGACTCAAAATCCTCGACCATGGGGATGGTGACGCCTGGGATCCACCTGTTCCCGCGCTCCCCGAACGCCTCTACTCGCCTGCGACACCTAAGAGACGGAGGGACGATGCAGCCGATGCAGCCTTCGACAGTTTTGGTTCCAAGTCGTCGCCAAGCCCGGCTAAAAAGAGACGCACTACTGGCAGGTGATTAGATATGTGTTATGCCGAATTGCGTCGCCGAACATTTCTTCATTACTTAGTATGACTTACTTACTAGCGGACAACTCATATTACACCCCACTCATTACTTCTCACACTGTCGAAGTACTTTAGGTTCAAGTTCAATACAGTAATCGTGCCTTTATTTAATTCAGGTAGCGGGCCGTGCCGCTCGTCGGCCTTACCAGCTTTATAGTAGGCAAGATAGCGGGTCGCCTTGGCGGACTCCACGTATAACTCGGAATGATGAGCTCATTTCACCGTTAACGATTACGTGCGTATCGGCGAATTTGTACAGGGATTTTATGGTGTTAATGAACATTTCTGGAAGCCCATGTTTCCGGAGTGTGTCCCACAGATATGGATGTAGTGTCTTGTCGTACGCCTTCTCCTGGTCAAGCGCTACAATGACCCCATTTTGGAGGTCTTCCTCAGAGTATTCTACTACTTCCATGGCGAGGTAGATAGCATCTGTAATTTTACGTCCTTTCATAAAACCAGATTGATCTTTATGTATAAGGTACGGGGCAACTCTACTCAGCTTGTTCGCTAATGCTTTGGTAAATATTTTATAGTCAGAGTTCAGTACTGTGATAGGCCTGTAGTTGGCTATATCTGTCGGGTCCTTCTTCTTAAAAAGAGGACACATCCATCCCAGGGAGAACTCTGTCCCCTCAGCCATACCGAATTCTTCAATGTCATTGTATACCCAGGTGAGTACTTTTACGATGTTGCATGTCCTCTTTGGGGGTGTTCTGTCATTCGTATTTTTCGCATTTTCTTTGTCGATGGAGTCAAGACGGCGCCAGAATTCAGTTGCAAACCCATTTATACCAGCTGCTTTTCCAGGTGCGGCTTCCAAAAGGGCCTTCAGTACGTCATCTTCGGTGAGCTTTTCGGACAATGGCTTCATGTCTACCCCACCGTTGATGTTCGGTAGTGAGGCAAGTGCCTCTTCTCTGGCTTCTTCACGCTCATTTTGAGTCACATTTATGTCATCAGACTGAATGTCGTTGTGGTAATCGCGGGCAATCTCTGCCATTTCGGAGGAACGTCGACTTCCTTTCTCTGGTGCGATATCTGTTCTGCGGAGGTACGTTATGGTGTCCCTCGGCTTTGTCTCTTTACTGAGACTTACAGCATACTTCGTTATATGGTTTAGTTCTGTAAAGCCCCGAACTCTAGTTTCCAGTCGTTGGCGCTCTCGCTGCCGATCAACTAAGTCGTCAATTTTCTTCTCGATTGCGGCTACTAACCCGGCTATCTCTTCTGGTGACCTGTCTGCTACCACTCGGGAGGTTTCCGTACGAGGCTGATCACTGCTAGTTTCTTCAGGGTTGGTGTCACCCCCTGTCTCAATGTATGTTCCGGTTGCCTGATTTTCCAGGAGGCTTTCACGTTCCTGTACCAGTACACCTTTTTTCTTTGCTGTCGCACCTACTGCTGTCTTTGATCGAATCTTGGCGTAAATCAAGACAGAATCCTTGAAGGTTTTAAATTTAGTTTGAGCATTAGACGTTTCGGTGCGCTCATCCTGTATTGATTCCTCCAATTCTATCGCTTTCTCCATTGAAAAGCTCATAAATTCTTTATCATATAGTAGGAACTGTGGCATGGTCCATCGTCCTTTACCTATATATGGAGCCCCTGGGGCTGAGATTGTAACCGACACCATGCGGTGGTCGGTGAGGCCCCCAGCTGTGTCCTGAATATCCCAATGTCGGCAAGATTTCATGAGGGTGGGCGAGACAAGGATCTTATCGATGCGGGACAGAGTCCCGCGGGTACTAACGTGAGTATATGCTTTTGTGTCGGGGTTATGTTGCCGCCAACCGTCTTTAACTTCCATCAGACGCATGAAGCGCAAGTATGCAGCCACCACTGCATCAGAGTCCGCGCGGTGCGGCAGTCGGTCGATCGCGTCTGGTACGACATTGAAGTCTCCACCTATGGCATCGGGTACCGGTAGATCTACGGTAAGCCAAAGCTCGCACAGAGTGTTCCAAAATTTAATTTTTTCTTCATCTGATTCAGTTGGGGCATATAGCCCCAGTATTGTCATCGTTCGCGTCCCATGCCATGGAACCACTGCAAGGATTGCTTTACCAGGTATGAGGTAGTGAACCTTCACTCCTTCGACATTTGTAATCTCCCGGTTCAATACGATAGCTATGCCTTTCGCAGCGGGATTTTCAGGGTATTCATAATTGAAGATTTTTAGGCGTTTACCCATGAAGCTATCTTGTACTTCTAAGGCCTGAGCGGCCGACATATGCGTCTCAGAGACAATTAATGCACCTATCTTCTCTTCGCGCATCATGCGGTGGATCCCATGCCACTTGTGGCTGTCTTGAGACAGTGAGGTTGCTTTAATACCATTTATATTGATGCCCCCAGGACGAGGACCATGCTCCTGCGTTCTTCAACAGAAAGAGGGAAAAACAACAAATTGGAAACCCTAGAATAGGCCGCAACACCAGAGCTGAAATAAATCTGAAAGCCAGGGGGTTTTAGCAGAGAGCATTCATACTTATGCAGGGGGAAATAACCAAAATAGGATTTACTGGAGGGCCTGAAAATAGGGTGTTCCTAAGCCCTTACCTAAAGGAGTCTTAGGTAGCGGGAAAGCTATTGCTAAACGATCCCTCTGGATTCGTTCTTAATCTTGCAGTGTCACAGTATCAGAGCTCTAACCACCGGTCCACTCCCGAAACTGCTCTTGAGTAGGAGGGCTCGGAAATTACGCTCCCGGCTCCGATGCTACATTGACCACGAACCCTTAAACTCCACTGGGGGATGAAGATTTGAAAGGGATCGCAGCTCAAAGTACAATTGAAGGCGTCAATGTGGCGAGGACCATCCCATACAGAAACCACCATTCCACAATAGTTGTCAGCTCGATGGG
Source organism: Mycena leptocephala (assembly GCA_029378395.1). Lineage (NCBI taxonomy): Eukaryota > Fungi > Basidiomycota > Agaricomycetes > Agaricales > Mycenaceae > Mycena > Mycena leptocephala. Next base: position 18,398 of record JARJLF010000458.1, read on the forward strand.
AAAACGTCCTTGTACAGTCCGACATCCATGGATTAATTCCGGGAGTTGTGGATGACGAGTTGGATGAAATATCTCCATCGGCGACAAGATGCGTCAATTGGAACATGTTTCTCTCACGGTTGAAACTTGGATTAAGATACGTGGGCTGAAGATTCTTCATGCATGCGATATGTGTGGTCTATTCACTCGAAGCTGGGCTTAGTGGAAAGATTACCATGGATGTGTGCCCCCGTACAAATTTCATAGCCTGTCTTGCATCATAACTGCCAGCCTTCCGACACTGGCAACAAATTTACAATTCTGGCAACTCACTGATGCAATTCACTACAACAGAGGGTCAAGTCACTTGATTTCGTCACACATACTCAAATGGAATGAGCGATAAAAGATCATATTGGATGAGCAGAGCGGGCACCCCAGCGCAGAGTCATTTCACTTTTCAACTCAGGAGTTTCCAGGCGAATAATTTGAGTCATATACGAGCAGGCAGAAATTGAACAAAGCCAATCAGCCGGAACAGAAGAGAAGGTAACCATGGGACGCACCGTCATCGTTCCAGAAACTCAAGGACCACGAGTTCGATTTGACAGAATAAACCTCACGGGAAAGTAAAAATGTTCTGCAGTACAATACCACTCTGATGGTTCAAGTCACTGCGATAGGGTCAATATTTTTCTCGTATCTGACTCACAAGGCGGGGTCGGTTCCCGTTGAGAGATTATGGAGTTGAAAAACTAGTCATATAACCAACATCTGTTTTGGTCCAAAACTGGGGGATCGTTCAGGTTCATAAAACACAGCGACAGGGTGGCGGCATTCCAAATTAATTTGAATCGAAACCAGGCATCGATGACTACTCAGAGACTGCAATCCGAGCTTTGAATCAACCGTGAACTGTCCAGGAAAATTGAGTTGAAAATTTCGCGCACTGAGGCGGCACTGCCTACGAGGGAATGAGGATTCTATGGCTGTAGTATTGCTGTGGCAGAGTGTGGGGGGTTGGCCCATGAGGCACTCATCCTCTGTCATGCAGAGAGTGAAATTGTTGGCGGATATTCGTTCCAGGATCAGAGCAGCTCTGGCTCATTCGGGATCCCGGAAATTCCAGCATGTATTTTATTGTAACAATGCCATCGTGCTGAAGTCTTGCTATCGAATCATTGCATCCAACTTCGGTTAATAGCAACCAGATAATCAGAGCTGCTTCAAGTTTACGTCTGATCTTTTATTGGACGGTTCAATATGATGCGTGCGGCAACATTGTCGAGTTGCCGTGCATTCTAATTCGAAGCCCTATATTCATAACAATATTCCGGTTTGAATTGACGGCACTTATGTCGTTAAAGATTCAAGGTCAGGCAGCCTGCCATTGTAGACCGCCACAAGACACAAAACCAACATAAGAAAATCTGTGCATCCATGCCGATTCAGCGATATTCCCCGCTCACATGTGTAGGATAGAACACGGTGGCGAAATCAATTAGCAACACCAGCTAGGAATCGCGCAGTGTGTTTCATTGTTGCGCGGCAATAAGCGAGCACACAAAACAATCTATCCAGTGTTCAATTTTGAACCATTACACAGGGATTGGGCGGCACTGACGCGATGTTGGAATTGATTGAGGCACCCATGACGCGCACTGAGGCAGCAGCGTGGATTGAGGTGGAAGCCGATGTGGTATCAGCCCGGCAAGCAGAAATATCTGAAGACATAGAAAAATGTTTTCAATCCGTATTTCTGTGTCCTTGGTATCCTATAAGTCTGCAGGATACATAGAAGTACAGGCATGATCCAACTTAGCACCCGGAAAAATAGGGTTTGCAAATGTTGGCTGGCCCACCTCGTATTGGTGATAAGAACCACAACATTGAAGATACAGGTTTCAAAGGATTTAAGACTCAGTGGTTCTAGTGAGGGTTCGAGTTAACTTCTGGTCACATAGCCATTGGTAGCCATGCACCGTCAGCCAGGCGCTGCGCTGTCATTTTCTCCAGACCCGTATAAATCTGCTGTATCCGGGTGATGCGAATATTATGTTACAAACGAAACGGAAGAGCAAACTCCAGAAGGAAATGAAAAACAACAAAAAAGAACATTGCGAACAACCAAGTTGGAGAAAAGGCAGATAACAAAGGCCGCTGGCAGCATAGTATCCTGTGTGTTATGCGCCAAATCTCCAGTTACCACTGAAGATCTGTTTACCGGCAATTCAGATAACCGGACAATCATGCTCAAAAGCTAAAGAGAACACCTATAGCTTTGACCAAATTTCCACATTAGGACGGAGTTCACCCCATTAGGTGACCAAAATTACCTATAACAGAAGTAAAACCAACACGAAGCCTCTACGTCATCGACACAAAACACCCTCACTTTGGCGGGCAAATGGAGTAAAAACGAGTTTAAAATAAATATTAAAACTCGTAACACTTCTGCCTCGCCCGGTTATGCTCTCTCAACGAACTGTGTCTATGTTCAACTCTGGCTCCACTCCAGTATTATGTCTAACATTCGCCAATAGCAACCTTAAAAAATCCTTCGATCTCTTCCTGTAAATATCCCACAATATTATCCAACTGTCCAACCGCCACTATGCATAGTTTCAAGTTCATACGAGATGATTTGCCGGAGAAAACGCCCCATTGGTTATACCGGTGCGGGGTTTGGATAAAGAAAAGAGGAGAGATTAGGGAGGATGGTCCAAGCCCGAGTCGAACGGGCGTCTCCTGTTGGTACTTCTCCTGTTTCCACCAGATATCGCAGGTGCGGATCATTCCGCGTTTTGACCGTAGAGGGATGATCTGAGAGCGGGATTTATCACAGAATAACTGCCGGAGCCCAGAGTACAGGATGGCGGCAAGGGAAGAGGCTCGGGACAAAGTATAGACAGCAGCGCGGTAGTCCCGGGCCGAGTCGAGCCCTGCCGGGAGAAGTGTAAATCTCCTAATTAGCCATACCTTTCAACTTTTCCACAGAAAAGTAGAGACAAGGGTTGGATTCATCCAGTGAAAGCACGTTGTTGGGGAAGACTCATAATTTTACAGCCGATGTCAGTACCGAAGGCGTGAGCGAAAATTTTCCGTTTTGGGATGTTTTCAAAGAATGGTCCGTATCTCCATTAATTCTTGACTGATTTGTATGAAACCTAGCTAGATCTTCTCTAATAATTCATATGCGATTAATTATGCAGCCGGAGAGGTGTTCTTTAGGTACAAATTTCTCCACATTTGAATTTTTTTCTTTCAGCTTCGGCGAAAGCTCGGTTGAAAGATTTACTTTCAACCGTCCTTTCTTTTTTTGTCGAAAGTCTTTCTTTCTCCGGCAACTGAAAGGCGTGCTAAAAATACAACTTTCCTCGTGGTATTCATCTCGGTTAAAAGAACAACTTTCCGCTGACCTTTCTCTTTCAAAAGAATTTCTTTCTTTCCTTTTACTCCGAAAGGTATGATTAAATATATACATTCTATCTGATTGACTGTCAATCTGAATGATGAACTCTCCGGCAATCTAAAAGTGCAGTGAACAGTTTTACTTTCCACCTGCCTTTTAACAAGGCGGGAATTTTCCTTTTTCAGGTGTGAATTGTTCTCTCTCTCCACGGCTGTTTCGCGGTCCGCTTGATTTGCCACTGGAAGTACGGCAACACGGGCCGACGGTTGCTCAGACACGGCTAACCTGTCAGTCTCATGTTGGCGTCGCCAAATTCCGCACGCGTTTTACTTCCTTGTGATATTTGAACTTCACATTTCTGGGCAAACCCGCTAGCTGCGTTGTGGATCTCAATATATCCGTGCTTGTGCAATACGCTATTTCTTTGGCTTTTTCACGGGCTGCGGATGTGATGGGCGATTTTTTCTTCTGAAATTTTGGTGGCACCTGTAGGTGTTGGCCTCCCGGCTCATGCGCAGACCAAAACCGAAATTCGAAGCTGGCAACAATCGTCCTTAATTACGAAGCCAAAAACACACTTGAAACAATGTCGGGATGACATTCAAGTCTGTCGACTCACACCTGAGTTTTCTATGCGAATCTTTAATACCGTCGGGTTGCCAGGCTGCTCCGCACTTGTCCGTATGATAAATTCCGAATTGAGCTCCTGGTCCATGGGAAGGATTTCTCTTCGGCCCTCCCACTGGAAAATTTGGATCCCGACTCCCCCTTGAGTGTCATTCAGCGCACGAAGAATGCCCAGGCACCCGGAATTCGAATCTTTCAAATTGCCGAAGGTGGGAAGTGCCTGGCGAAGCGCTCGTCTTGTTGAACCATGCAACCACCTCCGGGATGGCACCATCATGGAGGCAGGAAGGCTGGCTCCACAATGAACCCTTTCCTAATCCGATCCATTTCTAGGCGAGCTGCAGTGATGAGATTTACACATGTCTGCATAATTGTCTGCACAGTCTGCGCAAATGTCTGCACACGGGCTTCCCCTAATATCTGGCACAAACTCTCTGTCTTGCTCGATGTTTCGCACTGACCGACTGCTCAGCGGAGGGTACCACCGTGGAGCCAGCAAGCCGGACTCCATGGTGAACCCTTGGCCGAGGCGGCGCTGTCCACACCGCTGCCGCAGCGATTAAACTTCCCCCGCACCCGATTTTTCAAGGCGGCATTCCGCTAGGCCTTAAGCCAGGAAAATTGGGGGTTAGGGTAAAAAATCGGGCCTCAAGCCCCAAAATGGAGGGTTAGGGTAAGAAATTGGGCCTTAAGCCGCAAAAATTGCAGGTTATGGTAAGAAATCAGCTCTTATGCCACAAAAATCCCAGGTTAGGGTAAGAAATCAGCCCTTATGCCGCAAATGGATGGGTTTATTTAACAGGCCAAGTGCCCTAAAGAAAGCCCAAAAGTTCTGGATCCACCATACATTGACCACCAGGTTTGGCCAAAAGACTGTAAATAAGGCCACTTTTTTTTTGACATTTTGGACTAGACTCACCAAATTCCCATATTCCTCCCCATTTTGTCAAAAAACAGCACTTTTCGTGACTTTTCATTGAAATCACTAAGATTCTCAAATTCTTTAAGCCAAAATCCGGCTTAAAGAACGGAATATAGGCCCATATTCCCGGATTAGATAGATAGGGGAAGTTTAGCAAGGATGCATTGAATGTTGTGGAAAGAAGAAAGAATTGATGATGTGATCGATTGTGACAGACTTTTGCGGGAATCACTGATTTCTCCGCAAAACACTGAAGGCGTGGAACTCCGAAATCACCGATAAATAGGGGGGGGGAGGAATTATTACTATGTACACTTTGACCGCCAATAGGGGAAATGCGAATCCTATTGCGCGCCGCCCTCTTTTTGAACTAACCTCTCCTTTCCCTTATGAAAGTTCATTCTCCACTCGTGTACTTATGTCTGGCACTGCAGAATCAGCAGAGCAACCTTGAACTCTCCTTTTCAGATCTCCGGTTCGGTCGCATCTATGACTCCTGGACCTTGAAGAATGCGACGGGTTCTGGATTTATAAATCCTCGTTTATGAAATAGGTAAGAGTGAAGGTAAGAGTTCTAAACTTCATGATTTCGCGGAGGCATACACAGCGTCGTCATTTTACGTGAGAACAAGATATGCCGTCGCTTCGCTCCGGCGGGGTTTCCTCATTCCGCAATGTGGATGTGCCTTCGCTCGCTCGGCGTAGGCATATGAAACTTGCAATATAAAGATTAAATTGCTCTAAATTCACATTGCTTCAGCGGGAAGCGCGAGTGCATGCACTACGAATGTAGTTTACTGGGAGTATCTACTGTCATCGTCGGCCGCGGGAAGGCTGGGCAAGGTGATTGCGGGACATTTTCAGCTAGATGTTGGCGCGTTGAGCATCAACCTAAATGCGGATGAACTCAGACTTACTGTTGAACCAGTACTCAATACGAAACACATCGTACTTCGGATTCGTCCTGTAGAGAATTAGAACTGATGAGAAGGGGCGTAACTGCAGGGACATTTTCATGAGTACCGACTCTGCAGTGGTCGAATAGCTACTGCCGCTTGATGCGTCTGCGACACGCCTGGTTTCCCCTCCTGCAGTCGGCGGCGTGCAGCGGGACGTACTGTGTTGGGTCGTACCTCTGTAGTGCGTAAGAGAAGGTGAGACGTGTGCAGTACTTACGGCCGTCGCGTGCACAGGTGCCAAGGGGTCGAAATCTGGGGAGCGAGTCGGAACTGGACATGGAGGGAAGGAGGCCCAAAGTACGCACCTGATTCGGTTGGCGCGCGCCCATAACCTCCTCGCAGACCTTGAAACATATGTAATGGGTACATACGACCTGCAGCAACCGGGTACAGGTCTCGTTAGCGACGAATTTGAAGGGAGCTGCCGTCCGCACTTACCCGTCGCTTGTCGGGTTGTCGGCAGGCGCGGCGAGCAGGCGCGCCACGAGCTAGAAGGGGGAGATACGGTGAACGACCCGCCCAGGGAGTGGGGAATTGAAGGTACGGAAGTTTTGCGCGGTTATGGATCTTGAACGACTAGGAAGCGCTTGAGTAACTTGCAGCTTGCGATCTTGAAGCACCGAAAGTCTTGCGGAGACTGCCCTTGATCCATGTATTGAAAGGGGAAGAAACATTGTCGGAGGACGGGACGATGGGAAGGTGCAGCAGGGGACAGTGGAGTTCTAATTGAGAGCGCTGTCTTCAGTCTTGATGGTCATTGCGCATAGGAAGGGGCCCGATCCAATCACCGCAGGGTATAGAATATTGATGGCGCCGGGCGCCAGGAGCAGACACGTCGAGTGGAGTACCGACTGAGAGGTGTGTTGTCGGTTGATGCACAGATCTTGCGGAAGGCTTGATGTATGCCAAGAAAGCCGGTAGTCACTATATTGAGGAGTGGAGGAAAGCTGCTGGATGGCGGGAAGATGGTGGGGGAAAGGAGCGAAGGAAGATCAGCCAGGCGTTCCTTTTGAGCGGGTCTTGAGCGCGCGACATGTGGAGTGGCGCGTAAGAAGCGGAACTGGCCGGAGCTAAATTGTGATTTGAGTAGTCGTCTAGAAATAAACATGGGAAAAACACTGACCAAATTAGGTGGACTTGGGGCCAAGGCTGAAAGGCGGCTTGCGGTTGAGAAAGAAATGGCAAATCGAGGTGATGGCAAAACATGCGCATACTGATACGAGGCATCTGCTTGATATGATACATGAGGTATGAGGTATCTTGCCAGTTGTCAATCAGACACAGCCTACGTGGCGATACATTTTTCACTTCCCTCCCACCTTCATGCAATTGATTGGCTCGCCTGCTTATTGAGTCGACGCCAGACAGATAAGATCTCCACTCAAGTCTGTCCTACCTATCCATGATTCGGCTGACTCGAGGAAAGACCAAAGTAGGGAAACTTGAAGTGAAAGTGACTTTCACTTCCACTACCCTCTCGTACATCGTCAAATCCGGGGAATATGCCAGAGACCTGGACATCGCCTTCAATAACCTCTCGTCAGTTATCCACTGTTGCGCCTCAGTCTTCCTCCGCTCAGAGTACAGTAGTTCTGGCGCAGCAAACCACGACGCCCATCCGAACACCGCATCAGGCTTAGCGGAAATCGGCGAGTCTCTGCTCTATCGCTTTGAGCAACGTGGGGATATCGAAGACCTGACGGAGTCTGTGTCAGCGTTTGAAAAAGCGGACAAGCTCCTTCTCGAAGGACACTTGGAAGAGCCTGCCATATTGAGAGATCTCGCCCGCTCTCTTCACTATCGATTTGAGCGGCTTGGAGATTTCAGCGACGTATATGAGTCGGACTTGTTGTTCGAAGACGTCGTCTTACTCCTTCCCGAAGGGCACCCGGACAAACCTTCAAGCTTGACGGACTTGGGCAACTCTGTGCTCCGCCGATTTGTGCGCCGTGGAGACTCCAACGACTTGACCAGGACTGTGTCGGTGTTCAAGGAAGCTGTCGCGCTGCTTCCGAAAGGGCACCCGGCCAGGCCTCCAAGCTTGGGACGCCTGGCAAACACGCTCCTCCGTCTATACGACTATCGCGGTGATTTGGGTGACATCCAGGAAGCGGTACTAGCACTCAGAGAGGCGCTCGCCTTCGCTGGGCGTCCAGATAGACCTTCAACGTTGAAGCTCCTGGGGGATTCCCTACTCCGTCGGTTTGAGCATATTGGTGTCCTCGATGACCTTGTGGAAGCTTTTTCGACTCTCAGGGCGGCTGTCAACCTCTCGCCCGATGTCGACCCAAACAACGATCTCGGCTATTACCTCGTCCGCCATCTTGAGAAGCTGCGTGATCGCGACGACATACTAGACGCCATGGCGTTGTTACAATCATCCGCTGAATCCTTCGACGATCCTGGTGCGTCTGAACGCACCCATTGTTACTTGTCTCTAACTCACAATCGTAGCTTTCCGCCAAGCTCTCGGAACCACGATCCCCGCCATTTCTGGATTCCTAGACGATCGTGACTTTGCCACGAGCTCTACTGCAGTCGGGTTGCTCACAACACTTGTTGCAGACTGTGAGTTCGCAAAGCCCCTTGAAAATGTATTCACGGTGACTCGCAGCCGGCTGCCGTGAGGCTCTGGGGACAGTGATTCCTACCTTCGTTCATATTCTCAGATGTGGCGATAATCCGGATCTCAAATACAAAATTGCTGTGTCCCTCAGTAAGTTCCTCGAATACCGTGCGTGGTTCCACTGCCCGCGGGAGGACAGTTACTGAACGCAGATGGTAGCTTCCCTACGGCTTCTCCTGGCAGGCCATATTTCACTCATCGACGCGGAGCTCGGCTGCAAAAGCCAGGATATAGAGAGGGACGGGGAACCACAACCTCATGGCAACGATTTTGACCTTTCAATGGGCAATACTACAACACCTTCCATTCCTCGTTCCGATCAAGGCTCTGGGATACGCCGTCGCGGAGCGCAGTCAAAAGAGGAGGATCCGTACCACCACACTCCACATGACCAAGTGCCGTCCAAAGCCGACGCAGACTTTCCAAAGTACAACCTTCTGAGAAATCTTGATTCACGCCCTGTCCGTGGTGGATCTCATCCGTGGTCAATACCCTCCTCACCAGATGCATATACCATTCCCGAAGGGATACGTGACTATCTGAAGGGTGTCCGCTCTCACCTGCCTTTCGGCGGGCCTTCTCCACTGCCCGACACAACCAGTGGCCACACGAGGCCGAAGTTTCTCAATATAGGCAGATGGCCAGCAAAAATTGGGAATTATATTGGTGCTGCATACGCGTTCATCATTGCTCCTCCCTTTCTTCATGACAGGGCAGCCCCTTGGGATCTCCCGCGATTGGATCACCGGCTGGCTGCATTCCAAACATGGGTTTGGGCTGCCAATGCTGCTCTCTTTGCGTGCGTTCATCCATCCTGATGATGAGTTGTTCTCACGTGAACACAGTGCGTCGGTAGGACTATTGGCCCTAACAGATGTCTTAAGCAGCCCCGTCGCACAAAGCTTCGACATCTTGTGCGGAGTCTTCGGACTATTTGGGTTTGTCTATACAATCTTCCTCGCCTTCCGTATCGGAGATTGCAGAACAGAATGCTCTGGCCGATTGATTGTATGTGATTATTCCATTCTGCGGGCCAATGCTATTTACAGTATTTCATTATTTCATAGGATCGCGCAAACTCGATGCAGAGCGCTCACCCATTTTGGAATGTTGGAATCATGTTGTCGCTCCCTCTCACATGGATGGCTTGGTAATCCTGTCGCAGTATTCCTAACAATGGACTAATGATTTTTATAGGGCGGTGGTCAGTCTTCTATGCTTCATGGTCACCCTTGGAGTTCAACAAGCCATCTTGGACCTTCGTCCGTCCGGCATCAACGACACCAAGGTTGAAATTGATCCTCCTGCACAGAAATCGCTCAGCATCCTGCAATTGTCCGGTTTCACGGTGGCCATTGGGTGGAGTTTATCTTATGTTTTCATGATTCCCCGTGAAATCCGGAAATGTACGGACAGCTTGAGTACACCGTGACTCGGGCGGTGGTTACTATTGAAATCAGAGTACACTTATAATTTGAACTGAAAACACACTTTCCATCTGTAGCCCGACGAAATAAGTCTGAGCATCTGCTAATAAAACCGGACCAACAGAATCGAGCTATTCAACTAATAACTGAATCAACTTCCGGCATGAGTACCGAAATGGCAGGGCCTTGCAAGATACTGTCCTCCCCCTCAGCACTCATCATTGAGGTCTTTCTACTACATTACAAGTCCCCGTTTGACCGCCTAATTATCCATCTCTGCTCATTGTTCCCTTGGTGTAGGTAGACAGTCCGACCCGCAGGATCAATGGTTGGCAAGAATTCTCGGAGAATTGACCCCGGGTTCTTCTTTTGCCTTTCGCCAGCAGCAACTTTCGCTGTCGATGGGACATTTTTCATCAAATGCGAAAACTCTCACAGAAAGATAAGATACCGACCCGCTAGGAGAGGCCTCGCGGTGTGTAATTCAATGGCGTTGAATCCTCCCCGTTTCTCGCGAACACCAACGAAATCTAAACCGCTCCGACTTCGCAAGCCGATTAAAGCAAGTAGTATACCCCGTCGATGGTTGAAAACGGCATAATAATTAAAATACCCGGTGCGCTACTGTATGATGGATATGGCGAGTGCTACGAGCGCAGGGCCAAGGATAATATTGTCAGTTTAGCCGGTCAGCGTACTGTTGGGGCCCGGGGTGAAGCCGCATGTCGAGCACACAGCACTAGTACTGTTGTTTCGAGATCTTTCTTGAAATTCCCCGCCCCCCCCTTCGGCATCCGTGGACGCCTAACTATATTCTAACTTAGATACATTACATATACTACACCCCTCCCTCCCTCCCCCCCCCCCAGTAACTTTCCCATACCTTGCCCAATTGCGTAAGTCGCTTCAGATTTGGAATTTCAAAAGTTTGTATTTTCTAGTACTCCAAAGATTGTGGAAATCAGCCAAGATTTGAGCAAGATACGAGGCCAACTACAACTGCATACGAAATCAGGGCATCTGCTTAAGATACGAGTAATAATAATGTTACACGTGACTAGCGTAATCCAGCGCGGGACATGTAAACAATTAAATATACAGTATATACCTCGTCGTCACACCTACGCAGATCTCGCTCGCGTTCAATCCTACTATCATCATATGTATGCCCTCTCCTACCCAGATGGCGTTTCTCGTAAGTCCGGCTCTTTCCTATGCGCGTATCTCGCTCGACATATGCACGTGTGCTAGGATTCTGGAGATACAGGTGCTACTCTGCGAGCCGATCGGAAAGTTGTCCTTCGCGCTGCCAGCGGATTCAGACAACATTGTTGGGGAAAAATATGCAGGCTCGTTGATGCCTACCTTGTCCAGCGGGGAGAAAGGGATGATGCTCCGTGTCAACAAAATTGGGTAGACTTTCGTCGGTGACATGAAGAGCAATGTCTGAGTTTCAAACGCGACTATTTGGAGCCGAAATTTCATTATAGTGAGCATTGTGTGGGCAGTGGTCGAGTCCCGGTAGACAGACGCGTACTATAGTATGTCGTTCAATCGTTTCATTCGTTCCTAGTAACATTCCTGCTACAACCACCCCCTGCTCCCTAATTTGTATCTTTGTTCCCGACTACCGGCACTTACAGCTTCGTTCCATTATCTCGGTCGCCTCGAGGCTGGTTTCCTCACATTTATTTCCGGTTTAACTTCTGGGGGGCCTTCGATGGGCTGTGCGCTATGACGTGAATTCCATTTTGAATAGACCAAATGCCCCGTGAGCGGAGCGCTCAAGGCCCGCTCAAAAGGGTGATCTGTCTGACGTTGCTTTGTCTCTTCCCCCATCATCATCCCGCCTTCTAAGAGCGTCACCATTGCCCTCTAATGCAGTGCACAACATGGAGCAAGCCCTTCGCGAGACCTGTATAGCATCAACCCAAAGCATCAAGACCGAGACGACAACGCAACTGCATGCAACTCCGCTGAAGCTTGCTGTGCCCCTTCCTTATCTCGCCGCCATCCAAGAGTGTTCCTCCCTCCTTCAATACTGCGCTTAACAGCTGTCCTATCAAGCCTTCTCAAGACACAGTAGCAGCATTTCCCGCTTCAATACTGCACTTAAAGGCCGTCAGATGGAGCCCTGCGCAAGATCAGGCAAGCATCAAGACTGGCGACCCCGCAATGCTCGCTCGCAAATCCGAGTCAAAGCTCAGGAGTTTCAATACCGGCCATCGTTCCGTCATGCTTCGATACATACTTGGAAAACTCTAACGCTGCAGCGGGAATTTATCTCCTCTGCTATGCTCCCATTATACTGACGACTCTTCACTGCACGGGTCGCAATCTGTATAGATCTCATGGGAGTCTTTCTGGTCCTTTTTCCTTTCAGTCATCTGATTCGCATTTTTTTTTCCAACACGCAGATAGAACTCCGCTAGGGCGCACTCTCTACATGCATCTCGCAAGCATATGGTACGTGCACCACTCCTTTTTCCATCTCCATTTTACTGACGCGGCGCGTAGTGAGGCACTTGCGTGCGAGGATCCTACGGGCGCAGGTGCGCAACTCCACGCCCCAATTTACAGTATTTTTCAGACACTGGGTTTGGTGCTGCCAGCCCTGATACAGAGCTGGCTCTGATGTGGGTGGATTTTCCTTTTTGTTCTTTCGTTGAAATTCGGAGTTCCGCTAACATCAAAGTAATTTAGCGCGTCGATAACTCGGCTGACACTCCCAATTCAACTGCCTGCCACAAAATGTTATTCAACCTCTGGTGTTTAAACGATAGTACGTCTTTTCTTCTCGCATGTTCTACGTTGTATTGAACAAATGCGGGATATTTAAGTTAACCGGTGCGACATTGGCACGCACTTCCACATCGCCCTCTGAATTTTGTTCATCTCAGAGCACGACGGGCAGGTTGGTTGCACCCACGCGATCGAAGTCCCTGGCGTAACATCACATTGGACGGTGTTTGCGATCCTGCAGTTATTTCGGTCCGATTTTTGCGCTCCTGCGAGTGTGTCGTTGATGTGGTTCTGGTGCGCGTTCCTCATCTACTCTCCATCTACTCGTAAGTTGACTGAACACATTTCTTTCATTTCAACTGCGCTACATGCCGGGCGCCGATAGCGTTCTCCAAGTTTCAATTTTCTCTCTGAACTCACGAAGGGATTCCCATCCAGGCACGTTACTCCAGAGAGTTCGACGCAGATCGGTCTCTACGCATCGCCTGAACCCGGGGTCTTCCCCGGCAAAATTTCCTCGGTCCTCCGATTCCACCCAACTCTAGGCCACTGGACGCGCACAAAATGTGCTTTTTGTAATGGTCTATAGCGTTACGGATTTAATGTATACTCGCATATGTATCCAGACCTATAATACCTCTGTATAGTAGGTCGAAACAAGTCTCTCTTTCGACACAATGATGAAGTTAGAGTATTTCTACCGATAGATGTAACCCGCCTACGCCGGAGCGAAGCGAAAGCACGTCTTGCTTATTATGTATGAAATACACAAGCCGGAGCGAAGCGACGGCATGTCTTGTGTATTATATAATCTTATCTTTTCTAACCTGCACTCTCATGATCGTCTGAAGCCGCCGCCAACGCGGGCTCGAGCGATCCGTGCAACCACGTAGATCCTCGCCCCGGCTGAGCACCCACTCCCTGCTCACCTCTCAAGGTTACATGAGCCCGGGTGCGGGTAACACACCTCCTTTGCTTGGATTACAGGCTCGAGCCCGAACACGTGCGCTCGCCTTAGGCTCGATACTCATATATCGAAGACAACGCTCGTAGCGTCTCTCTCAGATCTCCTCTCGCGAGAAGTTCATCCAGATGAAGCCACGCCGCTTCACAGTGGTGGATACACTGGGAAACTTCGTCAAGCAAGACGGAGATCTGTCGCCTCGCAGCGACTCATTTGCGCGAATTACCAAGTCCACGGCTAAAGAGCATGGGAGAATACGAACCTCCTCGTTCTCTGCTCCTCATTTACCTTTCCTGCCGTTTGACTCGGACGTCGCGTGGACCAGCCACCCTCGGGGAAACCGCACCCGTCGATCGCGCTTTGCCATCACGGATAGCAAATTGAAATAGGGACTTGTTTTACCCTACTCCCCGCTGTGCTCTCCCCGAGAGCGGTTCATAGTCGCTGCCAAACCCCTCCAGAGCCGTTATAAATTTTTAGGCTCTCAAGTCGTCGTCGAATCCTTTCCTCCTTTACATGTACCCGGACGAAAGGATGCCCTCACTACGAGTGGGTGACGACGACAAGTCCAATTCATCCGGTGATCGATCGTAACATCTGAAAATATCGATACACTGCACCAGCCCTTACCCCTAACTCTCCTTATAAGTCGAACCGTGCGGACCTCTCCTTCAAACACTACACTCATGGCTCCCAGAAAATCCAGAGACACTACACCCCCTCCTAATCCTCACCACACTCGCCAGCAGGGTCCTTTGCAGGCGAGTGGCGAAGCGACCAGCGCTCCTCCTTCGTCCCTCGCTACCCCGGCTCCTGGAGCCGGCGCCCCTAACATCCGCAAAGCCAAGGTGGTTGATAAACCCGCTGCTGCCGCTGGCGGTAGCGGAAGTAATCCCGCTGCGGGGTTATCAAAGGACAAGCAAAAAGCGGTGGATAAACCCGCCGCCGCTGCCAGCGGTGGTGGACGCAATCCCGCTGCGGGGGTGATCAAGAAGAAGACAGGTGCTGTTGCTGCTGAGAAGACCGGAGGCGCTATCAGTGGAAAAGCGAGCGCGGCGGCCAACGCGAGCGCAGAAGTGGAGAAACCCGCAGAGACGAGCAGAGGTACTCCTTCTCCGCCTGTGGTGATTCCGGCAGCCCTTGCAACCCCATGTCCGGCTAGCCTCTCCAGTATCCCGGACCTGCGGAGTGTTTCCAACTCCTCTGTCTCGGAAGAGGAGACTACCACTGCGCCCCTTCCGCCCGTACAGTCGGAATCCGCCTCCGGGCCAGCGTGGTTCTCTGCGTTCCCGATTAATCGCCAGATGTTCGCGGCTGATGCCCATGTCGCAAATCCCGAGGCATCTGTTACCCCTTCACTGGCCTCTTTGCTCAACCCCGCTTCGTCGGCACCGGGTAACCCGCCAGCGTCTCCCCCTCGTTCCGAGCACTCGACTTCTTCTGCCCATCCTCGTGGCCCTGGCGTCCTTAATACGGAAAGTGTTTCACGTCTTTTTCCATCCAGACTCGAGGATGCTTGTATCTTCGTCTCCCTCTGCCGAGACGTCGAGGTCTTCGATGAGGATGTTGGAACCTCTCTTCTCAAGTATCATCCAGTCTACGACCCTAACCACGACCACGATCCTCTCACTGCATACGGAGCCGTCGACGGGTTGCTGCCAGGCAAGAACGCCGAGGTAACCATCGCGTTCCGGGACATCGTCATGTGCTGGGAACTTCCCCACATCAATCTGTACTGGGAAACACTTGAAGAAGCAATCACCAGTTTCGGGCAGCAGAAACCCGCTCACAAGCACTTGTTGGCGTACCAGACTGACAAGGGACCAGTCTATTCCCTTGGGTCCTTCCTCCTGGAACAATTTGCGCAGCTCGTCCTCGCTGCCAAGCAAGTTTTGGACGGATTGAGCGAGTTCCTCGACCGCCCCTTTCGTAATCGCTTTACGGTTGACCCGAACTGGCAGCTCCTGCTTCTCATGGAGTTTAATGTCAGCCGCAACCAAATCCTCATGTCGTTCGCCACGCTTCAGCACCGACTGAGTCAATCTTCCAAGCACATTCGGAAGCACTTACGTTCGGTGCAGCTCGTCTACGGCCAAGAAGGCTTGGACCTATTGTCGTCGATTGATTCCACCCGGAGCTCTGTTCGCTCCAACTTCGGTAGAGACGAGCCGCAGGTCGAGCTCGCTAAGCTCCTTGCGTGCCCTGATTACGGCTTGATTAGTGATACCATAAACATTCAAGCTCAATCCAGGATCATCGCTGAAGCAGCGTTGGAGCCGCGTGCTGACTTTTATAAAGTCAAAGCCACTAAGGCGACGACTCTTCCCGACGCGGAAGCTCCTATTCCAGATGCGATTCCTCCCACGCCGACTACAGGAGTGGCGCCCGCTCCTATCAAACCTCAACTCAGATTCGCGGATGTGCCTCCTTCCCTCTCTGCCGTGCCGCCTGGGTCAATCAGCTTCATGCCAGGAATTGGCCGTGTTGCAGCTGCTTGGGAGCTTCAATGCTCAGCGGCTCGCATACCTCGCCCGGTTCAATTCCAGCCAGGCGCTAACATCACGGAAGTTCTTTCCACCATGGCTGCTAACAAAGCGACCGATTACACCGCCGCCGCTGCTGCCTTCGCTCACAACGGTCAAGGACCGCCAAATCAGCACTGGACGTCTTACAATTATAAGACGACCCCGGGACTGGGGGGTAATCCAGGTGCTGGTAATGACAGCAGTCCAGGCGGCAATCTGTCCGCGCCTTCAGGTGGCGGGGGTCATGGCAATGATGGCACTGGAAATGGCGGGAACGGAGGACCCGGAGGTGGAGGTTCGCCATCGGGTGCGGGACCTCCCTCTGGTGGGAATCCAGGAGGTGGTGGAGATGGAAGTCCAGGAGGAGGCGGTGGAGGTGGAGGTTCAGTACCTCCCTCCAACGGAAATGGGAACCCCCACGACTGGCAACTTAATTGTAAACTCAATCTCCAGATGGTGCCTGCGTGGAATGGTCATGGCAAGATGGTCATAGAGTATCTCTCTTCCGTGGCGGAACTCGTGCGCCTCTCCCCCCAGATGGTAGTCGATCTCGGTGCCATGGCTCCTCTGAAGTTTACGGATCACGCTCAGAAGTGGTGGCAAACCCAGACGCTCGAGTTCCGCAATTCTGTCAGCCAAAGCTGGATTCTCCTATACAAGGCTATCCAGGTGCATTTCCTCAACGAGATTTGGGTTCAGAAACACACCGCCGAATGGGAGGAAATGCGCTTTCGGCAGAAAGGCCATGAAAATGAGTGGCCTCTCGACTTCGTGCAATGACGGATTCTCTACCATATGTTTCTCTTCCCGAACGAGCTTGATGGACCTGCGGTCATCGCTCGGCTGTTGCGTAACACTCCGAATGTTTGGTTGGGCACTGTTAACTCCACTATCTACCATGACGTGTTTTCTCTCAAGGCTGCGGTGGTCATATATTGCCCTATGCTCATGGCGAACTGGAACAACACCATCAAGCTAGGCAACCTTAACCAGTACTACCCCCAGCAACGAGTACACATCGCAGAAGTGGAGGAAGAGGAAGAAGTGACAGAGTCCCCGACGAACGATGACCCCAAAGCGGCTTTTGCTGCGAATGGATATAGTCGTGCCTGCGGAGTCAACGCTAGACCTGGTTCTTCCAAGACGTCGGCCCCTTCTAAGCCTTGGTGGCCCGAAGGTAAAACAGTCAAAGGTTACGCGTTCATCAAACGGGACGATGTCCACAGCAAACGGCCTCCGCCAGGGGGCTGCTATATCTGCACGAGCAACAAGCATTATGCCTGTGACTGTCCCCACTACAGAACTTGGCTTACGATGCGCGACACGAACCTGATAGACAGTGCCGTAGACAGCGTACAAGAATCTGAGGACCTCCTCGCTTACTTAGCTATGATGGTCAAAGTTAATGGAACAGATTCGGATTATGGTCGTGAGCTCGCTAAGGTACTGAGTCAACACCATCTGGGAAAGGAAATCCACGTAGTGGACGCTGGCATCATGGGAGCCGCTTGTGCTCACCTTCCTCCTTTCCAACGCCATCGCAATGGAAGAAGGAGAGAGGAAGCTGAGCGGAGAAAGTCTAAAACTGCCTATCCCGATAAAGGAAAACAACTTGAGACTGAGGAATCCGTCGTCGAAATTCTGCGAAAAGCTCACCGCTATAAGGACCGAATTGCTCGTGAACTCCGAACACGTCGAGATCCGAGCAAAACAGTGCCTCTCTCCTCTCCAGCACCACCTCCTTCTCCTGTAGCAGTACCCGAAGGAGAAACACGTGAAATTGTGAAAGCACATCTTGCGCAATCCATGCCACCGGGGGTTAAACTCCCTGGGTATACGAGCACTTCACTTACGAGTGCACGTAGGAGGACCAGACGCTGCTCCGATACGAGGCCGACTCGATTCCGGAGCTGACTTGACACTAATGTCGGAGGAATATTTCAATTCTATACCGGGATTACCCAAACCTCGAGAAGGTCTGAGAATGCAGCTTCATGCGTTAACAGGTCAAGCCAAGGTTCTCGGCTATACACGCTTCACGATGTACGTCCTCTCGGCTACCGGGGTTCTAGTCAGCTTTGAAGTCGAAGCGTACGTTGTCCGGAATATGCGCGTTCCTTTACTTTTGGGAGAAGACTTCCAAATCTCCTACGAACTTGGAGTTACGCGCTACTCCAACGGGCATTGCGACGTTCGGATTGGACAGTCGGACCTTGTTCTCCCCGGATCCTCGGCGCAACGAGTTGATCTAGGTTTCGAGATTAGCAAAGTCCACGCTGACAAAGCGAAGAGTTTTCTACGTCGCACGGCTGCTTGTCGAGAGCGCGCTCGGAGCACAACGTCGCGGAGAAACCAAATCCTTGCCTGAAGTCCTCGTCGCAGCGGATGCCTTATTATCGCCGGGCCCAGTTCACAGTGTTCCAGTAACAGGGCCGTTTGCCGGCAGGGACGACTGGTTGGTCGAAAAGCTCATTATTTCCACAGATAACGCGTCAGTAGTCGCCGCTCCTACGACCTGGATTAAGTCCACCTCGCCATACATTCCAATTGCCAACCCGAGCACTCGGCCTTGGTATAAGGATCGAGAACGCTACGCTGCATCGGCTGAGGCTATTCGTGCCACTATCGGTACTCTGAGGGAACAAGACCTAGCCGGAGCGGAGTTGGGAGAGAAACCTCCACACGTGGACGACCTTTTGGAAGGCGATGAGAGTTGGGGACCAAAAACCACTGCCGTGCCGGAAGATGTGTTACCTGACGTCGACATTTCTATGCTAGTCAATTGGGGTCCCGACATTCCCGACAAGGTGAAGCCGAAATTGGAGGACGTCCTGTGAAAGAATGCTGCCGCGTTCGGTGTTGGCGGGCGACTAGGGCATGTCGAGACGAAGGTGCCGATTCCGCTCAAACCGGACACACAGCCTATCTCCATGCCCATGTACGGCACATCTCCCGCGAAACAAGAAGTAATCGACAAACAGATGGACGCTTGGTTCGAGGCCGAAGTCATCGAACCCACGGTTAGTCCATGGGGCTTTCCCTGCATAGTGGTCTATCGGAATGGGAAACCTCGACTTTGCGTGGATTACCGCAAGTTAAACAAGTGCACGGTGCCAGACGAGTTTCCAATCCCTTGGCAATCCGAGATTTTACAAGCACTGAGTGGAGTGCAGGTCCTCTCCTCATTCGACGCACTCGCTGGGTTTACTCAGCTTGAGATAGCGGAGGATGCGAAGGAGAAGACAGTGTTTCGATCCCATCGCAGCTTGTGGCAATTCAAGCGAATGCCATTTGGCTTGCAGAACGGGCCTTCCATTTTCCAATGCATCATGCAAGGCGTGCTAGCGCCATTCTTATGGCTGTTCACCTTGGTTTACATCGACGATATAGTTGTGTTCTCCAAGAGTTGGGATGAACATTTAGACCACTTGGACAAGGTCCTATCCGCTATCGCCAGAGCTGGGATCACACTCTCTCCCCCTAAGTGCTTTGTCGGTTATTCTTCAATCTTGCTTCTCGGGCAGAAGGTTTCACGTCTGGGCCTTTCCACCCACAAAGAGAAAGTCACCGCCATCCAGGACCTCGCGCGACCTACGCACGTCAGCGACCTGCAGAAATTCCTCGGAATGTGTGTTTACTTTTCGGCGTACATTCCTTTCTACGCTTTCATCGTGGCACCGATGTTTGCACTGCTGAAAAAGCGCATAAAATTCGAGTGGAAGGCGGAACAAGACATTGTGTTCAGCAGGCCAAAGACGCGCCCCAGTCCTTGGTCACCCGATGCAAGGACACCCGTATAGGCTGTATTCGGATGCTTCTGACTTCGCGCTGGGTGCCAGCTTACAGCAGATCCAACCGGTCTTGATCAAGGACTTGAAGGGAACACCGGTTTACAACCATTTGCGAGGAGCCTGGGACGCCAAACTGCCTGTGCCCAGATTATTCGTCAATCTCACGAAGGATGTTGTCGAGTTGGAGGAGAAAGATGAGTGGGCAGAGGAATTCGAAGACACAACGGTTCATGTGGAATGTGTGATTGCGTACTGGAGTCGCACACTGAAACCTGCGGAGCGGAACTGAACGGGAGGTGTTGGGCACTAAGGACGCGTTGGTGAAATTCCAACCGTTCATTGAAGGCGAGACGGTCGTGCTAGTGACCAACCACGCGGCTCTGCAATGGGCCCGCATGTACGAGAATGCAAATAGGCAACTTGCGGCGTGGGGGCGGTTTACGCTGCTTATCCAGGACTCAGGATTGTACATCGAGCCGGACGCATCCATTCTAATGTGGATCCATTATCCCGTCTACCTCGAGTTCCGCCGCATGATTTGCCATTATAAGACAACTTGCCGTCAATAGTGCTCGACGATCTTACGCAGGAACAGGCTTAAGTAGCAGAGGACAAGGGGACCTTCATGCCAGCAAAGAAGGCGGCATTTCTCGCGATGTGGTGGGAGAATGTGGTATCAAAATATGAAGCCTATCCTGTCCTTACTCAGTGTCAAGCTCGCGATCGAGACGAAGAGGATGGCGAGAAGATGGAAGTCGAGGATGGTGTCCAGGACATGGACTCCCTCGCAGAGGAAGGTGTCTCCCGTGCGCGAGACTCCTTTGATCCACTTCCCTTTCCCTCCAATGATCATTGGACATACCCTCCCGGAGTGAAACCTCCTCCGGATGCGGAATCCAATTGGGAGGAACGAACTCATTTGCTGCTCTCTATCAAGCCTGAGCTTCTAGATGAGTTCGTGAAAGGCTACAAGGCTGACACCTACTTCCGACGGTACTATGTGGACGACATCCCAAGCGCTGACACTCCTCACACCGTCCTGATTCCAGAAGGGAGAGAATGGATTGTTGTACTTCCTGGACGCGGACTGGAAATCACAGCTCTGCGTTCCTTGATCGCAAGTCCCGTACATGCTCAGCCTAACGCATGACTCCGCTTCGGAAAGCGCTCACGCAGGACCGCGTCGTTACCTCGCCCGAGTCAAGGAGCTCTTTTATTGGTCCACTTTGACCAAAGACGTGGACGACTTCACAGGAACCTGCGACGTTTGCCAGAAGATCAAGGAAGACCGTTTGCGAGGCATGGGGGGCCTGAGGCCGGCGCATATCCCTCTGCGACCTTTCACCACCGTGTCTATGGACCTTATTACTGGTCTTCCGCCATCTCGGAGCGAGAAGTTCACTGCGATTCTGGTTATCGTGGACAAGCTTACGAAGTACACCATAATCGTGCCAATGTACAACCAGCTGTCACAGGAAGGATTCACTAAGATCTTCGTGGAAAGAGTTGTGAACATATTCGGTCTGCCCGAGAGAATCGTTTATGACCGCGACAAATGTTGGGCGACTTCGTTCTGGTGCTCAGTGGTTTCGTACTACAGCGGCGCACTCGCCCTTTCCTCTTCTCATCATCCCCAGACAGACGGTCAAACGGAAGTCTTGAATGCTACGATTGAGCAGATGTTACGAGCCTATGTCGCTTCAGACCGAAGCACTTGGGCTCGGTGGCTTAGCGAAATCACTCATGCATACAATTCTGTGGTACACAGTTCCACAGGTTATACCCCCAATCTACTTCTTCTTGGTTACCAACCGCGGGTCTCCACTGCTCTTTTCGCCCCTCAGCAAGACCCATCCCAACGACCTTTTCTGCATTCTCAGAAGGTGGAAGATTACATTGCGGTTATGGAATTTCATTGCCAAGCGGCTCGAGACACTCTGGCTCTCGCCCAAGAACGACAAGCCCGTGCCTACAACAAACATTGTAGGCCTGTTGTCGAACTCGAGCTGGGTGACTTAGTCACCATTAATCCTCATTCGATGAAGCTTGTCGACGCTAGCGGACTCGGAGTCAAACTCATCCAATGAACCATCGGTCCCTTCGAGGTTATGGAAAAGGTTAACCCCGTTGTCTATCGGCTTCACCTCCTGAGCAACTACCCTATGCACTCTGTGGCCAATCTCGAGCATCTTAAATGCTATGCTCCCTCCTCGGCTGAGTTCGGAGAGCGCGTCGCCCTACCTCCTACCCGCGATATTCTCAAAGCCACGGAGGAATACAAGGTTGAAGCCATTCTAGGCCACCGCCTCACCAGCCGAAAGGACGGTAACCGCCGCCAATATCTCGTCTGTTGGAAAGGGTACGATCCCTCGGAAGATACTTGGGTGTCCGAATATGACCTCTGCAACGCCCCCAAAGTTCGGAGGGAATACTTGGCGATGCATCATCTCACCTAAATCCTTTGAAGCACAATTTTATTCACGGAATTTGGAAGCTGTGCTTCTGCATTGTAGAAATTTGTTCTTGTTTATTTATCACGGGGTCGCCATCTACCGACCTCCTATACCTTTTGCTTCCTACTACCACCACCTCCAAGCAGTGAGACCCCAACGCGAGGTCCTGCTCGTGGATCTTGGGCTTTTTGAGATACCGTACGCAACGTACTCGAGCCCGAGGTCCTCTCTACTGCCCTCGAGTCCGAACGCGAGACTCGGGCACCTGGAGCACCCTGCCTGTTGAGTCCAAACGCGAGACACCAGGAGCATTCTAGCCCCTCACTGCGGTTCATCATTGCACCTCCACCTCACCGGGACCATTGAAGTATGTCCGGTGACACCCGCGTTTATTCCACTACACGCCTTAGGAGTTTTCACGGGTACGAAGAGACTCCGTTTGTCGATGAGGGATTCGAATGGAAGATGCCCATCGGGGACCGCTACTACGGGCGGGAAGTCGAAGCCAGGGGTCGCAGGTACGAACTGTGGAGCCGGAATTCGCTCCAGAATCCCTACTACCCAGGATACCGACCGCGCGCCAGCGATCTGAAGGCGGGCAACTCCCTGGAGCAACAACACTACGACGGCCAATTAGGGTGTTTCGATCCTACGATCTCCCCGCAGTACTACGATCCTCGGTGACCCCGGTTAGGCTTCATGACCGTGCCTTTCCACCCTGCACATTCCGATGACGCGGCAAACAAGTGGGTGATGGATGTATGGGTCTCCGAGGCCGATTCAGGCTACCGGGGCAAGCTGGACCCGCTCTTTCTCAAGCGGCTAGCCGACTCGAACACGACCCTGGACGCCGCCATCTGTCTGCTCAACAGCATTCGATACTCGCGGCAGCAACTGTGGGAAGACCGGCCGCAGCAACTGTGGAGCACTGCTCTCGATCCTTTGCAGCACATCACCAAGTACGAGGAAGCCGTCGACCAAGTCCAGGAGATCCAACGAGGATTGTTGGAAAAGGAAGCGTGGCTGAGGATGGCTATCGCCTGGAGAGACCGGCGATGCTCGGCGGAGAGCATGCAGAAGATGCCAGTACTCCCCGCCTATGATGAGTTCATGGGCGTCTGGATGCATGGCATCAGTGAGGAAGACATGCTCTTCTTCCTCACCTGCGCTGCCGTTCCCTGTTTCCTCGTGCACGAGCTGACAGCGGAAGAGCCGCGAGGGGAGATGGTGGCGCAGAACTTCACTGCCACCACCATTGTTAGCAAATACCTCGAACCATACGCTTATGACGTCGATCAGCTAGCGCTGCTCGCCAACAGCAGGAAATTCACGGCCTCAGAAGTTACATTAGTGACCGTAACGACGCCCTCCTGGAATCTGGACTTGCGGATGCGATTGAGCTCACACTGGCAGCTCGGCCTTACGAGCGATGATCCCACCCCTTCCAGCCGTGCACTGCTCGAACACCTGAGGAAGGAATCGAAGGAAGACAAGGTATCTCTCGGGTCAGAGAACAGTGGAGATCACGGCGACGTACCCTCAGTCGCTGTGCTCTCCTCCTCCCCGGAGAAACCGTCCTCGACACCACTGCGCCCCCTCGCCGTGCCAACCCTCACGTTCCCGGGAATGGAATCTACCGTGGTAACCGCAGTCCTCAAATTCCCCGAATTGCCAGTCTCGTTCTCCCCAAACGACATGTCGGCGTGGCTAACTACCGCCGCCTGCGTCATCTCCGGGATTGAATGGAGGTGCATTTACCTCTTCAAACGAAGTGTCCGTCTCGACTACTTTGTCGAGTTCGTCTTGTCAGAAACGGCTCTGAAGGTCAAAGGGTTGATTAAAACGAGAGAGGGGGAGATCAGGGAATGCGTCTTCGTCGGACCCACGGAATATGGAAAGATTCAGCAGATGCTGAAGGCCGTCCTGGAGCGGATGGTGTTCCCCGCTAAGGAGAGGAAACCTTCTTCTCCGTACGCTGGGGGGCACTATATCCTATCGGAGCCGCCCGTAACCACTCGTCTTCCTGACGTCGCTGGAGCGTATCTGCCACCAGCAACTATGACGAAGCCGCAGAATCCTGAACGGCGTCCGGTAGCAGTGCGTCCATCTGTCGCAGCGGAGGCTTCTGCAACGAGAGCACGTCCTAGACCCTCACCTTTCGAAGGACGCATTCACGACCCCACTCACTCTCCTTGGACTTCCAGAGGGCTTCAAAGGGGACCCGCGCCAGGACAACAGGGAAGCTCGAAAGCTGGCCCGTGGAGGAGTTGCACTCCCTCTCTGTTTCGGAACAATCAAAGGCTACCTCCAGCCATGCGAGGACGGCAAGAGAACATCGACGTCTTTCCACGTCAATGTTGCTCCCGGTCGCGGTCCCCTGCGCGGTTGTTTCCGCCACCAAGCTCGCAGCGTCCTCAGAGCAGATCGCCATCTCCGCGGGGTTGTCCTTTGCCAGGGACGTCTCGCTACCGTCCCGTGCGACACCCCTCTCGCTCCCATTCGCAGTCCCCTGCGCGGACATTTCCGCCGCCGAACTCGCAGCATCCCCAGAGCAGGCCACTTCCATGGGGTCGTCTTTCACCAGAGACGTCGCGCTACCATTCCAGGCGACACTCCTCTCGCTCCTGTTCCCATCCTCGATCGACACGCCGGTATCGTTCTCGATCGCGCTCTCCTCGTCGATATCGTACTAGATCGCGCTCCCCTCGGCAACGGTCCCGAACTCCTCGCTGCTCTCGGTCCAGCTCACCACATTGTTACCGGACACATCGTCACGCACGGCGCTGCCACAGTCGCAGTTCTTCCTCAAGCTCGGGGAGTACTGGATCCGATTCACGCTCCAGGTCCTGCGACGAGCGACGGAAATCGCGTCGAAAGCGCTTGCGAAAGGAGGCCGTGCCAGAGGTGGAAATGGTGGTCGAGCCGGCGCTGTCTTCAAGCTTACGGCAGCGACTGGGGTCCGAGAGTGGGGAGATCGTGGAAGGAGGGGAGGGTTCTTTATTCAAACGGCTCGGTCTTGGACTGCAGGAGAGGTTAGGGGATGAAATGGCGACTGTTCCTCGTCCTCGGCGACGTCTCAAGAAAAGGGGCAAGAAGAAGAAAGCGTAGCGTATCGAACACTGGACATGGGGGGGCTCTGTGACGACGAGGTATATACTGTATATTTAATCGTTTACATGTCCCGTGCTGGATTACGCTAGTCACGTGTAACATGTATTATATAATCTTATCTTTTCTAACCTGCACTCTCATGATCGTCTGAAGCCGCCGCCAACGCGGGCTCGAGCGATCCGTGCAACCACGTAGATCCTCGCCCCGGCTGAGCACCCACTCCCTGCTCACCTCTCAAGGTTACATGAGCCCGGGTGCGGGTAACACACCTCCTTTGCTTGGATTACAGGCTCGAGCCCGAATGCGTGTGCTCGCCTTAGGCTCGATACTCGTATATCGAAGACAACGCTCGTAGCGTCTCTCTCAGATCTCCTCTCGCGAGAAGTTCATCCAGATGAAGCCACGCCGCTTCACAGTAGGATTCCCACGCCAAGATTATAGGATCCGGATGGGGATGTAACACATTCGTAGGATTGGTACGATGTTCGTAGGATTGGAGCGATGTTCGTAGGATTGGTGTACTGGGTCTGTCCAAAGATGATCATAATCGCATCCAAGGCTTCCTTCATTTGGAGTCCCCGCAGGCGGTCGAAGATGTCAAAGTCTGGATCGCTAACGTTCCGGACCCTGATGGGGCAATCACAAGTTTGTGCCGCTTTTATTTTTTCTTTGTGTTGTACTTCGCATGATACATATTCCTTAGGATGGTGGAAACAGAAACTGATGCACTTCTGGCTCCTTCCCGCAACGATTCAATGCCTCTCTCGCATTCCACTCAACGATTGGCACACCATGCCTGCAACAACCAACTTGGGTGAGGCTCAGCACGCACGCAACAATGCGGAGACTGGTACCCAAATGGGAATTATAGAATCGTTCAAAAAGTAGGTTTCGATTCTAGCTTCTGCTTGCACTCCCAACCACTGCAGATATGCCGAGTTGAGATCAAAATCAAGCTGGCGACCGGTAACTTGAACAACAACCACAATGAACTTGTCCATCGGTACGCCAGCTCTAACGGACGTGATGCAGCCGGGACAGACAAAGGTATGCGGGCTCGAGACGCTGATGAATGAGTTGTCGCCTTGAAACAAGCCAAGGCGCAGGTGGAGGCGGAGCTCAAGCAGGCTAAAGCAGAAGCAAAAGTGCGTTGTTCCTCCGATCGCAACTGTTCTGACTAAAAACCAGTCAAACTCGTCTGGCCGAGCACCTGGCAGGCGTCCTTCGAAGGGGAAAAGCACGCAGACGAATACTCAGGGAGAGGTATGTGCATCATAGAAGGCCCTCATCACCTAACTTACTCCTTTCCCGTTCGGCACTGCCCGTGAGTCCCTTTTCCGGATTCACCCTCCAATCTGAATGTTCATAACGCCAACGCTCAGTGTTCTTCCTCGCGTGTCGCCTCTCGAAGTGCAGAGTCGGAACGAGAAGATATTCAGGAAGACGTACACAAGGGTGAAGAAACACCTGACTGGACAGGTGCGTGAAATATTTCATCTGTTGTCATTCATCCACTTACAGCAACCCAGCGACACCTACGCTCCCGTAATGCTAAATCTCCACCACCGACACTCCACACCGCCCCGAGTGATGCGGCTCTGTCAAGTGCCAAACATAAGTTGACTTCCGCAGCCGTCACGCCAACACCCAAGCCCAAGCGGCGCAAAGCGGGGGACCCACTCGCTGGGTGGGCCATTGAACTGGTTCCTGGGGACAAGACGACAGCGGTCACCCCTCGGGAGCATGCTCAAAAGGAGCCAGAGGAATTTGCTGTGCAGTATCCACAATATGTCAAATTTCTGTAATACTTTACATTGCAATGACCGTTTCTGTATGATAATAGTAATCCTATGAACAATACATGCCCAGATCGGGATCCTATAGACTTCACGACTCCTAATCCGGATCCTACGAAGATAGACCAAGTGCCATAATCCTACAGTAAATCACGGGTCAATGATACAGACCAGTCAATGATACAACTTTTTTCTCTCCCTGCAATGGACCATTAGCCCTAAAACCTGTTCTATATCGAAAACCTGATATGAGAAACATGTACTGAGTGTAGTTTGGGTCCATATAGACCTCGGTGATCACAGGATAGGACGGCGAAAGTGATTGTTTGGTCATTGTTTGGCACTGATTTTGGGCTCATGGGTCAATGATACAACATTTTTGATTCTGTTCGCCTGCCACAAGGTTCGAAAAAATCTCAAACTTGGGGAGATCATTATTGAGGGATATCAATGAGTATCTGCCGACTTAGACTGCCCAAATATCTCCTGTGCTGGCCCCAAATTGGCATTTAAATTTGTTTGTATCATTGACCCGTGAAAAACTGTACTATCATACGAATCTGTCTAGGGCTCCAGGGTTGCCGTCACATCACGCCCATCAACCACTTTGATCCGTATTCATCCTCGCCCTTTTTTCTTGCTCTCTAACTATATTATTGGGTATCGGAATATGATTGCCGAGTCGCGTAGTATTTTTAGCTATCCCCCTATATATATTCATATGGCCCTCCGGGCATTCCTGGTACCGCTTACCTGTACCCGTACCTACCTGGATCAGAAAAAGGGAGCCATTGCACACATCCTCTGCCTACACCTAACGAAGTCGAAAATAATCTCATGATTTATAAATTGCGGCACACTAAAACATGATAGTTATTCCTCCGTAAGAACCAGCCGCAAGTTCGTATGTATCGCTCTCGGTGCTGAGTTCGTCTTCAATGAGCAGTGTGACATGAGCTACCACTAGGGAGTTCTCGGGAAGCTCCTTATCTTCATCGACCCGGATCCGCAATTCATTGCCCTCTAATGATCCACGAGTACACCGTAGATGCCTGGTGAGGTAACTTACCCAGATCATAGTCGGTATCCGCACAGAACAGAGCTTCTGTCAGAGACAGAAGTTGTTGGTCGTACATAACTTGCAGGCAGCGCGAAACCGGATCACGATCCACAGACACAGGATGTCCGAGAACCATTTCACCGTTCACTATCTGAACAGCTGTATATATTTTTTTTGGTTTGGGCCCACTTGCCTTCCTCATCAACCGACCAAAGACGGTGAACTGAATGGCGGCAAGAGGTCTACCATCGCCGATGCCCGCTAAGTTTTCTTCATAGCAACCCACTTGCCATCCACGAGCTTGAGATCGTAATGGATCCCGCAGGTCATTTAAAACAGCGGGTCATCGCTGCCGATTATATAGTCGTTCACAGTGTGGAGGAATTCGGTGCTCAGTGAGGAGACATTTTGGAGCGACACAGACTCCTTGTCACTTAAATACTTGGGGGGCTTTCCCTGTTTCTCGATCGCTCCGTGCCACATGTGTCCGATCTGTCAGCAGAGTTTCACCGGTCGTATTTCAAAAGAATATAGCAATGCTCCGGATCTCTTTGGTCTGGACATTCTGTTGCGTGTGAGCAGGTATATCATATTGCTATTTGTTTATCCCGTCTCCCAAAGTTCTCCGTTCAGAATGTATCCTCCTTTTCCTCAAGGGCTAGATGGGCCATGATGACGACATCCATGTCCACCTTGACACCCGGGACCTTTGCAACGGACTGCGATCACTCTGGCTGCGTCTTTCAGGTCGGTCGATGGCGCAATGTTTAACTTCCACCCTGGATTCAATGTTATGTCCATGAATTGAATTTTTGACTCACAATTCCTTCGGCCATATTGGCTCCGATCGCGTTTATCTGTTTCATATATGAGATGGCAGCTTGGCCCCTGTCGCCTGAAGGCAATTGGAAGGTTCAAAGTGACTTCGCCCTTAAATTCGTCCTGTTATGTGTCAGTGAACCGTCGTCGATTAATTGATGGTTAGGACATTACTGATTACGGTCCCAAATACAGCCCCGACATCCAAGGGTTCGGCATGGGCTCTAAGATGACCCCCCCCCAAAGCATCCCTTGCTTCACATACTCTCGTACAATGAGAATGAACTTATCGTGTCGAAAATCAAACAGTGCACTGTTTCTGTCCTTCCACTCTTTATTTAGTCTCTTTCAGGCTACGTTTCAAAGGTCACTCATTCAATTTCACTTCTCCACTGACGCACGCGGGGATTATCGCATGGCAACTACGCTACGTTGATCGATCTATTTAGCTGAAATTGATTTTGGACCAATTGTATGCATCTACGGAGCATTTCCCCGTGGCTTCCTCAACTGCTCCGTTTGAGATTGCATCAGCAAGTTCCATTTCAAAGGTGTTGTCTCTGATGGGGGGTTCAGCAACCCTCGTCCGACAGATGGGGCAATTTTTGCCCTCTCTTTAGCCATTTGTAAAGGCTTGAGTAGCAAAAAATGTGCATGCAAAGGGGCCTACACATAGGTCAGTTGGTTGTTTAGCTGTCCTCTTGCGGTGAAACTCACACGACGGCTTCTTCAGTGTGTCCACAGATATCACACTAGTACTGGAAAACGTTCGGAGCGGCTGCGGATGCTGTGTCAGGTATGGAAAATGTTCTCCATCCGCACTCACTTTTGTCACTGAAGTGACTGTGCTTTTGGATCAATCACGCGGGTGCTCGTGCAGGTACGGCCACCATTCGACGTCGATGGGTGAATCTCTATGTCCACTGTCGACATTGATAGGAAACCAGAACAATCCTTTGAACGGAAGGTAAAACTTCTGCTGTTGTGACTGAGATGCGGTCTGGCACGCAAGAGGGAATGAGGACATGAGTTAGCGGACTGCGGACAATATCAACTGAACGCTTGGGCGTAGTTTTTATACACAGAGACCGCAACCTCTCTGCTGTGAAACACAGGCCAAGACGTGATCAGTCCATAGTCGCCCTTCTGCGGTGCGGTGCCTCGCAGCTCTTTCCTTCTGTTTTGCACATTAGCGCGAATACACGAAGACAGACCGCATGGTTTCACCATTTCAAAGCCCTACATATCCTCATTCCATCCGTGCAACCGGCTATACCATTTCCAACGTAGATTTCCAACCCCGACCGTAACATCTTGAATATGCTCCGGTGATTCACTCTCTATTATGAAATTAATCTGACTATCTGGCAGGAACACCGTATTTATTTAAATTTTTGTATGCGATGGCGCATTGGTGACAGATCGAGAAGAGCTGCCCAACACTGATCTGAACATTTCGGATCAGTTATTTCGCGCTGGGCGCCACACAAATAATTTTTTTTGCACTATCAGTGTTTGAGTTGGAATGGACGTCCAAGTAGGTCGGATCCAATAGACCTGCCAGAAAGGAATCAGCTACCACGAGAGCCCAATTTGATCTTGTGCTCACGACATCGAGACATTTTCACCGCCCCAGATCTTTTGGTTCAATGTTTCGGAGTTATCTGTATGACAAGCACGTTTCCGAATCAGTTGATCGGCAGTTTGCCGCACATTTTAGTGACCTGGCCGTAACTGAATCCACTATGGACCCCGGTGTTTTGGTGTGGTTCTGATCATTGAACAGAACCAAGAAGGTTTTGGACCTTAGGTCATGGCCTCTCACAACGTGGTGGGCAGAGTGCTGTTCGAAATTAAAGGCGCCTGGAGTCGAGGGGAACGACGGAGTCAACAATACAGATGGCTCCATACCAGTCCAGAGGGGATTCCAGGTACGTTAATTGGCAGTTGCACAAACGAGGGTTCGGCACATCCTGTTGCGAACAGCAATGCCATCACAAATGTCTCCAGCAACCATAGCTTGCACAACGTCATTGAGGCCTGATGGCTCACCGAGTATCCAGTCTGCACTGACCTGTCATTGGCCTCGATGGTCGCTTTGCCGAATCCGCATGCACCAAAGACGATGGTAGCATTATTATACTTACATATTCGGTCATGTATGCTTGCCTGTAGTCAACAGTGCTGATCACTCCGACAGTCTTTTTCTGATGCAAATGGGAAATTCTGCATAGAGGGTGGCGGTCACACCGCATCACCGTCCTTCGAGGCTTTTGC
The DNA here is from genome assembly GCA_029378395.1 of Mycena leptocephala. Classification (NCBI taxonomy): domain Eukaryota; kingdom Fungi; phylum Basidiomycota; class Agaricomycetes; order Agaricales; family Mycenaceae; genus Mycena; species Mycena leptocephala. Next base: position 49,888 of record JARJLF010000458.1, read on the forward strand.
CAGGCAGATGTCCCAGCTAGCATGCATAGTTAAAGAAGGAGACAACAAAGACGCCGATATTGACAGGTATGCCCCACAGTTCGGCTCGGGTTGGTTCACAACGCTGATCCTTGACAGGACTCCCGTGTTTCGCCGTTTACAGACTCTGACTGGGTAGATATTGCTGGCGGAACTTACCTCGAAACGTATACCTTCAGCAAGGCCCACGGATCCCAAGGTCTCAAGACAGTGCTGCTCCCTGTTGGACGACGCACACCATTCGAGGTGAATTCCAAAGTCGCTTCCAGCCCGCACTCCATACCCGTTCCGCTCCATCACTTTGGTCCAATTCGGGACAGAGTTCCCATTGCTTCTCTTTGATTCCCTTCGGTCGTCCCGATCTGGACAAAGTTCCCATTGATTCCCACTCCCGTTTGGGCGCCTTTTCGATCTCTGCTCACCAGTTGTCGGGTTTCATATTAGGGTCAGATACCAATGAACGACGTACAATTTGTGACTTTCTGCACCCGAAGCAGGCTGATATTACCCAAAGTTGGTCTTCACGTTTCATTTGCCGCACAGAAATTGATTGTACCATAGCCAAAACTGTTTCATACCAGAAAGTCATTTACTCTATACCAGATATGTGGTGAACTTCCCGAGGTTGCGAAGGTGGGAGACACGGCTGTGCGAACCCCCCAACAGTGGTACACATATTTTCAAGACACTTGGCAACTTGCTGCCTTTGGGACCAATCATCCCAGCCGTTCCCAGCAGCAGATCACTGACCAAGGCTGCCTGAACTTATTACTCCTGGCAAACATCTGAACTTTCCACGTTTCTCAATGGTCACTGGTCAAAACGGAATCACAACAGCAAAGGCGGACAAGATTTTGGCCTGATATCTCTGTTCAGTTAGAAAATGGAACACAGCAATGGATAAATCCAACGCTCTCATAAAAACCAAGTTTTATGGAGATAATCATACATTTACCGTGGCTCAGGCTGACAACCTGGTGGTAGGAAATGAGTTCAATCTGCTATACGAAGGCATTGAAAAAAGATGAATTCAAAGGCAACCCTAAAACCTACATATGGTGTCTCAGAAATATTATCGGTGCCCTGAATCCTGGGTATATCTTTATAGGAGGCAACCAACCAACAGGTGCAGGGACAGGTCAGCCGGTAGCCAAGGGGTGCCCCGGGAGGGTTTAGTTTTTCAGCCACCAACCTAGATCAGGGCAATCACCGCGTGATTGGTAATCCATGATCTGGTAGTGATCTTGAAGGCCGTATTTAAAGGTTTTTTCAGCCACCGACCTTGATCACGGCAATCACCACATGATTGGTAATCCATGATCTGGTAGTGATTTCGAAGGCCACATTTAAAGGTTTTTCAGCCACTGAACTAGATCACGGCAATCACCGCACATTTGGTAATCCATGATCTGGTAGTGATTTTGAAGTCCGGATTTATGGAAGGGAGACCTGGAACCTAAGACGGTACCAGGAATCCAGTATTACACCCTTACCAGCTGTACCTCATACCTTACCTCCTGAAAGCTGCTTCGAGACCGCGCTACATGTTGCTGCCATGTATATTCTCTTCTGACAAATTCCTTGCAGTCGGTACTCATGATCTTGTCATTGTAGCCACCAGCATCCTCAAAAGTCAGAGTGCATTAGAAAAGATGGCCAACCATACAACAATACAACAGCACTAGATCGTATTGATGGTCAAATGACTCTAGAAATTAATTGTGTTTAGTATGAGCAAATTTACCTCCCACGTTGGCAACGGTGAAGACAACTTCAGTGGTAGTTCACTTGCCCCAGGTCCACCCACCTTGAGGGCTCAATGGTAAATAGCTACATGCCACTGTCTCTAGGTTATTCCCTGTCCCAGAACAGCATTCGATATCCCTACGGGCTACATGTATTATTGCTATTTCGAGGTATCCTGGGTCCATTCTATACTATCTCCTGCTCATTCTGCCCCAGAAATCTCGTTTCTACTCCAAAAACTCACCCCAATGTTGGTGGGTACAAAATGGGCAATTATTTTACGCTACATGCCAAATACAACCGAGACCTCCCGCCGTTGCAGTGCATAAACCACGTCGGTTTCGCATCCAGGAAACTACCTAGGTCGATTCCCCATGTTATTGCTACTTGCAAAATAGTTGGCGGTCACACGCATGTTCATCAAAAACCGTCACTTTTGGCCACCGGACTCGCGCGAGCCATATCTCGCCAACCACTGCACCAATTGATATGATTATTTAATGAAAAATGTAGTACTCATCGAGGGCTAGTGTCAGCACAGGGCCTTGCTGCAGGGATTACTGCAACGTAGGCAACTGGGTGATACAAGGAATAGACAAAATGCAGTCAATTAAGCACTGGAGAGTAGACTAGAATAGTGTAAGGAATGTAAATAACTACTTAGGGTTTATATACTATGAAACAGAGGGGTTTTTAGGGACTAGGAGTGACTGCGGATTCTCAGGGGATAAGGGGTAAGGGGTGATCTGACAAGTAGGGGTTGGATCGAACAAGTAGGGGTCAATCGAGTAAGGGGTATAGTCCAGGGGTGTAGGAGGTAAGCAGGGGTGAGGGGTGTAGGAGAGAAAGGTGAGACAAGAGGCAGAGAGTGACCGGGTTAATAGTAAGGCGGGTTAATAAGGAAGTGAGACCAATGCAGTAACCCGGTGAGACATTCTGGAATAACCCGGGTTGTGCGTGAGTGATGGGAAACCAGGTTGTTGAAAAGGAGTGAAAAGGGCAAATCATGACAGCTAGGTCGCCCCGGGTTTCCGGAGGAATCTGAGGAAAATTTGAAATTTGTTGGCGGTTTCAACTTCCAAAACTTGCAGTAACTCAATGTCAAAGAACCGAGTCCTAGCATCAATGGAACTAGTAGTATGAAAACAGTTTGAAGAGAACAAATTCACTCCATGGGATGTTGACTGCTTGGGGAGCGAGCGATTCAATATTGAATCCGATCACTTGTTTATTCCATCAACAAGTTAAACTTGAACTCGAACCACCACCTCATCGTTACCCCACATATACTCACACATCTCTATGGGCTCAGGGAAGGTAGGACAGGCTAGGAAGTCATCTTCAGCCCGGAATTCCGGCCATAGAAAGAGTGCCAAGGGGAAGAATGACGAGAATATTTCGCTGTCTGGGACTAAACCAAAGCCACGTCCTGCTTTCAAAAATGCGGTCCGTCAGCCCACTTTTACACGTGAAGATGAGGCCGCCAGCGCATTGGTGCTAATGGGGATGCCTTCACCTGCGCTGGCAGACGGGAGTAGTGTTGTTGAGCACGATGAAGAACCAAAAGTTGCCGACATTGAGACACCTGCCAAGGATCCTCGAGACAACGAGTATGACCCATCGGAGGATGAAGAGGAGGATGATTCCAGTGACTCATAAAGCGAAGAGGACGAGGGTAAGTATGAGGTAAAATGAGTCAAGGGCCCCACTGACCCGAAGAAGATCTCGATAAGGCCGTTGCGCAAGTTGTTCCGAAGCTTAAGATTCCGGCTAAGGTCAACATTCCGTTCGAAGTCCCGTACAAGAATGGGACCCGCGACCTCACGGGAATCATGTCTCGTACATTATTCGATGATTTTCTAGCTCAGGTTGCGGCTAAAATGCACACACGTGTTTCCGCGTTGAACATCGGCTATATTCCTTCGTACAAGCCGAGAAACCCCAAGCCCACCCCCAAACTCCTTGAGGATGACGATTCATGGGATGTCCTCATCGCAGATGTTCAGCAGTACATCAAATTGTCGCAGGGCAAGAATCGAAGGAAGGGGGAAGTAAAACCATACAGCATTCTTGTTGTGGATATGGACAAGGTGGAGGATGCAAAGGGGAAGGTCAAAGGGGGAAAGAAGGTTTGTTGTCTTTGGCATTTATTCGACAAGTCAAATCATGGCGTGACAGGGTCCAAAATCGAAGAAAGATGATTCGGACGACCAGTCTGCACCGACTCCCACTCTCAAAGAGCACGATTTATTCAAGAGGATTGAGAAGCAGCATTACTGCCAAGAATGCAAATCAGCTTGCGTGGTACTCGATAGCGGAGAGCACCACGTTCTTACGCATCCGGAGTTGGCCACATGGGCAATGTTAGCGGTCAGTTCAACATGTCTTTCTTTGAGTATGACATCCTCATCAGTCTTCGGAACAGAGCCGCCATGAGGCCGTCATGTCAGAGCCTCCGTCACAGCTCGACCTGGGGGTGAACCATGCCCGGCAGAAAAGAGCGAAGAATCACCGAGCTAATACTTCCTCGAATTTGGGCGAGTCCACTCCGGCGTGGTTGCAGACCCTTGCTCCTGTTCTCGGGGCTCTCATCAACCGCCCGCCTGCCACGCCGGACTGGCAACAATCTCAATACAACATGCCTGTCACTGATCCGCGCATCAGTGTTCATGATCCCCATTCGACGCAGGCCAGGCCACTTTCTGTGGGGACCAAACGGCCTGCCGAAGATGCCTCAGCACCTGATGTGTGCCCTGACATCGCAACTTGGCTTGCCGGGCTCGATGCTGATCCCAACCGTGGTCGGTTGAATCTCAATTTTTCTCAATACCAAAACCTTCTGCTTGAGAATGGATTTTACGAGCTGAGTGACATCGCCAATGTGTCGCCCGAGCAGTTGCAGAAGGTGTTGGGCGGAGGAATGACTTTTGGCCTCGCTAATCGTCTTGTTACTCATGCAAAGGAAGATTTTACGCCAGTTTCAACAAAGCGCGCTCGAGTAGATTGATCACAAGATAGTTTTGATTCCCTAGTCATAGATTTGCCTGTAGTATACTTTACAGATAGCCACAATGGTGAAAAGATCCTTCAGCATCATCACTAGTAACTGAATATGCCGCCTCGATCAAGTGAATGTAAACATATGTGTCATCTCTGGCCTGATCAACAGCCTCTCTGCCTAATTCTCCGGCGCGTCGCACGTAGGCCTTGATGGAAGAGAAAGCGAGCTCAATTGGGTTGAAATCCGGGGAATATGGTGGCAGATACATGACACGCATGCCCCTATGGGTTCAAGAGTCGATTTGAGCCAGAAAAATATGGAGGCAACCTCACCAGGCTTCGATTAACTCTCGGATCTCAGGGTCCTTATGGATACGTGCGTTGTCCATGACAATAACAGACTTTGGGTGGGGGAATGGTTGCATTTGGTCCAGCAGGCCCTCAATAAATTCGCGGAAGAGGACTGTGGTAAAAGATCCTTCAACAATCTTTACGTGAATTACACCGTCGATCGCCAATGCCGGGAGCAAGGAATATCTGTTGAAAACGATCAGAAGAGGCGAGAAATGAGGAGAAACACAGTACCGTCGGCCCCGCACAAAGAAACACTTCCTTTGAGCGCGCTCACCCGAGAGAGCCCATGCCTTGCCCCGGATTGAAGTCCGCCTATCAAACGAGCTCTCATCGACAAATACGGTCTGTTCTGCCGTGTACTGAGTCCCATACTCGTAGCGGAAGGCGACACGCTTCGCTTCACTTCGTTCGAGAGCCAGCCGTGTCAACTGGGGAGCAACAGAAGTTGTGAGATTGATCTCAGCAAATGGGGCTTGAAGCTCAGCCAGATACAGATCTGGGCTATGTCGCACAAGGCCGCATAAAAACTTTCAACCAGTGGGTCCCAAGTCAGATAACAGCCGAGCGAAAGGCATCGCACCTTTGTGTCCGAAACAGTCAGACTATGCTTCCTGCCACGAAGCTCCTTGTACATATTTTCACGCATGACAGTTCCCTTGTTGCGATAATCCGCAAAAATTCGTTCAACAGTGCGGCGTTTAACACCGGTTAGTCTCGTTATGTTCGCGATGTCCTGGGTCATCCCCATGTTGACTACGACGGCACGGAAATCATCTGAGAGTGCTTTGCCGCGTGTCATGTTGGTATGAGGTTCAGACGCAAGCGGATGTCGTGGTTGAAGTCAAGAAATGGTTGATTTCCATTTTGAGAATACAGCCTACGGAAATAAATTCAAATTTTGCTCAGATTCCTCCGGAAACCCCGGGGCGACCTAGCCCTCGACGAGTACTACATTTTTCATTAAATAATCATATCAATTGGTGCAGTAGTTGGCGAGATATGGCTCGCGCGAGTCCGGTGGCCAAAAGTGGCGGTTTTTGATGAACATGCGCGTGACCGCCAACTATTTTGCAAGTAGCAATAAAATACCCCTCCTCCCAAATTTCCCTGTCAAGCGCCAATTATTGGGTGCCTCGCAATATTCTCTGTCCGCGTTGGAATCTCATGCTTTTATGTGTTCCTGCAGTCCCCGCCATCGAGGCCTGGCTGCGAGTCTTATACCATGTTCACCAGTCGATTTCCCCACTAATTGCCTCCATTTTGAGCACCCACACATAATTTTAGCTCCCATGCTCTGCGAGATACAGACATAAATGTCTGCAACTTGTCTGAAACACGTCCCTGACGTGACCGACTCGGAGCGCGTCAGGCGCCCCACGGGCGTCGTTATCTAAAACCCATTCCTTATCTTGATCTTAGATTGAACCTCCCTGCATCATCGTAACCTCGGAGCCCATTAACATTAACCTCCCACCGTTCTCTGTCCTGCTACAACCGCATGGCCGATAACCCGATCCCTTTTCTTGCCCCCACCACTGCGCCCAATCAGCCGCCAACTGTACTCCATCCTGATATGCCCGTGTACAACCCTGCTACGAGTGCGCCCTACTACGTCTGAACTCTGCCCTGCTCCGACGTAGCACGATCAACACTTTTGAAGACTTATTCGACCGCCAACCTCCAGCGCATCCTTGCTTCCGCCCGCGCCGCGCTTATTTGCCGCTGCGTGGCACCGCCGTTAGCGCCGCGGCGATCAACACTGCCACGGCGCTCTTTGACTCGCAACACCACGTCCGTTGGCCGACTCAAAGCCAGCTCTGCTACGCCCCGACTCCGTCCTCGGCCGAGCCCACCACTACCAATCCTTGATTGACGCCCTCATCCACAATCAAACTTCAGTGCACCTTCAATCAAGTGTCGTCGGCCTCCCAACCCGTTAACATTCTCGCTGCTCCTACACATGTCGCTCTCCAGTTGGCCCCGCTGACCACCACCCTGGCCTCTGCCGCGTCTATCCCTCTCCTGCCGAACCTCAGCACCAATAATTTCCTAATATCCCGGTGCGGGCGCTCGCCTGTCTAACTTGTAACATAATGTTGATATCTGCATCTTTGCATACTGCACACCTGAAATCCAGACGCTCCGGTCCATATCATAGTAGCGTAGATGTGTTACCCCGGCCCCTGCCCGTTCTGCGATGGATATGGGTTATCGTTGGAATCTCATGTTTTACTTTTGGTGCGTTTCCATCCCCGCTCCCTTCCTTCTCTTCCACATCCGTTTCCCCCACTTCATTCTCCTTACCATTCCACTTCCGTCCGGTACATCCTAACCCCTAACCGTGCATTATACTCATGTCCTCATTAGCTTTCCCCCCGCGCGTGCACTGGCCCTCACTTCAAGCAACAACTAGTCCGCATCGTCGCCCTCGGCTACCCTCCACCGTCTACCACACAAAGACGCGGCGAGTGAGACGTCGTACGGCTACACATTCGGTGCATCACTCCAGTCCGAGCGTTCCGCGCACCTCCCTCGCTCATCTCCCTGCCCGATTTGACCGTCTCCAGTACGATCCCGCCTCGCCCCTCCAAACTCCCGCACGCCGTGCACTACCAATTCAAGATGCACGCCCCCTGTGCATGTGCCGCGCTTGCGTCGCGGGTCACGCCCTGCCCCACCGCGAACCGTTCCCTGTCTCCCACGAGTATCATAGGCCGCTGGTCGATGAGGACGCTCCGGCACACCCCGTACATCCAGCCGTGTCTGCAGCTGACCAAGCCAGATTTCACCGTCCCCACGTCGCCTTCTTTGCCTCGCCATGCACCCCGACCTCCCACCACGCCCCCCATCAACGCCCACATTCCGGACTCCCCCCCAAAAACGACGCGCAGCATGCCCGCCATGTTCAGCTCCCGCGGCACACGTTTCTCGTCCCTCACGTCGTCGCCCTATCTACCCCACACACCGCGACCGTTTCGAGCGAAGAACTGCATTCGCTGCGTGCCGAGCGCGCTCGACCGCATCGCCGCCACCGCCATACACCCCCGCGGCAGTCATTTCCATCCCGCATGTGGCAGCTGAAGACGTGGCCGAGCATCCTCGACTCCACCCTCGGCTCCATCCTCCCCCTCACTCGCATGCCGCAAACACGAATTACCTCCATCAACCTCTGCGGCGGAGATTTCCCATCCTCCACGACGTCGCGGCTTCCAGATCCCGCTGATGCTCTCCGCGATGAGGCGCCCGCGGTGACTCAATGCATGTGTCGTCTCATGCGCTCTCCTTGGCTGCATACGGGGATTCAGGGAACCACGCCGTCCATTTACTTATACCTACCTACACTCGGCTCTCTCCCTTGTTTTTCCTTGTTGTAGAACGCGTTTCACTTGACTCAATGCATGCATCGTCTCATGCGCTCTCCTTGGCTGCATACGGGGATTCAGGTAACCACACCATTCATTTACTCATACCTACCTACACTCGGCTCTCTCCCTTGTTTTTCTTTGTTGTAGAGCGCGTTTCACTTAACATAAAGGCGTGTATTGATGTTAGGCCATGTTCTATGGCATACGTTGTTCAAGCTTTCTTGCAAAAGCCCACCTTGAACGAGTGAAGAAGGAGGCATATATTTCTGGACAAATTGCTATGCAAGAGACGCGAATGAACCTTTGTTACTGCTTTGCGAAGTTCAAAGCCACTGGTTTGTCTTTAAAATCCACGTTAAATATCCACTGCGCACTTTTTAGGGAATGGACTGCGCCATCCAACGCAACTAACCTCGAATAACCCGTATTCTGAACATTTCGATTACCTTTCCTCAGATCCGCAACCTTATCAGCTGGTGCCTCCATTTTTATTGCTACTGCTCAAAACTCAATGGGAATACGGCCCCAATAGTATCATCTGTTCGCCCATCGGACATCAAATCTCACTCTGTAATCCTTTAATCCTATCTATTCTTCCACCAAAGCATATCAATCACGCAGCTCTCGTGTTTTCGTAGATGGCGTTCGTGATCCATTTTGTGTTTGCACCGAGCTCTCGTACTCGGCCCATCCAAACGCCAACGGTATCTTTTCATCCGTCCCAGGTCGCCTTTCTCTGGCTCTCTGCACGCAATGCATACGGCCATACGGCCACATTTTCCATCCCAGAACCATATCCTGCGTATATATTACAAATCTCCTGGGAACCTAGTTCGTCCATTCGGTAGCTACATATAGGCCCCAATCCTCAACTTTCCCCGGTAATATTCCAGCACAGCCGTCCCAAATAAACTATCGTCCTTCACACATTAATGCGCAACTTGTTCCTGGAAAGTGTCAAATCTGGTCCCCACCCCGGATTGATTTCTTGGCTCTTTTTTTTTTCTTTTTCTTTTTTTAAAAAAACTTTTAGATCGCCGTTTGCTCATGTACTAACGCACTTTCCGCCACAACGTGGCATCTATATGCAGCAATTTGAGACTTTGCCGAAATCGTGCCCGTTAGCTATGCTGACCCAAATTTGGGCGGAACCAGCTTCCGCTTGACTCAAAAGATGGAGTACCATTGAAATATATCGATTCATGCATATCTATAGGCACAGGTGGAAAGCTACTGGGGAGAATAAGTTTGAGAGTATAACATGCTGGATGAATTAGGATAAGGGTAGGTGGATAGATATTGAGATCGCGGCTGCGGGGAATATGACAGCGCCGAAGAAGTGGACTGGTAGTAGGGTAAGGAGTAATGGTACCGGTGCTTTTCGTTGCCGGAAGATGCAGGAATCTGCGGTAGAAGTGGTGCCATCTGTATGGTAGTGGCAGCATCACCCTGGACTTCACATAATGTATTTTAGGCAGATTGTCATTACAGTAGGTGCGTAGATGACAATCAAATTAAAGTTGGTGTACTTCTGTGTGTTGGACGTAACTGAACACCAGGTATTCACGTGTTGAGGTAACTGTATATTGCCTGCTTTTTCCAGAGGTTATTGCCAGTGTCATGTCATCTTTTGTGCTTTGCGAAGGTCGTGTGTTCGAGTCGGGCAATGGGCAATTTTCTCCCTGATTAACAATGCTTTTTTGATCCAACAGCGGATTAACAGAACTGGTTGAACAGAACGTTGCTGATTAACAGGACTGGTTGAACAGAACTTTTCAAATCATAATCCACTACTGGATACACCCATCGTCACTGCCCTAGCCCTCCAGAGTGATTAACAGAGGAATGATTAAGCATGATTTTATGTTGAGACAGCATTTGATTAATCAAACTTTATATGGTTACTGCGTTGGTGAAAACAGAGCATTAAGTTCGTGCATTTATATCACGTACAGAGTAGTAAAAGTGTTCCAATTAGATCAAAGTCCCTAATTAACCCTCATAAATATATTCTAAACCAAACTGCCAAGTTAGGGTGGGGTCGTTGGTGTCTTGGAAGCAAGGGACCATCTGGGCCTACAAATGGGGAGGAAAATCGGATCAAAAAGTGACGGTTCGATTGGAGTGTCAAACCGGCATACCTGGTTCCCGTTTGCGAGGCTCCCGTCCGTGAGATCGACACACATGTTTCCGATTGCCCACTCGATGGTTTGGTGCGCAGAGTTGAAACCGAGCTCCTGGTTCGTGTCGCCGGGTGTGCAGGCCCATATCTGCAACTTGGTGCCGGTCGCCGTGCTCCCGTCCGTGACATCTGAAAGAATATGATACACTTCAGCGTGCATAATGAGATGAGTGGGGAATGACGGAGTGCGCACCAAGACACATGTCGCCATAAATGACGAGCGTGGATCCAAACCTCGTCCACAACTGGCTGGTAGATCCGTCGCACGGCTCGACGACGACCTCTACACCGTTCGCGTTGGTGGGCGCGGTGAGGCACGTCGTGTTGCTGATGATGGGGGTGATGGGTTCCGATGGGCCAGTGGTCAGCGTCCATTCTTGGTTCGGCCCGTCGGTACAGGCCCAGATCTGCATCTATTTTTGGCGAAAGATATATTAAGTCATGGAAAGAGGAGGAAGAAGAATGGAACGGGATACGTACAACATTACCGTTGGTCGCGTTGCCGTTGGTGAGATCCAAGCAACTAGACTCCCCGCTCCACTGGATCGAGTTCCCCGACAGCGTCCACTGCTGGTTCGCGTCGCCCGGGGTGCACTCCCAGATCTGCAACGGCGTCCCATTCGCGGTCGCGCCCCCTGTGACATCCAGGCACCACTTATCGAACACCTGCAAGGTGGATCCAGAGACCGTCCAGTTCTGGTAGGAGTCCCCCCCGGTGACGCAATATTCGATGACGACGGCCGCGCCGTTCGCCGCGCCGTTCGCCTCAGCTGAAACGGCGAGGCACATCTCAAAGTTGTTGGTGAGATGGATATTCTGATTTGAGATGGGTGCTTGACGAGGAGCAGGGTGTTCCTATAAACAGTTAAATGGTGGAGAGCAGACCAACATTGAAGGAACACACAAGAGTTGGATGGCCCCATACACCTGAAGCGATTAAGAAAGCAGATACGAGATAGATGGACATTATTTGAGAGGCAAGAGGAAGGATGTATGTATACAAAGCAGAAAATTGTAGGTATATAAAGGCGGAGGATCTACATAGCCCAACAGGTCGACCAAGGGCTAGAGTCAGGCGTTTGTGTACCGGAGAACCAGATGATGACGATGATCATTGCGGTCTACTCCGGACCGCTGCGTTCTAACTTCTGGTCCAGTACTAGATCAGTCTCAGACTTCTCGGCACCATTCGGCAGAAGATGATGACGATTATCATTGCGGTCTACTCCGGACCGCTGCGTTCTGGTCTAGTGCCAAAACAATCTCAGACTTCTCGGCACCATTCGGGCGCACGGTACGAAGCGCGGTTGGTTCGCGGATGAATTCTCGCTGGGACCCTCGCGTGTGTTCGATTCCGCCAGGTGACATTTCTTTTTGGTCATTTTCTACACTTTGCCGCGACTCACTTGGGGGTTTCTTGTACTACTTGAACCGTTCATTTGGGGTCTATACGTGCCCCTTCCTTTCGACTGCCTCAGATTGCAGTTTCCGGGCATTTCCGAGATACCCGAGAATGTTCCCACGGTTCCTGTACCGTTGTTCTTGTGCCGCCCGCGCGGCGGCGGCCGCGGTTATGCTTTCCACAATGACGGTGCATGTGGCCGGTCACAAAAGTCGTTTCTGCTGTTATCTTTATACCCACTACATCTCCATGAACTTCGCTGGAGCGCCCTGGGGGAATTGGTGGACTATATGGAATTTGGTCGTAAGCAGCCTTGTTTCTGAAGGCCTTCTTGTTTGGGGGGATTAATGGCAGGTCTTTTGTTGCTTCTAACATTTTGCGAAGACAAAACTATCCAACAGCACCCCTAAAACTGCTATTCTCGCCAAGTGTGGCAGCCCCCGGATTCCACGTTGCTAGCTCAGAAATGGATAGTTTCAGCGGATTGAGCACCCATGCTACTCAATTAATTGGGCATGCGAGTCTACCTCGAGTTTCTTGCCAGCTTCGATATGTCAATTGCACTACTTGAACTTGACGCGCTGAACCAAAACACCGGCCCATCGTTGATTTTAGCCTCAACACCATATTCAGATACTCAAAGATCGCAAGATACACACCTTATTATCACAGTTCAGTTGTGATAGTCCCGTTTGACAGGAAGTACCTCTGGTTTTTCCCTCTCTGGATACTGAGACCATGACTCGAGATGGATCACCGATGTACCCTTTGGGGCAAGTTGGTTTCAATTATTTGAGTTGAACTTCCTCATTGACTTCACTTGCTTAGATAACAGATAGCTTTAAAAAAGTAAATTGAGCCTACCTTGATGTACACTATCCCACTTAACGGTCTGTAGGAGCATAGAAACACTGTCGCAGACAAAATCAATCGAACTGGGCAAGTCAAGATCACATTTGATTGAAAGGGATGTACCTCTGGCTCTCGTTCTATATTATATAGTCACGGCGTTCCTAGTCTCTCCTAGACAGACGCTTCAACAATTCTTGACGTCGTACCTCCGTTTGTTGAACGGCGTTCCGGCATTTGGAGAGTATCGGTCTCACGATATCTCAGCAAGTGAAGTTTATTCCTAACCATCACACTCCATTTTCTTTCCCTCCCTAGTCCCCACTCCATTCTACTTGATCCCTGGCTTCATTTGATTTGAATTTGCTTACCTTGACCGCGTTCTATCCATCAGACCCTTTCATATTCCTCCAAAGTGTGTTCAATTCAGCTTGAACTTCAATTCCACTAACAGCTTGACTTTCTCAGCGCTCAATTACCGCCATTCTGGTTCAAACAATGCCCTGCTTTTGGTTTTGAGTTTCCGATGATTTTTCAGTACACAGCCAGAGCTTCGGCTGGAAATAACTTGAGATGTGACTGATCAAGTGCAATTCAAGCCAAATCTTGAGTTGTGTATAATCTTTGGCGTTAGACCCTAATCATGGACACAACTCCAGTAAATATTCAAGTCGAACTCAAACAGTCGGCAGTTGGATACTGACTGAATTTACTTACCTATGTTGGGCACCGCTTTAAATACCGGGACTATGCTCGTTCACTCCATACGTCAGTTCACACATATCTTCGGCTCAAGTCATCCTTTTACTCAGATGTATGGAAGCCTCCAAAGGCCAAAGCCATGACCTATATCCCATGCCGAGCGCCGAAACTATGCCAGTATGTCTGGATTAATATACGGGCTTGAAATTCTGGGTCATGCATGTCAGAGAGCCTATGACCGTACATACGGTTTGACAAGCCACATGTGTGCGCGCGCAGTACGCGCACCTCAATCCAATTTCACTTAACTCAATTGAGGTTGAACCAACCAACTCGAAGGTTTTTATCGTCCTATTCTGCTTTGTCCAGTTGAACTGATTTGCACAATTCAGCATCGGTTCAATTGTAGCTCACCTTCAACGTTCAACCCAATCTCAAATGCAGCGAGTATTCTTCCTTCATCTCACTCTTGTCTTTAATCCAACGAGTTGCTCGCCCGCCGGCAGATCCTATCTCTTTCTATCATCGGGAAAGGTGTAACATCCCGAGGCATGTCTTGTTCTTCTATTGATTCCAGACTCACTCGATTTATCATCTCTTGAAGCCCATGGAATGAATCGAAGCAAGCTTGAGATTCGAGCATTCATCGAGGTTCATCCCAATTCCAGTTTCATTATATTCTGTTCAACTAACAGGAATTCGCGCCAAACACGGATGTCGTTCCCTGGTTCATGCTACTCAGCCTCAATTTATTTTCCCTTTCTTTGACTCAACTCATTCTTTGCTTCTTCTCTTGCTTCATTTCATTCCCAAACCGTCAACTAAAGTTCAACAAGATCAAGGTTGGTATTGTCCTACCTGTTTCTTTACTCCAACTGACTTGAAGCAATTAGCGTCAATTCAGTTATTTCCTTGTTCCCTGGTCAATGTTCAACCTTTGTATCATCAAACCGATTTCGTTTGAGGTGAGTACACATTCAGTCGAGGTTTGTTCCTGGTCAATCGCAAACTGCGAGTCAAAGCTTGTATATATATGTATTCATCTTTTCTTCCATCCCCCTGCTCATTCAGATTTGCCTTTTGTGTTTGGAGTATTCAGGAACTCAACCTCAATCTGAACGCGGAATCAAGGTACATCTTAGTCTTCTGATTATATTATAAACCAGTCTGACTCTTTGACCCCTTTAACAAGTCTAATTTAATTGATGTAAAGACTCTCGTGACCGGCCACATGCACCGTCATTGTGGAAGGCATAACCGCGGCCGCCGCCACGGGCGGCACAAGAACAACGGTACAGGAACCGTGGGAACATTCTCGGGTATCTCGGAAATGCCCGGAAACTGCAATCTGAGGCAGTCGAAGGAAGGGGCACATATAGACCCCAAATGAACGGTTTAAATAGTACAAGAAACCCCCAAGTGAGTCGCGGCAAAGTGTAGAAAATGACCAAAAAGAAATGTCACCTGGCGGAATCGAACACACGCGAGGGTCCCAGCGAGAATTCATCCGCGAACCAACCGCGCTTCGTACGCACGGTCTTTGCGAATCCCCGTCCTCGCCGTTGCGTCGATCCATTTTAAACCTCGCATTGCAACCCGAGACCCGACTGGACTCCGCTACAGTCTATCGACCGAGTTGTGGCCAATTGGCCAAATTTTTGCCGTGTTCGTCGGATAGCATGAACGTGGTCGATTTCACGCGTCTAGAGCACCTAATGTTGGGCGTAAGGCCGAGAATGGCGAGTTCCCTGATTGTGACGCAGCCGAGGGCTTCGCCCGAACTCGGGTAGCAAGGTGGGATTCCGTGAAGGGAGGGGTTCTATTATACGCGCGGTCCACAGGCTGAACAGCGAGTTTACGGAAGACAAAAATGTGATTCCGTGTCGCCTTGAGTCTTCGTCGGATTCTGTCTTCCAAAGGAGTTCTGATTGTCCAACAGATGACCGCGTAACTTGCGAGGCAGTAAGGCAAACCGACTGTAGCTCCGGGTACAGAGAGCTGCTCCGGGCCAAGCCAGTGGAATTTCCGAGGAGTCCAATGGATGAGCAGCAAGAGGGTTCGAGTCTGTGAAAAATCCACTTGGGCCGTATTTTTTAAAATCGACCTTATGGCCCCGAGGGCCGAAAATGCAACCACCTTCCGTTTATAGGGTTCGGCGCGAGAAAGGCATTGTTACAATCAATTGCATTCAGTGACCGCCCATAAGGCCTTGGGTGGAGGTCTCAGGATCTCCAAGGCCTTGGTTAAGGGTAAGGCCTTGGCCAAGGGCGCCTCCAAGGCCTTGGCTGATTTTTCCCACGCATCCAGGCGGTATCAAAAACAATAAATTTAAGCTTTAAATCTACTGATATTCCTCATCCGAGTCAATCTCAATGGCGCCGTCATCAGGATGCGCATCCTCCTCTTTGTCTGCCAGTGCCTACATCGAGATCTCTTCCTCTTCCATGACCCATGCAGATGGCTTGCGTGCGCGCGGTTTCTCTGCCCCGCCGAACAATAGCGCACGTCGACGGAGAAGAAAAGATGGGAAAATAAAATGACATAATGATATACACGTAATGCTCTAAGGCTTGGCCAAGGGCGGAACTTCCGGCTGAAAACCACCAAGGCCTTGGTCAAGGGCTTGTTAAGGCCTTGGGCCTTGGGCGATCACTGATTGCATTGAAAGTTCTGAACTTTTCCAATTCCAAGTCGCCAGAAGCAAGCCTGGCAAGATGTAAGTCAGGGAATGAACCTTTCGTGGTTGCTTCGTGGTTGTGTGGCCCCGCACAAAAACGGAATTTTGCGCAATGCCCAAAAGCCGCATGCGGCTCGTGCGGCTTTTGCGCAAGCTCTCTAATATGCTTTCGATTCGACTGAATCCCACCTGGAAGTCGACGAATGCAGTATCCAAGCTCGGCGCAAGCACTTTGAACATATCAGATCCTCCTAAGAGCCTCGCCGTTCGTCATCGGAAGGAGTGATCCGTGACTTGGCTGAGGAGGTGAGCCTTGGAATCGTCCCATATGTATCCCATCACGAGATCCAACGGAGCCTGTTTCGACCGCACAAGCTGAGCTTCAATCTTGGGGGCTAGAGATGGCGGATGCACAATAATGTATGACCAACGCGCTGGAAGCGATAAAGCGATGGAGCGCCACTTTCTGCAAACGCGTGTCACGATCCAGCGTGAGCGAACCTCCGGTGGAGCATCCTGAGTTCGGAGGATGGCCATGAAGATCTGAGAAAGGATTTCGGGTGGCACATGGCGAGACGATTGTAGTACAGTGAACAAGACGAGCCATCAACCCGTCGCGTTCTTCTACGATTTTTCCGAGCTCCGTGGAGCATTGAACGCCGGGGATTTTGATATCCAAATGTGCTATGTAACGTTGGGATTCAAGGATGGCAGCACGCAAGATTGGGACATCGCTGTCGCGTGCAGGATCATTGGTTTTGAGGAGATGCTCCAAGCCAGGAAAGAGGGAGGCGTAAGCCTCAGGAATGATGCCGCAGCTGTCGCAAGAGATAGCCATGCCCTATAGTCTATAGATCATCACATTCGACGGAGAAAAAGAGTCTGAAAAAATTCCGAATCGTACCACAAAACCCGGACTCTACAGTGCTATGTTGTTTGGTTGGTATTCTTGGGTATCAAGATGTTCATGAAGTGCGGGTAATCGATCGATTGCGAGACAACCTGAAAGAGCAAGCTGGAATGAAGGATATGGAAGTGGGTCGAAAGCCTGGTCGGAGGTCAAAGCGGGATTTCAATGCCTCCCACGTGCCAAGCAGTCGGGCCGAGGTATTGCCGAGGTTGAATTTAATCGACTCCAATCTGAATTCTCAGCTGCTTTGTTACTTTCTGAAAGAATAAATTGCCGGGTGGTGTTGCAAGAAACACTTCCATCCCGAAAATCCATATACCGTATTTCCGGGGAATAAATTGGATCAGAACAACTTGAAGATCAGAAAACGAAACAGCTTTCCGCACAATAAAAGAGCGAAAAAGTATTCTGAAAAGGCGGATACATTGGTCCAAGAAAATGAATTCAGGGGTTTTGTTCGGAGAGGAGACGAGGAGTACAAAAGCAGAAACAAGTATCAATGGACCCGTAGAATCCATAGCTCAACGAATGATCTTCTACTTGTTCAAGCAATGGCGATTTTCTTGTGCGTCGACTCGACACTCGACTTCACGTTCGGGAAAATAACGGTCAAGATACCATTGTCCATGGACGCTTTGACTTCTGTTTCCTGAAAAGTGAACAGCTGTCAGAATCAGAAGGGGCGGGTCATTGCAAATCTTACCCTGACGCCGTGAGGCAGGTGTAGAGTTCTAGCATATTTGCCGAATCTCCTCTCGCGAATGACGTATCCGTCTTTCTCGTAATGATCGGAAATCTTGCTTTCGGCGGTGACGGTCAATCTTCCGTCATGCACGTTGATCTCTACATCCTCCTTCTTGAGGCCGGGAAATTCGAATGTTGCGGTGACTATATCAGCCTCTGAGTCTTCGTGAAGATCCATTCTGTGTGATTCGGTCAGAATGATACCAACGAGGCGCAGAGCGACAAGGAAGATGCTCACTTTGGCCTGAGATCGATTATACATTCAACATGGTAGAAGGGGTCGTAATGGAAGACGGACATTGTGGGGAGAGAAATTTAGAAGGAATGTGGAAATATCAACAGCGGTATATTTATACTCGACCACCAGAAAGGTCGAGAGCACTATTCGTCATAGGCCCTGGTCGCCGAGCCTTGTGAGAATGACATGGGAGAGGTGGTAGAACAATCTGGCCTTGAGCTATTTTGGCAATTTTTTGGATCTAGCCTTTTTTTGACAAGTGGAAACGGAAGTACCCATTCACTAACGCGTCATGGTTCGCATAGGTTCTCGTCGCACAGCCGAAAGCCTGGACCATTGAGGCCCTTTCGATGTTCTTGATCCACTCCACATCCAGGCTAAGTGATCAGTCGATAAAGCTCACTTGAGAAAGGCTGAACCTGGGCTGAAACTTCGAGATAGGGGTCTCGGACATTCGGGTCCGACTCCGAATGTTCCGACTCGTCACTCGGCAAATTCCCGGACCTGCACAGCTTTAATTTTATTCCACTTCCTTGCACCACGCAGGTCTCCTACTTTTCTCTGGCTATTGAATAAAGTCACTGGAGACTCGGACTGCCGAACAGGAATCATAAAAGCGGCGACTGTCGCGAATCAGTCTCGGATTGATCTCGATCTACACTAGATGCTGCTGATGCTGCCACTCGGATGACTCCACGCAGTGACTTGGATGGACGGCTCGGATTCACTCAAGAACGTGTTTTTTTCCCAGTTTCCAAAAGCCCTAATTTTGCCTCAAATCTGATGAATCTAGCAATTATCGGTCCACTTTCGTGCGAGGTCATTGGAAAATTTGATTTCTGAATCAATACTTGGCGGCAAAATCTCATTTTACCCTCGAATTGATGGTAACGATCCCCCTTCCAACTTCCATTGGACGCCCTAAGTAATTTTACTTTTTCCTCCCATCACACAAAGTCCCGCCCTGGAGGGTGGGTTTTTTCAAGGCGCGCTGAAATCAACCAGGGTTTTTTGGATTATCCTGTGAAAAAAACCATCTGCCCGTCGGTCCTACCTGGTGCATATGGGTGCATATGATAGATATGATCCATGAACACCTCCTCCCCAAAGTATAAGTCAAGCACCACATTATTGAGTGAGATCCAGGGTGAAATTCATTGGGGGGTTAAAAATATGGTTTTCCACCGCCTTTGGCCTCGTAGTGATCTCCCGTGGACCCAGATATATGTACGAGATAGATAGACAATGTTCGCTAAATCCTACCATCAGCCCCATATTTTTTTGGGATTTTTCCACCAAGAAACGCGCGAGATCGATACCAGAATGCTGGCGGCGTCCACAGGTGATTGTGCGCCGACCATGTTTTCTCACACTCCGTCCGCCGACCTGCCATCAAAGAGCGCGTCACCAAGGCGCGCCATGATGACGCGCGTTGATTACACCACCCAAACAACCTAACTTTCCGCCGTCTGTTGTCGTCCAACCACCCACTTTCAATTTTTCAATTCACAACCGCGCCCATGACGTCACCGCCCGTTCCCACGAAAGGCGGTGTCTTCCAGCATGCCCCGTCTCAAACCCTACCACCTGCTTCCAATTGAACCCGCCCGCCTACCAGCATCTCTTCACAAATGGCGCCAGCACAGCGCCATTTCTCACGCACAGGCGCTCCATGACAGCGCCCTTTCTCACGGACAGGCGCGGATGTAATGGTGCGCTCTCGTGCCTATTCCTTATTCCTATTCCTATACACTCTCCCTTTTTATCCAACTGACTACCTGCTGTTTTAGTACCTACTCCACTACATTTCTTGTACCTTGATGACCCCTAACCACCCTAGTATATAAACCCTTGATGTCGTAGCTAGTTCTTTGGTCAATCTTACTGTTACGCTACTTATTCCCGTTCGATTCTACCTCCTGCCAAATCTCGACAGTTGAACCTTGTGCCGGAACTAGCCGACTGCTCTCTGTCACAATTCTATACCATCCGCTGCACATTCTGCCCCAGAAATCTCGTTTCTACTCCAAAAAACCCACCCAATGTTGGTGGGTACAAAATGGGTAATTACTGTAGTATTCGTTCAAATCGACGGTCACGCGTCACACACCCCCCTGTCGATAGCGAAATTTGGAAGGGGTCACGCATCACGCTGGTGATTGTCGACCCTCCCTAGCGTCACACAGGGCTCAAAATTGGCTGTAAGGCGCAAAAAAGGCAAAATTTTCGTTCCCATGTCGAAAATTTTGCTGGTGTCATGCCAAATTTTAGCCGTTGTCGAAATGTCGAAATGGTTTTTTGGGTCACGCGTCACACCCGGTGTCGATTTGAATGAAATACTACGGTATTTTGCGCTATAAGTATGCCAAATACAACCAAGACCTCCCGCCATTGCAGTGCATGAACCAGCCTTTGCCCGTCGGCTTCGCGTCCGGGAAACTACCTACGTCGATTCCCCATGTTAAAATACCCCTCCTCCCAAATTTCCATGTCAAGCGCCCAATTATTGGGTGCCTCGCAAATTATTCTGTGTCCGCGTTGGAATCTCATGTTTTTATGCGTTCCTGCAGTCCCCGCCATCGAGGCCTGGCTGCGAGTCTTATACTATGCTCACCAGTCATTTCCCACTAATTACCTCAATTTTGAGCACCCACACATAATTTTAGCTCCCATGCTCTGCGAGATGCAGACATAAATGTCTGCAACTTGTCTGAAACACGTCCCTGACGTGACCGATTCGGAGCGCGTCAGGCGCCCCTCGGGCGTCGTTATCTAAAACCCATTCCTTATCTTGATCTTAGATTAAACCTCCCTGCATCATTGTAACCTCGGAGCCCATTAACCTCCCAATTAACCTCCTCTCCCACCCATCATTCAACCGCCAACCCTCCGGCGCATCCTCGCTTCCGCCCGCGCCGTGCTTATTTGCCGCTGCATGGCACCGCCGTTAGCGCCGCGGCGATCCACCCTGCCACGGCGCTCTTTGACGTCTTGACCACGTCGCCAGCTCTGCTACGCCCCGACTCCGTCCTCGGCCCAGCCCACCACTGCCAATCCTTGATTGACGCCCTTATCCCCAATCAAACTTCAGTGCACCTTCAATGAAGTGTCGTCGGCCTCCCAACCTGTCCACATTCTCGCTGCTGCTACACATGTCGCTCTCCAGTTGGCCCCGCTGACCACCACCCTGGCCTCTGCCGCGTCTATCCCTCTCCTGCCGAACCTCAGCACCAATAATTTCCTAATATCCCGGTGCGGGCGGCATCTTTGCATACTGTATATCCGCTCCTGAAATCCAGACGCCCCGGTCCATATCAGAGTAGCGTAGATGTGTTACCCCGGCCCCTCCCCGTTCTGCGATGGACATGGGTTATTGTTGGAATCTCGTGTTTTTACTTTTGGTGCGTTTCCATCCCCGCTCCCTTCCTTCTCTTCCGCATCTGTTTCCCCCACTTCAATCTCCTTACCATTCCACTTGCGTCTGCTACATCCTAACCCTAACCGTGCATTATACTCATGTCCTCATTAGCTTCCCCCCCGCGCGTGCACTGGCCCTCACTTCAAGCAACAACAACCAGTCCGCATCGTCGCCCTCGGCTACCCTCCACCGTCTACCGCACAAAGACGCCGCGCGTGAGACGTCGTACGGCTCCGCATTCGGCGCATCACCCAGAGTCCGAGCGTTCCACCTGCGTGCGCCGTTCCGCGCTCCTCCCTCGCTCATCTCACTGCCCGATTTGACCGTCTCCAGTACAATCCCACCTCGCCTCTCCAAACTCCCGCACGCGGTGCACTACCGATTCAAGATGCGCGCCCCACCCACCGCGAACCGTTCCCTGTCTCCCACGAGAA
The DNA here is from genome assembly GCA_029378395.1 of Mycena leptocephala. Lineage (NCBI taxonomy): Eukaryota > Fungi > Basidiomycota > Agaricomycetes > Agaricales > Mycenaceae > Mycena > Mycena leptocephala. The sequence goes on from JARJLF010000458.1 coordinate 71,927, forward strand.
TCATAGGCCGCCGCTCGAAGAGGACGCTCCGGCGCACCCCATACATCCAGCCGTGTCCGCAGCTGACCGAGCCCGCTTTCCCCATCCCCACGTCGCCTTCTTTGCCTCGCCATGCACCCCGACCTCCCACCACGCCCCCTATCAACGCCCACATTCTGGACTCCCCCTAAAGACGACGCGCAGCATCCCCGCCATGTTCAGCGCCAGCGGCACACGTTTCTCGTCCCTCACGTAGTCGCCCTTTCTACCCCACACACCGCGACCGTTTCGAGCGAAGAACTGCATTCGCTGCATGCTGAGCGCGCTCGACCGCATCGCCGCCACCGCCATACACCCCCGTGGCAGTCGTTTCCATCCCACATGTGGCAGCTGAAGACGTGGCCAAGCATCCTTGGCTCCACCCTCGGCTCCATCCTCCCCCTCACTCGCATGCCGCAAACACGAATCACCTCCATCAACCTCCGCGGCGAAGGAGGCATACATCTCTGGACAAATTGCTATGCAAGAGACGCGAATGAACCTTTGTTACTGCTTTACGAAGTTCAAAGCCACTGGTTTGTTTTTGAAATCCACGTTAAATATCCACTGCGCACTTTTTAGGGAATAGACTCTGCCATCCAACGCAACTAACCTCGAATAACCCGTATTCTGAACATTTCGATTACCTTTCCTCAGATCCGCAACCTTATCAGCTGGTGCCTCCATTTTTATTGCTACTGCTCAAAACTCAATGGGAATACGGCCCCAATAGTATCTGTCGTCCCATCTGTCCGCCCATCGGACATCAAATCTCACTCTGTAATCCTTCAATCCTATCTATTCTTCCACCAACGCATATCAATCACGCAGCTCTCGTGTTTTCGTAGATGGCGTGAATGATCCATTTTGTGTTTGCACCGAGCTCTCGTACTCGGCCCATCCAAACGCCAACGGTATCTATTCATCCGTCCCAGGTCGCCTTTCTCTGGCTCTCTGCACGCAATGCATACGGCCATACGGCCACATTTTCCATCCCAGAACCATATCCTGCGTATATATTACAAATCTCCTGGGAACCTAGTTTGTCCATTCGGTAGCTACATATAGGCCCCAATCCTCAACCTTCCCCGGTAATATTCCAACACAGCCGCCCCAAATAAACTATCGTCCTTCACACATTAATGCGCAACTTGCTCCTGGAAAGTGTCAAATCTGGTCCCCACCCCGGATTGATTTTTTTTTTTTAAAAAAAAAAAAAAAAAAAAAACCCCTTTTAAATCTCCATTTGTTCATGTACTAACGCACTTTCCGCCATCCATATGCGGCAATTTGAGACTTTGCCGAAATCGTGCCCGTTAGCTATGCTGACCCAAATTAGGGCGGAACCAGCTTCCGCTTCACTCAAAAGATAGAGTACTGTTGAAATATATCTATGCATATCTATAGGCACAGGTAGAAAGCTACTGGGGAGAATAAGTTTGAGAGTAGAACATGCTGGATGAATTAGGATAAGGGTAGGTGGATAGATATTGAGATTGCGGCTGCGGGGAATATGACAGCGCCGAAGAAGTGGACTGGTAGTAGGGTAAGGAGTAATGGTACCGGTGCTGTTCGTTGCCGGAATCTGCGGGAATCTGCGGTAGAAGTGGTGCCGTTTGTATGGTATGTAGCCATTCTCGAGCCAGGAGCGTTCCGTGGCAGAGGAGACAGATCGACATCCAAAGACGCCACGTAGGGAGGCAGGACGCGCGACTACGTGCACTTGGGGATAATCACTAGTACGGCGAAAGGATGCACAGAGCAATGTCCACATACGGCCAAGCCTAAACTCGCGAATCTCACCTCGCTCGTTGCTCTCCGCAATCCTGAAAGTCGCCGCAAACACAGAACGCGATGGAAATGCGCCCGGGCCGCGCACTTGATGGGTCGGATCCCGTGGGTGACGAAGAACAGCAGGGGGCGCTCAGTGAGGGAGACGTTGAAACGGTGTGCTTACAATACGTCTTGAATATGCTAAGTTATAGCGTGTTGAAACAACACTAAAACCACACAAACAATATCTTATCACTCCCAAAAGACTAGCGCAATCCTTAGATGAGTTCGGGTCCAGACCGTAGTATGCGGCCAGCAGGTTTGGATTGTATAGTTAACAACAAAACTAGTACTATGAGGCACTAACAAAGTCCCCGCGGCACTTCACTTGGCAAGTTACAGCAGTTATCTTTCCGCTGCGGTGTTGGATGAACGTTTGTATGAGACGGATACAAGAAGGTAGTGACTATAAGGATAGTTCTATCACTTCAGGGCAGAGTTTGTACTTGGTGTTCACAAAATATCCCCAGCAATGGCCAATTCCAATTGCTATAATGAGGCAAGCTGTTTCTTCCTTGGCAATTCTCTTTACTGCAGGACTCTCCCGTACAGCAGACCTAAACTTGTCCTCGTTTAGGGATGTTTCCTTCACTTTTATAGTAACGGCTTAAGCATTGATTGCAAAGTCCAACTAATCGATCCAACAGCTAATGACAGGACTCTCCCTGACGAGTGTGAAGGCAAAGCAGCTGACAAGTCACAACCAATTCTCAGGTGGTTAACCGTTTGAAGCTTAACTGATGAGTCCCTTGCTTGACAATTCGAGCCAACAATCAACTTCAATTTATAGACAAGTTACAAACAGAGATAGTAAACGAATCTCCGCGAAATATGCCTGAGGACACCCACGCCGATAGACGGTGCGATGAACTGGCTGTATGCGGGTTCTACAGGCTGCTTTTATAGTAATAGTACAAACAAAGGAGATAAACTAGATATAGTAACTGAGATGTGGTGCTTGGTCATGTAGGTTCGTTCCCTCGTGGTTCTTCGTCGATCCCGCATGCTCTTGGTGCCGGGAGATCGTCGGTTTTGACCCCCGCGGTCTATATTTGGTATATTGGCAATACCGCGGTGCCTTCCGCACCCCAGTACGATGCCGCGCGGCCTGGGGTTGAACCCAGCCTTTTCAATACAGTCCTCCTCGTGCTTGTCTTTGGTGGATCCGGCCGCGGGCAGTGCTTGGCCCGCGAAGTACCGGGAGTGCCTGAATCCGATCGTTAGAATCCGAATTAGGACTTGTATGTCTTTGATTTGACAGGTCGCGTCGCGCCGCTGCCACGTGATCGTCCGATCGCTTTGGCAGTTCCCTGTCTTAGGGTAACAATGGGTCTATGCTCAACCGCGGCCCGTTAGTAGGCTCCGCGGCAGGTTATACACAGTTATGGGACGCCGCGGTAGGACCGCGGCCGCTTTCCTCCATAATGTAACCATTAACATAACTATGTCTTTGGCAGAGAGGCGCCGCGGTGCCACTGCGGCGGCTCTCCTACGCAGTTTAATGTACCGCGCAACATGTTAAGTCTCGCCACTTCATCTATGCAGTCTCTGGGTCGCTTTTATAGGAATAAATCCCTTGAATAGGTTATAGGCGTTTATGGGTATATCTCCTTGGTAGTGTATTCAGAGTACAACACGCCACAGCGTCACCGCGGTCGTGCTCGGAATACTACAGTCAGTAGTCGGAGCTCGCTCTGACTCTCCTTTATATCACCTAACAGAGCCCAGGTATACAGATATATTTGTATAGCACTGAAGCTACCCCGTGCCTCTTAATGATGTGTTTATAAGCGCAAAAATAGCTAGAGGACATGCATTTGGTGTTGCGCCGTCTCACCGATCTCGCGAGGCAGAAGCCGCCGTGTCGTATAATCATTATCCACAGCACCCGCTCTCAAGACGGCTTGTATAGGTTTGCGTTAGTGAGATGGATACGGAAATATGCACAGGCACATGCATACATATGCTTGCACTCCCGAGACTCCCAATTTGCTTTCTTCTCCGGAGTCCGCAAGGCTTTCCCCATTTACCCTCCGCAAATCTCTTCCCACGTCGTGTGCCGTAACCTCTACCGTGTCGCAGCCGCCTCGGACACCCAAGGGTGGTGATGTATGCCGATGGTAGGCACTTGGAATGATTCATGAAGATAGTATCATTGAGCAGAAAGAAAGTAGGCGGGGCATGCCAGCGTAACGAGAGATCATATAGTGCGCGAGGAGGCGAGACATTGTGTGCTGTCGCTAGGGGTGGACAGCGGATGCGTGGATGGGGACGTGGAGAACGTTGGGAATCGGATATTACACCTGTGGATCATCTTTGACCGGAACCACTATGTCACCTTTTGGACGTCTTCAAAACCTGGCCATTTGTGGATCCTTGGACCAAAGCACCATCTGGGATGTTGATGTGCGATGTGTCATTGCGTGGATTGGAGGAAGACAATGTCCCGTTTTACGTTGCGGCGCTTCTTGCGGAATCTTACCTGCATCATTGGCCTATTATTGGACCGGGATGATGGTGGACCCTACCTCTAGCCTCTAAATGGATTCCATTGGCGTTTTGGGACCAACTCAACGTACTTACCAGGGCGGGCGCGATGCTGGCCAGCCTTAGCGACGGACGACATTCGATGCGCTGGCGTTTTGGTGCGCACGGACCATCGGGCCCAATTCCGTGATTTCCGACTATCTCCGGATGGAATTGCTTGGCGATTCGCTCACGGCAACGCTCAGACAAGGCCATGCTCCGGACTCCAACCTTTACACTTAGCCCACGGATACCACCGGAGCGACCGGCCACCTTGGATTCCATCATGGCCATCTTCGGGAGGATTTCGACCTGTCCGCTGGAGCCAGCTGCTTTTTTGTTGTTGTTTTTGAGCCTTTTGACTCGTGGATACCAATGGAGCGGTTGGCCATCATGGAACCTGGATGGACTTGCCAGACGGAGCGATTAGCCCACAGATACCACTGGAGCGATTGGCCACCTTGGACTCCATCATGGCCACCATCGAGACTCAAAGGATTTCCACCGGCTGAAGGCAGCTGTTTTTGTTGTGTTTGTGCTTCCGGGTTGTCGGTTGATGGACAACTCGCCCAAAAATCCGTGGGTCTGTTTCTTCGGAGACAGGTGGTTTGCATGCATCTGCAAAGGGAAGACGTACGACAGCCTTCAGTGGACTGGTGGACACTGGGGATTTATACCTGGGAGGGGGGAACCCCTTTCGTACACTTGCGCACTCCGCTCGTGGTCAGGTCCCACAGGGTTTTAACCAGAGGTCCCGCCATTCAAACGGCCGGCCAGTCTGCAGTTTGCCAGCGTCTTGTGCGATCGAACCCCTGGAATGATGTTGTGCTCGGTCGGCATCTTGTAGAATTCTGTGAGGATAACCACCCGCTACAGTACTACTTGTATGTCTTCCGTAAACTCGTCGTTCAGCCTGTGGACCACGCGAGTATAATAAACCCCCCCCCCACCTGTGCAGATCCCCGTCCGTCAATGAGAAGGAATGGGGACGTACTCACAAGCCGCAGACTCTCCCACTCCCAGCGTGGGGAGCACTGGGAGCTTGGGTGACTAGGTCGTGTGTGGATCGCGCAAACTTCAAAACGTGGACGGAGTGAAAGAGTTTGTGTGGCTGTGTTGATCGGCGGGCGGATCAACTGTGGCTTGACATTCATTTCCTTCTCTCGACCTCGCTGCCTGGAGCCTATGTCTCGCCGAGCTTTGCGTCTCTAATTAATTTATCTTCGGAGTACTCTTGGTGGATTCACTGGCCTAAAATGTCAAGACCTTTCCTCGGTTTCCTAGCGTTTGCTGCCTCTTGGCGCCCCGCCGCGCCCGCCACGTTGATTTACGATGGATTGCCGTTTTCGCCGTCCCGTACCGTCTCCAGGTCCCAAACAAGAACTTTACGACGATCCGTACATGGCTTCGTCTTCGACCCAAGAATTAACGGCTTCGCTTGCGGCATGCATGCCTGTCCCTCGCCGCATGCGGCATATACATGTCTTATGGAAACCCGTGCTAATCCCTCTCGGCTTCCACCGGAATTGTGTGCCTCTTTGACATACCACTCACCATGATCCCCCGGATGCAAAGGCTGTGAACTAATCCGATGATATCATTGTCTTCAAACCCCCCGAGAAGATTACCACTCTTCCCGAAGGCTTCGCAAATGCCACCAGAATACATCTAGCCCCCCTCCCCCTCTCGTACAGATGCCGGCCAATAGAGTCCACGCTGCTATCTGGGGCGACTGCGAACATCCCAGTCTAGTGGACTCCTGCGGGGCCTCCCCATTACCTGCAAGAATATGGCAATCTATCGCTATCTCGGCAAGTCAAGACCTTCTTGTGGAAGGGAATCCATGGGGCTCACCGCTCTGGGAAGTACTGGAGGCATATCCCCGGCTTCGAAGACTGTGAGGTGTCCCAATCTTGTGGGGTGACAGAATCGCTCGAGCATATTCTTCTGGAGTACAGTAGCCCTGGACGAGCCGAATCTGGAAGCTCGTTGAAGATTTGTGGCTCAGGAAGTGTGGCCAGTTGCCTGCTCTATCGATTGGGGGGGATTCTTGGATGCTGCTTATCGACCTTCAAGCGGCGATCAAAGGTCGTACGTTAACTTGCCATTATCGCTGCAGAATTACATTCCTTTGGTGGTTGTCAGCTTCGCGTTCGCGATCGGCACACAAGACAATACTGCGTGACCAAATTTATATTGCAGCGGTAGTGTCTGTATTTATTTTTCTTTGCCGTTCCTGCATGCCGATTCTAATGTATCGTGTTCGATACAGGCTCCAGGAGCTCGCTTTGCCGATTGCCATATGTATATACTCAAAGGCAACTCGCTCCGGATCTATTCCTGCGCCCGTTTACCGTGCGTGCCACTTGAGTTTTCATTCATTTTATGTAGTTTGTGCAGATGTGGACGTCGCGTGCGCACGAGAGAAGGTCCGTTTCACCCCAATCTCCGACATGGACTTCTAGAGCTCGAGCAGGAGCGGGGTACAAAGCGAATGTCAGCTGGGTCCTTGGAAGGCTGCCTTCACTTATATATTCTACTGGAAATGAAAGACGCCTCGGGATAATGGGGATGCGTGGACGTCCGCGATCGTAACAAGAAACTTTTTTTTTTGAACACTAAGAGTGGATAAACGACAGGACAAGGACATCGGCATAGCTAAGGAACGCGTATCTATATCCTGGCAAACTGAATAAGGCAGAGATTTGCATGATTGAACAGGCGAATGTCAGTGCTCGGATGAAATGCACAAACTAATTAAAACTCGCCTGGTCAACCGCACTGAGCAGCCGTCGCCGGCAACACATATCCGGCGATCTCGATGTAAGTGTATCCGTCGGCGATGAATTCCTGTCTCTCCCATTCCAAGGTGGTATAGAAATTGTCGATTTTGGCCGCATGGAACAGGCGATAGAATGGCACGCTTCCGCAGATTTGAGTCGGATAAATGTAAGTGACTGGATTATTAGCAGGGACAGCATATCCATTCGCCAAGGCGCTGGCTCGCTCGGTCTCTGAAATCGTGTAGAAGTTGTCCGATCCCGATGCGGAGGCGAGTCGATAAAAGGGGACCGTCGACTCCTCCTGCGAGCCAAAAACATAGGCAGCGACGCCTTGTAATAGATACCCGGGCGCGTTAAGGATCACGACTTCCACGTCGCTGGTATATAAATGGTCGATTCTGGCTGCGCTATAAATTCTGTAGAAAGGCAGGGCATCGGCGGGATCTCCACAGGTTTGGGAGGAGCGTATCTGAATACACGAGGTAAATACAGGGTCACGGTTTGAAACATGCTAGACCTACCTCAGCCCGGCCAGGCGCAGAGATGTTCCGTGCACGGGTTAAACCAACCGCGAGGGAAAGAAATATCGCAGGGAGGATAGACTTCATTGCGGAACTGGATGCCATTCAAGCTAATTACTCACTCCTTATATAGGATAGACAAGGCCTGGACTTCAGAATCAAGCTTGCCGGTGATACCCGTCTGCGCCTATAGGTACGATGATCCAATGGAATGTGCCTGCGCTGACAACGGGTGTTATCCTGAATTTCAGATCCCAAATGCCGATCCAAACCCCAGAGATACCCAAGTTTGCTGTGCCATGCGGGCTCCCGCTGTGTTTGGAACACCAACTTCTTTTCACCGTTTCAAGATATTCTTTTCCAAAACGTATTCGGCGAGACCACCTTCAGCTTTCCATTTTGGCTTGTACCGTTTGGGTTAAGAAAGACAGCCGTACTGGCGGCTTCCAGGACCTATTCTGAAGTTTCGGTTGAACAGACTTGAGGAATGAATGCGGATTTGCGACGACATCGGCGCTTCTGCCACTGTGTGTTAGAGAGGCCCAAATCCCTGCAGGGAAGTTCCGGTCAAGAATACGGCCCTAAGATCGCATGATCATGACTCACATGAGTATTGTCCCCTGCCATCTGACGATTTGTCTACCGGTCACTTAACACATAGATAGGTTCATTCTGCATCGTCGCGTAGAGAACACCTCTTGAACTCTACAGCGTAGGCCAGCGTAGTTCTGCGGCGCCCACTCCTGGCGTCTAGTCCTCGAAATTTCAAAAGGGGGAACAACAGGTGTCATTCCGACAGGACTCTTGGGCCTTTGGAGGATCTACCGTTCTTCCTTCGATGGATGTGACGGAGCCATTACGTCCACCACCGTGAACAGCGCAACATCTATCTATCCGCGCATCTCATTAATAGTTTGGCGCCGACATGGATGGAGAATCTCCCAAGTGGCTGCAACTGACTGGATGCATCGAAGAACTCCAGCCTTTGTGGGGCATGCGGCCTAGTGCTGTTGGCATAACCCCGCCATTCTGCCCAGTCATATCGAGCCCCAGCGGCGGGAGCCCGTTGCAAATATTGGGATTTCATATCATCTTACAACCCAGCATTGGGGCCAGAGCGAAGCGACGGCATGTCTTGTACACTTTTATAGGTGTGCGCGCGCTTAAAGTTGATCATGGGGCCAAATGCCCTGAGGAAGCGCCGTTTATTGAGCGCTTCCAAAGGCCTGGACCCAGCGCTTCCAAAGCCTCAGGCCTGATCTCCCAAAAGCGGAGTTTGAAAGCTTCAGACGGGCTTAATTTTATAAAGAGAGAGATTTAATGGGGATACAGGCTTCAGACGGATGGACATCGTAATTTTACAAAGAGGTAGATGCTACCTGTCAGCTTCGAGAGTGTGTGACTTTTTGGCCCACCTCAGTTTCGCTGACATCTCGGTGGCACCTCTCTGGCACAGCCTTAACACCTCCGCCCACCTCGTATGCATCTCGATGCCATCTCCCTCTGTCCGCTACCGTGTTCAACACGCGACGCGGTTTGTTTGGCGCTGTGTGCGCTGTCACCAATGACAACCCCGGCATGCATACCGCCCTGCCTGAAAAAGAAAGAAAGAAAACCTTTGAAGGCCCGCCTTTTTTTTTTGGATGCGGGGGGCTTATGTGTCCAGTGTTTCTGGCAAGTTGTCTACCGTACTTAAAACAATCTATCATATCAAGTATTGCAAGCCTTTTGATTCGTCCCTGCTCCTGCAAATAAGCATCTGTCTCGTACGCAGGCACCTGAGCATCCCCAACAACGTCGAAAGCAATAACAGCTCAGTCACCATTGTTTTGATCTTCCTGGTCATCAGGATCCTCGTCAATACACCACGAAACCTCGGGTCGATCCTATAAGTCAATGGCCATGTTGTGCAAGACCAGGAGAGCTTCTATTGTCTTGTATATCTCCTGGATATCCTGGTGGGGTCCCATTCCACGTAGTGCGGGGAATCGACCTTTGGATAAACCAAAAGAATGCTCAACAACGATTCGGACAGAAGACAGGCGCAGATTGAATGCTCGCATCCGCCCTTTATCCTCGTCGGAAGCTGCTGCAATCTCAGGCTCATCAAAAGGGCGGATAGTGAAAGGTGACGATGGATATTCTGTAAAAATGTGTTCAATGCTTTGTGACAACAAGCGAGGAAATAAAAGACCTTTATCGACGGGTGTGTACTCCCCATGCTCGAAGTACAGATGCCTCCGCATCCACAGGTCGGAATTCTTGAATATCTTGACATTTGTGACTGCACCAGGCCAGCCAACTTCAAAAGACGTAAACCGTTTCTCGTGGTCGCAAGTGGCCTGAATATTGGTCTGGCAGAAACAATCAGTAGATATTGGCAATGATACTGAATGCAAGAATACTCCAAAAAATTTCTTCCGAGTCATAAAGTGGGGACCTTGCTGGAGAGGAATCTCCTCAAAACGTATGAGGGAACCATCCCCAGATCCAAGGCATCTGGAGAAGCCCCGAGACATCCTTAATATGTTTTTTAATAGCTAGTTTTCGATCCTCCATTGGCCATCCGAGATAAAGTGGTCGTAATTCCCGGAGAGCACGGCAAACTCTCTTGCAATAAAGAAAGACAGTGCCGTTGAGACGGTGCAACACCAAATGCACGTCCTCTAGCTATTTTTGCGCTTATAAAACACATCATTAAGAAGCGCAGGGTAGCTTCAGTGCTATACCAACATAACTGTATACCTGAACTCTGTTAGGTTATATAAAGGAGAGTCAGAGCGAGCTCCGACTACTGACTGTAGTATTCAGAGCACGACCGCGGTGACGCTGCGGCGTGTTGTACTCTGAATACACTACCAAGGAGATATACCCATACACGCCTATAACCGATTCAAGGGATATATTCCTATAAAAGCGACCCAGAGATGAAGTTGTGAGACTTTAACATGTTGCGCGGTACATTAAACTGTGTAGGAGAGCGACTGCGGTACCGCTGCGGTGCCTCTCTGCCAAAGACATAGTTGTGTTAACGGTTACACTATGGAAGAAAGCGGCTGCGGCGTCCCATAGTTGTGTATAACCTATCGCGGCGCCTGCTAACGGTCGTGGTCGACCATAGACCCATTATTACCCTAAGACAGGGAACTGCCAAACCGATCGGACAATCACATGCTGCCGTGGCACGATGCGACCTGTCAATCAAAGACATACAAGTCCTAATCCAGATTCTAACGATCGGATTGAGGCAATCCGGTACCTCGCGGGCCAAGCACTGCCCACAGCTGGATCCACCAAAGACAAGCACGAGGAGGAATATATTGAAAAGGCTGGGTTCAACCCCAGGCCGGCGCGGCATCGTACTGCGGGTGTGGAAGGCACCACGGTATTGCCAATATACCAAATATAGACCGCAGGGGTCAAAACCGGTGAGGTCCCAGCCCCAAGAGCATGCGGGATCGATGAAGAACCATAAGGGAACGAACCTACATGACCAAGCACAACATCCCAGCTACTATATCTAGTTTATCTCCTTTCGTTTGTACTATTACTATAAAAGCAGCCTGTAGAACCCACATACAGCCAGTTCATCGCACTGTCTCTTGGGGTGGGTGTCCTCAGGCATATTTCGCGGAGATTCGTTTACTATCTCTGTTTGTAACTTGTCTATAAATTGAATTTGGTTGTTGGCTCGAATTGTCAAGCAAGGGACTCATCAGTTAAGCTTCAAACGGTTAACCACCTGAGAATTGGTTGTGACTTGTCAACTGCTTTGCCTTCACACTTGTCAGGGAGAGTCCTGTCATTAGCTGTTGGATCGATTAGTTGGACTTTGCAGTCAACGCTTAAGCCGTTACTATAAAAGTGAAGGAAACATCCCTAAACGAGGACAAGTTTATGTCTGCTGTATGGGAGAGTCCTGCAGTAAAGAGAATTGCAAAGGAAGAAGCAGCTCGCCTCAGTATAACAATTGGAATAGCCATTGTTGGGGATATTTTGTGAACATCAAGTACAAACTCTGCCCTGAAGTGATAGAACTATCTTTTTAGTCACTACCTTCTTGTATCCGTCTCATACAAACATTCATCCAACGCCGCGGCGAAAGATAACTGCTGTAACTTGCCAAGTGAAGTGCCGCAGGGACTTTGTTAGTGCCTCATAGTACTTGTTTCGTTGTTAACTATACAATCCAAACTTGCTGGCCGCATACTACGGTCTGGACCCGAACTCACCTAAGGATTGCACTAGTCTTTTGGGAGTGATAAGATATTGTTTGTGTGGTTTTTAGTGTTGTTTCACAACACACTATAACTAGCATATTCAAGATGCATTGTAAGCACACCGTTTCACTGTGGCCAATCAAAAGCTTCTGAGCCGTGCCGACTGTATCTGAGCCCACAGCACCATAGCGTATCAAGAAACAGCCCAGCTGGTATTTGACATGACACTGAGGACGCCGGCCATGCGACTGAAAGATCTGGTTTCTAGGAGCCCTACAAGAAAATCAAAGATATCCCTGCCAATACTTCGCATCTGTAGTATCAGACAATGCTCGGTGTATTCATTGTGGCGTACCGAAACATATGGCGGAATTCACGATCAGGTGCTTGCAAACAGACCGAAAGAAAATCAAGCGACTTCGGGATCTGGTCATAGGAACCCCTGGATCCATCCCCCGACATTCCTTGTGCAATTGCCATCCAATTTAGCGCCGAAAGCTGGAGGATCTCCGATATATAATCATCTACTAACAGATCACCTTCAAGGGCATCTTCATCCTCAAATTGATCGAGATCCGGGTCATCCTCGAGAGCTATTGATGCTGAGAGGAGCACCTCTGCCGCATAGATGGCATCCGATTGAGCTTGCACTTGTGTAGTTCGCGGCATCACAGAGTCGCCCGATTAGGAGTACAGCGGAGATTGAAATGGATTTATTTGTTCCGTGTTTATGTGTCCACATATTGAATTAAAATCCGAACTGAACCAGTTCGAATCAAGAATTGAGCACCCCTATTCGCTCGCTGATCTCGAGCCATAACCCCCAAAAAATTTCGTGTCCGCTTCGGCAGCGCGGGCTCCGATCCATTCTTCAAGTTGGAGCTGGTACGCGTTCATTTGTCTTGCTACCGAACAATACTTTTGACTTCAACGGAATTTTTCCTTCCCGCTGGGCGATGCCATCCGTGTTGACTCGACGACTGCATGATACAGTATTGATATTCCTACATTTCTATTCATTTCTCTTTGCCCGTTGTCACCAACATGCAAGCAAAGCGCACTTCCACCTCAATCAAATTTCGGTCGCAGCCGAGGCATCAAAATTGAACTTTCTACGTTTTCAAGTACTGTAATTGTGGACTCCGGCGGTTATTTTTTCGGGTCTCATCCCGCTCGCCTCGTGATGATTCCGCACCCACGAACCTCGCCTTCATTGTTTTATTCCACCACCACCTGTTTCCTCTCCCGGGTCGTTTCTCAGAATGGCACTAATTTCCCCTAGTTCTCTCGGAAGATTCGGACTCAGTGGCTTGAAACGTTGCTGCACCTTGCCTAAATTCTGTCGGACATCGTAACAACCGGCTCACGATGTATTCTGACCAGCGGAAATTTAAGACTGCGCAACTCTTGGATGCTCTCTGGCCGTTGGTCCACACTTCTCTGGTCGTTCCTGGTACACCGCCTGTCTATAACTGACTCTGCGCGATGTTGACGCCGAGCTGCCGCGGAATGTATGCCTTTTTTTAATTTTTATGTGAAATGCCTCGGAGACGGCACTGTACATTTGCGAGCGTGTGTAATTCAGATCCAGCAGGATCATCGACGCATTCCATGCAAGACATCGGGCATTATGCGCACTAGCTCGCAGCAACGCTGCTGGCACTCGTGTGCAAACGAGCGAGCAACGTAAGCGGCTCGAGGCTGTTCTCGGGCGACAACGGGCTATTCCGTTACTCACCGCGCCCTCGTACGCCCACGGACGCGTGAGTGATTATCCTTCATAGGGCTGCCGGAGGAAGGTGTGGAAGGTTTCGAGGAACCCGTACCGGCAGAAGAGCATGGTCTGTTATTGGGTTGGTTCCAGGAGTACATGTTGAGTTTGGGCAAACATGGAGTACGTGGTGCATACGTGTCTCGAGCTCCCATTGTTCAACTCTGTATCCACGATACCACTCATACCTTGGCAACGATTGTTCTATCCCAGTTACTATTGTTGTGTACTCGTTTCTAACTCAGGATTGTCCTACAATACTCATTGTTCCTCAGTAGTATAAGTACCCCAGGATTGTACTGTAGTAGGGAATTCAACAAGTTTTTCGCCACCCACTGCATCACTTCTCTTAACAGTACATAGCAAAGCAGTGCACTGGTAGACGGGAGCCCGGAAGAGTAGGTTTATATGTACTGCGGAGTGGATAAAGAAGTGGAGTGGTGTGGGTCCAATATTAGAGGCGCATCAGGATCCGCATGTGTAGAGGCGCTAGTATGCCACCGAGGACATCGAGGAGGCTGGTATTGGGATGGGATCTGTAAGAAGGATGGACGTGAGTATACGTGGCGCGGGAAGTTCGGTGGGACCAGAGCTTCTGCGAACCCTTCTAGAATCTGCGACGGTCATGGTGAAGAATTTCGTTAGGCTTTCAAACTAATGTTGCTTCAAACCCTAATCGCGCAAGAGGGTGTTTCACGATCATAAGCGTTGCTGGGTCCTTGCCTCGGCAGGATGATTGAACGCTTGGGAACACCATTTATCTTGAAGCCACTTCCCGTGTTGGTCGAGTCCCTCCATACGCAGCCTGGAGGACACAAGCCTGACGCCGACCATGTCTCATTGTAGTGAGAGTCATGTTCGCTCGCTCGGTGTTCCGGGAAAGATCTGTCCGAAAGGGCTATTCCTATAACCCAGTACAAGCAAGTTGCATGTTATGTGTATTGAGACCTGAATTTGGGAAATCATTGTCCGCACTTGCAAAACATTGAAAGTGCAAATACTCAATCTCCAAACATGGAGAGGTTTCAAAAAGTGTTGTACAGAAACGCGGATAGATTAGAGAGGAAAGTCGACACATGGTCCGCAGAGTATTTTGAGCCCGTCATGGCATGTTCACGACGTTCGATATGCAAGCACTGCTGGCATGAGACGAGGAGGTGGCGCGACTGAAAGAGGTAGGAGCGTTATGACTATAAGCGGTGGAATGCCCTGGATGGAGTCGGCCTGGTATTCCTTTGCGGGAAGAGGTAAAACTGGTGAAAGCATTGGGCCTGTGACCAAGCGACTAGGAGGCGCGCGTCCTCTACGAGCGGCGGAAAAGCACAATCAATCCTGTTGCATCCGACCGCTCAGCTGTGCAATGTACCTGCACGGCGTCAACGAAGCGCCGAGGAGATCAAATTTTAGGCCGAGTCGTGCGTAAGAAAGTAAAAGCACTGCGCACCCCTCCGAAGGATGCGCATATTCCGAGCCAGGGTAGAAGCGCCCTAAATTCTCTCGATGTTGGCTAGAAAAGATGAACGCACGGTTCTTCGACCTTAAACATTCGTGTCCTTGTCCAGCGGCCCTAAGGAGTGGTGCTGCCGAGACGGGTTGCCTTCCATGACGGCCGAATGATCGTTAGCGCGCCGCGAAGAATGGAGAGTCGACTCTCCAGGTGGCATGCCTTCGACAACTTGACATTTTTTCATGCGTGTACATATTGGCGCCTTTGGCACCTAATGCTTATGCCCAAGGATATGGACCCTCCAGCCGCGCGTCTCAATTCGGACTCGAGAATCGTCTGAGACACGGAAGTCAGACTGCTTTGCGGTATATGGCAGCGAGAATGAAGCGGTTAAAGCTGTTGAGTTTATGGCATCGGAACCCGAAAGAACCCAAGCAGGCAATGCAGACGCCGCAGAGGCAAAAATGCATGTAACTAGCAGAAAAACTTGAGAAAAACCATGAAACACGGTGGTGGAATTGCAGGGAAGCTTGTCTTGAAAGGCTGCTGGCTCCGCGATGAATCAGAAACGGAAGATGAGGGAAGAACTTGAAGGTAAAAAGAGACCACAACTTTGACACTATGCCGGGACAGTCCGCAGTCGAGTGATCCGCAATCCTCGATCAAATTGATCTCTCTCATCCTTAAGCCCGACCCAGTGCCACTGCCTCACATCTCTTGCAAGATCTCTTACCTGAAGTGTAACTCGGGTGCGATCTGCTTGTACCTGGTATCCGTCGGGGCTCGCATGAAGTCGACCCGCCGAGAACTAGCGGTGCGTGGCACCTTGATCTGTCAAGAACCACTGGATCGAAAACCGCAACGGGGATGCGATTTTCACGCCTCTGTAGCTGGGGACATGATCACACAAGTGAGAAACAATTACTGCTGTCCTTGTCCTCGGTTTACCATTCATATTCGTCCTCGCACGTCACGACTTCTGCCAGATAGGTTTCATGAAGGATCACCTGGGAACTCACAGGTTATCATTCAGCAACGCAAAAATGTAAGCTTCCTGCATGCGTCAGTATCCCAGAATTAGCCGAAGTTGCACAGCTCGCCTTCGATTGTCTCCGTCCAATTTGGATCTCTGCGGCTCCGCACTCCTTGTCCCCACATAAAAGCAGTTGACATCCACCTTCTGTGTCCCCCAATCCTCCACACCATACGATGACACCGACGATGCGAGCTCTTGTTTTTGGAGAAACAGGACAACCTGTCCTTGAGGAGCGTCCCCGTCCCCAGCTCCTCGCGGCCACCGACGCTGTCATAAAGATGGTGAAAAGCACCATCTGCGGTAAGATTCTTCTCGACGCCACTGTTTTCCCGATCTGAATGTGTCGCATTGCACGTAGGCACCGATATCCACATCCTCAAGGGCGATATCGTGACCTGCACCCCGGGGCGCATCCTCGGGCACGAAGGCACTGGCGTGGTGCACTCCGTCGGCGCCCACGTCCGGACGTTCAAGGCTGGCGACCGCGTCATCTTGTCCGGGATCACGTCCTGTACGGCATGCGAGTTCTGTCGCAAAGGTCTGACATCCCACTGCCTCAATGGTGGTTGGCTCCTGGGCAATACCATCGACGGGACACAGGCCGAGTACGTGCGCATCCCCACGCCGATGGTAGCCTCCACCATCTCATCAGTGGCGCCTCCGAAGCGGCGCAGGTGATGTGCAGCGATATTCTGCCCACCGGTTTTGAATGTGGCGTGCTGGTGCGTTCGGTCGCTCCCACATGTGTGATTTGTCTATTGTATATTTGATGTCGAATTTCCCACCTCCGCAGAGCGGACGCGTCAAACCCGGGAGTAGCGTAGCAATCATTGGCGGGGGCCCAGTCGGCCTCAGTGTCCTCCTCACCGCCCAGCTCTACTCGCTCTCCAGTCTCATCATGATCACACGCGACGCGAACCGCTTGAAAATCGCCGCGAGTCTCGGCGCAACACATTGCATCGCTTTTGGCCCGAACGCCGCCGAGGAAGTGATGGCGCTCACCGGCGGGCGCGGGGTAGACACCGTTGTCGAAGCAGCGGGCGTCCCTGGGACATTCGATCTCTGCCAGGATATTGTTGCAGTGGGTGGCACCATCGCGAATGTCGGTGTCCACGGGTGCAAGGTCGATCTCCATCTTGACAAATTGTGGCACAAAAATATCGGTGGGTGTCTTTCTTTCTATGTTCTCGCTTTGCGTGTTGATGCCCAAGGTCTTTTTTTTTTTTTGATTCCTTCTTCGAGCAGTGATTGCGACGAGTCTTGTGGATACAGTCTCCACGGGCATGCTTTTGAAACTTTTGGGTTCCGGCAAAATCAAAGCCGACGTGCTGGTGACTCACACCTTCAGCTTTGCAGATATGCTGGACGCGTACTCGACCTTTAGAGCTTCGACTGAGCATAAAGCTATCAAAGTGATTATTGATTTCCAGGAATAATTTCCCACGTTGTTCTCGTATTGTGCTTTCAATATTCAATCTTTGTGTTTTTCCATGCTTCCAACAGTGCCTCAAAAGGAACAGGGCGGCCTCGTTTGCAAGTATGCGGCCTGACTCGAACTTCAAACAAGTACCACAGCTTTCCGCCGTCATCCCATTGATTTAACTCCAACCCGTGCAGTAGGATTCAACCTCGCTCAGTTGGGCGCATCAAATTGAGCAGGTCGGTGGACATTTTTTGGACAAGATAATTGTAAAATAAGTGTCTGCTCTGGAACACAGTTCTGTGAAGCCGAGTGGAATGTCACTACGTACGCTTGAGCTCCACGGAGTGAGGAACAACGGCAGGTGGGGCTATGAAGGAATTCCGTGGATGATGCAGGTGAGTGTAGGACACCAAGAAGGGCGCGCAGGTAACGAGAGCCTGGAGATTCATCGTCAGGAGGAGCAAGACGCGCGGGGGTAGATGCGTACGCTCGACGCC
The DNA here is from genome assembly GCA_029378395.1 of Mycena leptocephala. NCBI lineage: Eukaryota > Fungi > Basidiomycota > Agaricomycetes > Agaricales > Mycenaceae > Mycena > Mycena leptocephala. The sequence goes on from JARJLF010000458.1 coordinate 90,002, forward strand.
CGAGGTCCCCTATTTCCTCTCCCTAGCCCTAGCATCTCCCCGCATCACAGCGAAAGAGTGGTGACCTTGAAAATACGATTGGATGGATTATGACTTGCAGTGGCAATACGCCAACGCCGCGCTCTTGAAGCTGCCCCGTCGGAGCTCCAGAAACCACGAGGCCCGTTATCCGGGACGACACCGCGAGAGACAGCGAGAGGTCGCACACTGTTGCTACAGGCAGGCGCAAGGGGGACGACGCGAAGGCAGGCACGCATGTCGGTAGGATATATATTGATCTTGAGAGTGTATCCGAGCCAGAGCAGCGCGAGATCTGGCTAAATCCCTCAATGAGAGGAAAAGGCGCGCGCGGACAAATGGGGACGCACAGTACGCACAAGCCGCAGACTCTCCCCATCTCCTACCAACTTCCTCGTCGCAAGAAGTCGCATTTGCTCGGCTTGAGTACGACACCGTGCTTGATATCTGCGCACTTGCAGAGCGGATGCCCGCCACCTGCATCGGATGTATGCGTAGGCATAGCTGTTCTCGAGCGCACCCGCCCATGGCCAATCCACGACGGAGAAAAGTGAGCGATTTCGAGAGACAGGGCGTGCGTAAGGCGGCAGTCAGGCACGTCTGCGATGGCCCCTCCCGCTAGGAGCTCGTGACTCTAGGGATCATCATCAGTACCAGGACAGGGAAAGAACACACGGAGGGAGGCATGCATGTGCACGTACGTCTAAGCCCGAGCCCGAAACTCCCCATCTTCCCACTTCTCACTTCGCCCTTCGCGCTTTGGAATTCCGTAGTGAGGCGAATGGAGAGCGCGGTGTAGATGGCGCACGTCGCGCTCTTGAAGGTGCTCCTTCGGGTGCTGATGACCACCGGACATTTGCTCGGCGGGAAGGTGGGTGCGTATGCCAGTCGGCATAAGCAGCGTGTGCACACGGAACTTCAGCGCGTGGAGAGGACGTGGGGACGACGCGGATTCGGACGATTCGACAATCGATCTCGATGGGGAAACAGAGTCTGGAAAGGCGCTGGTTAGCGGGATGAGGAAGATCCATGAAGAGATGCATCAATACGCACGAGCACGGGAAACCAATCCTAATGGCCTCCCACCCCGCTTCTTCCGCAGGTCACAGCGACTCGGAACGGGGTAGACGGGGCACGTCGTACACATGATAGGCTGCAGTGATCGTCGACCGCAGCGTGTGGAGAGGTGAAGACGACGCGGGTCGGGGTCTTCGCCAATCGGCCCAAAAGTCCGGGAGTGTGCATCGCATGTAGCCATTCAGAAGGAGCAGTGCCGGGAGATTGGCAGGCCTAGCCGCACGGAGAGAAGCTGAGCCGCATGAGCGTTGTGGGTTATGCATTGGAGAAGCGTCGTGGAGCCTGCGCAGGTCTTCGTTAGGATGAGGAGGATGTGCTGTGGTGCGCACGCACGAATAAGAGACCCTCAATTTCCTCACATCTCGCTATCGAATCGAATTGCAGGTCGCGGTAGGTGCTTGTACTTGTTTATGACAGAGGAAACGTCGCCGGGAAAGGAGCGGAGAGATTTGGAGTCGTGGCACAGGAGCGGGCGGAAGACCAGAGGAGTTGGCGCAAGTTCAAATGGAAACGGCATTGTGCATTGCGGCGGTGGGGAAAGGCGCACGGACTGGCACAACGCTCGACATCGATGCCGCCAAAAAGAAAGTGGACGCGCACACGTGATGACAGCGCGTGCCTAATATGTCACTCGTTTGGTTGACGGGCCGGAAAGTCGAGGCCAAGTCCAAGTAGGATCTAGAAAAAAACGAGGACGCCCAGCCGATCCATACGCATACCTCCCAAAGCATTATTATTTCTCTCTGACAAATGTCGATATCACTATTTTATTAATAAGGGCCTGACTGCCAACTGAAGCCGTCGGGGTTCAGAGATATCATCAATTATTGCAAAGCGCTATGAGTAAATCGGGACGGACGGCAGTACCCTATCCAGCATTGAATGAATGTACATATCTAATACGGTGGGAGCGACGCCCGCCAAACAAGTGCTCCGCACAGGAGGTGAGATGGAGCATCCCGCAAAGAGGAAGAGGCCTGGCTACCGTCACTTTCGAAAATTTATTCTGGTGGATGTAACGCGACAGCGGCGCTTGAACAGATTGAAATTACCTTGTGGTCCCAATGAGCCAAACTTCCCATATTCTGATTTCCACACAGATAAAGGAATTCAAAGTATGATGACGACAGCCCAGCTACACTGATATCATTACAGATCCATGTGCAAGTGCTTCCGCTCCGCTTTCCGACGCCCGCTAGTGGGTTTGGTAACGTGGCCCTCTCCGTTTATGTCAAGCTTTCTTGCCCGATGCCGACTGCACATTTCCCTTGAACAAAATCGTTGCAATGGCCACCCAGATACGAGTTGTGGAGTCCACTGTTCATGCTATCGTCACTTTCGAAAATTTGTTCTGGTGGATGTAAGCCCGGGGAATTGAACTTGATAGTTGAATTCATTTCGACAGATGCCTGCAATTGGCCGGCCAGCAGTGTCCGGTTGTTCAGGTTGGCCAACATCGATCTATTACAGAAGCGAGTCAGTGCTAAGGTGACAGATGATGATGTGGTGACTTGCAGTGTATAGAGGTACAACTTCGGGTGGTGGGTTGGACTGAGTGCTAAGTACCAGATCTGCCGGTTTTATAAGGCAGCCTGATGATTATTTAAAGTCGTGTGTATGGCTTTTAAGCGGTAGACTGACCTCGGGCTTACACAGGCTCGGCCGAGGCATCGCTTACTATCGTGGCAGTCGGTCTTAGAGTATCCGCGATATTACATTCTCAGTGTCGCACATTACAGCCGATGTCAGTACCGAGGGCGCGGATCGAAAATTTTCTGTTTTGGGATGGTTCCAAAGAATTCCCTATATCTCTGTCAGTTCTTCACCGATTCACATAAAAACTAAATAGATCTACTCACCTAATTCATGCACAATTAGTGATAGAGAGGAACTTGCGAAAATATTACGTATTAGGTAATTTCTGTTTTGGGGCTGTTTTTGCACTGAATACTGTCTAGCATGGCCAGAACATGTCCCAGTGACCTAGAATTTTGGGAGAGACAACATGCATACCTGAAAAAACATGTGATAGAGCCAGAAGTGAGGATAATTTAGTTACAGTCCTTCTAGCTCCAGTGAAAAAATTTGGCAGTTTTTGGCTTTCAGAGATATTGCCAAGATTACATTCATCTGAACATTTCATATAGTTCTGGCTCTATCACTTGTCTCATAACATATTCACATTGTCCCTCCCAAAATTTTAGGTCACTGGGAAATGTTCTCACCATGCCAGACGGTATTCAGTGCAAAAACAGCCCCAAAACAGAAATTACCTAATACGTAATATTTTCGCAAGTTCCTCTCTATCACAAATTGTGCATGAATTAGCTGAGTAGATTTATTTAGTTTTTATGTGGATCAGTGAAGAACTGACAGAGATATAGGGAATTCTTTGGAAACATCCCAAAACAGAAAATTTTTGATCCGCGCCTTCGGTACTGACATCGGCTGTAAACTGTGGCTATCTGTCTGATTGCGCATTCGGTGAAACACAAACGTTCCTCCATCGAAATGATAAATGTTGTGGTTCAAATGTTGAAACCCTCTATTTCGAGATTTGAGAAACTAAAACCGTCGGCAGTTCTGCTACAGTGACGAAACCGAGATATTACTTCACGGGACTCATCGGCATACACTCACATGGCGGATACTTAATTTCAGAAGGCGTCTGACAATGCAAAGTCTGAGATATGTATCTATCCGTCAAAAACATGACTTCGGAAGTTCGGATTTGTCACAGCTTTGAAAGACCGAGGCTGGGCCGAAGGCGATGGACACAAATCGTGCGGCCCGGGGCATACTACAGCAACGGACGAAGTAGTCCTATATAGTTGCCACTCTGCTCCATACCATGGAACGGTGGCTGTGGCACAGTATAGCCACGGTGGCTATGGTACGACATACCGTTCTGTGGTACAGAATGGGGTGGCAATTATATAGGAGTTGAATTCTGGCGATGATTTTGTAGCCTGAAATCGATGTATTGGGCATCAGGAAAAAGTGGATCCACAATGGAGCAATACATAGGCTATGTAGCACCTGTAGCCTCATTGCTAAGTCCCCCTTTATGTAGCTTCTGTAGCCAACCGGCCAAGCTCTGTAGCCATCTGTAGCCGTCTGTAGCCAACCGCCAATCACTGTAGCACTCTGTAGTTAACCGGCAGGCTACCCTTCCCGTCCTTTTGAAATGAAAAAAGGATATTTTTGGGGGATCCTTCTGAACAACCTGGCCACTCTACTTCACTTCGCTCTACTGTTCCAGTCATTACGAATGTGATGTAATTAAATCTCCAAGCCGTGGAAATGCATGTTCGCGACAGGAATCAAACTCAGGACCTCAGGAGAACAAATAAATTTCGTTGGAATGACAAGATACTACTAGACTAAACTACCAATTAAGAAGCAGCACCGAAATGCGAACATGACTACAGCCTCTATTTATTTTTAAATCATCCGCACTGTGGCTGGCTAGGTATGAATTGAGTGGGCAAGCTACATGGTGCTATGTTGGCCACAGAGCCAACTGATGCAACATCGTATCAGTACCGGCTATGTGATGCGACATCGGCAATGCACTGGCTACAGATGGCAACATATGACTACAGATACCCTCCCCCGACTACAAAGCCTACAATTTGCTACATAAATCTTGCCTTGGCTACAGAGGATTTACTTTTTCCTGATGGGCCGTTGTTTATTTATTTAATTTTGCGGCATCAGCCACCCCACGCCTGGAAGTTAATCTCAATCTCCAGCCGATCTTCCACGCTCCCGCCAGCTGGAAATTCGGGCTGGACCTTCCACCTGGATTCCATCCCGCTCGCAGCTGGTAAAAGCTGGTGTGTTTTCCGGAATCCAGCTGAGGATCTCACCTGGAGACTGCCTGACAGCACTTTGGCGGTGTACAGACGACGGCAGCCTTTGAGGACATATAGTAGGACTCCCAGCGGTGCCTCCCGGTGAACCGCCCACCACTACTTCTCTTGCACACACTAACATCTTCTATTTTTATCTTCCTTGCCGCTCCGAGCCATCTGGGCTTCTCACGCCCTCGCGGAATCCAGCATCGTTGTTGGCTCTTGACAGGACAAGTGGTACGTCGTCCTCACCATGTTGCTGGACCTAGCACTACCTTCCTTTATCTCCTCCCTGCATGTACTGAATTCATCATCTACCAATTCCGCCGTCATATTCTGCCCGCCGTCCACTCCTTATAGCATCAGGAAAAAAGTTTTTCCTACGTAGCTAAAAGGTCAGTTGCGTACCACTGGTACCGCCCGTAGCTGCCTGCCAGGATCTATAGCAGTTGGTAGCCCTGATAGCCGTCACTGTCGGCTCAATAGCATCTGATAGCTGGCCCACAGAGATCAGTAGCGCCGAGTAGCTTGTGTTTAGCCGATTTGTGTTTTGAACCCCGGGCGAAGGCTTATTACTTCATTTCAACTCAATGCCTTGTCCACAAGACTTTCAGAGACATGTGGGACACATAAATTGTAAGACAGCATCGCTCAGTTACTCAAAACTTCTAAGTCCATTTCAAAGTCCGCCGCACGTGTGCGCGATATGGCGTGATTGATTGTTGCCAACACAAGGATGGTTTGTCAGAGTTCGTCGCCCTTCTTCCTTTCCCCCCATCTTCTCCACCATCCTCTCCCTCATCCTTCTCTCTCGCCGTCCTGCGAAGACTCCCAGCAACTCCCCCTGCATCCCATGCCTTGTTCCCTACCCCCAGCGGTGTTTCTCGGTCTCCCCAAGTCACGAGCCAATTTTGGGCCTTATCCTCGAATCAAAAGTCGTCGTGCTCTATCCAAGACACCACAAGCAATCTCCTGAAGATGGCAAGATGGATGCAAGCTTAGCTCAAGATTGGTGTTAGATTATCTCAAGATTGTCGCAAGTTTATCGCAAGAGAGGCCGCGGCGCAAGTTGGTTCAACTCGTTTCCTCTTCAGGAGTCTTCCAATCTGGCCGTGATTCGGATTTAGGCACCAAGTTCTTACCGTCAGCGGCGTGTTTGCATTTTTCGTGTTGTAGACCGCCAGCCACAAGGTGAGTTTCCATTTTCTTTGTGGCATTGCTAACTATGCGCCTCAGACTCGCCGTTTCCTCCCAACGAAGCATGTGCGAACATTGTGATTGCCGTGTGAGTTCTTGTTTTTCCTATGGAGATTTGGACAAGTTTTGATTTGGTATCCAGGTACCGGCGCGATTTCCCGCTTGCAGTTAGTGCGAAATCAGGGCTTGTGTCGTGGCGGTATGTTCCTCAACTTATAGCACATCCTGTTCTTTATGTAGTTTGAATGCACATCGTTTGCGTCCTTTCATGCGTGATTACGACTCGCTATTAATTGGTATTGCGCTCTACTGAGTCCTACTAAGATTATTGCAAAGCTATTAGGTGCTACGAGAGTGCTACAGACTGCCACGGGAGCCCGCACGCAAGAGCTACCAGGTGCTACCAGCAGCTATCAGACTACAGCACGTGGCTACCACGCTACCATAAAGGGGACTTGCCTACCGGGCTACCACGGGTATTTAGGCAACCAAGCACTACGTAACCAAGTGCTTTTTTCCTTCCATCACCCATCTTTGCTCCTGACTGTTGCTCGCTGTCCTACGACCCAACCTTCTTTCTTACTGGTTGCTGGTCATCGTCGCTCGCTGCCACCCGTTCAAGACCTCTGTCCAATCTGGTCAACATCACCCAGCCTCAAGCCAAGCCACGTCAAGACATCTCAAGTCTCAAGCCAAGCCACATCAAGACGCCTCAAGCTTCGAGACTGCTGACCTTCAAGCCGTCTGGATTCAAGACACTTTAAGATTTCAAGATTCTCAAGACCTCCAGACCTGCCAAAGACGTCAAGAACCCGCTCAAGACCACCGGCATCGAAAACGAGGCAGATTGAAGACATCCATGGGATACTGCTCAAGATTCAAGACTTGGTTGCGGTCTTGATTTTTGGCCAGATTCTTCACATCGATATGTTTTATGTAGTCTGCCTTCGATGTATCTTGATAGTTTGAATATATGTGATTTTCCCAGAATATGTGTCTCAAATACAGAGTTGAAACCCGGATGCGAAAAATTTAAGGCTTGTCCGTTTGTCCCAATGGCATGCCGGACTCTGTCCCTAAAAATTTGGTGTATACAACATTACCATCATGTAGTGTACGTCCAAATATTTTGGGATTTTTCTGGGCTGTCGTCGCGAGGTAGGAACCCATTGCTTTTCCAGGCCATTTCAGCGTAGGACCCTGATGCGAAAAATCAGGTCACTGATCATGCTGACTTCATCCCCACCACCAGATGCTGGTCGGAGGAGATAGAGCCATTAGTAATGGCCCCCCATGTGCGATATTGGCTCTGCCAAGTGTTTTACACGCTCATAGGAAGACTTCTCCGTGCGCTACTTGTAGCACAGCCACAAGTTTCCATTTTTGACAGGGATTCAATTCTTTGTGCTAGCCGACGATTTGAGTGGGCATTTTTGAATACGTAGGTTCGATAGTCTCTATAAGAGCCCTACGGAAAAAGGCTGGGTCATCACGACCAAAACTGGGCTCATAATTACAAAATTTTCGCATCGGGGTCTTTTTCGCATCCGGGTTTCAACTCTGTAAGCCTTTATCTGAGCTTATGTCTCTCCTTTTGAGCGTGCTTTTCTGCGCGCTTTTGTGTCTTTTGCACTTTTTTAAGAAAGTCGACATGACCAGAAAAAGACGCAAAGTCTTTTTCGCCTTTTGGCACTTTCATAACTTGTTGTACTTAGAAAAGACGAAAAAGCTGCAAAAAGACGACTTGTCAAGTTGCTAATGCTACTTGGAAGGGGGAGGTGCGCAGAGTACACGACGCTTCCTATCTCCACCCTCCACCCTTCCGCAGACCGTTGTCCTTCGCGGTCGGGGCCGCACTTCCTCGTCGTCGTTGCTACGCGTCCCATCTGCGCCCTTTTCGTCTTTGTCTCGCTGTCCTGTCCGCACCGTACCACATTCCCCGGGATTGCAGGGGCACGCTCCTACATACTATCCAGCCGACGTGAGCGAAGGGCCACTTCCATACCGAACGGCGTTCAGCCGGACTCGTACCCTTTCCTGATCTTTGTGGGCCGCCTCCCCTCATTCCCCGACGTCTCTTCCTTCGCGCGGCGGACACGCTTGGTCTCCACATCCGCTCTCCGCCTCACCGCATCTCTCATTCCCATCCGCCTCTTATCTCGCCTCCACCTCGGTGATCCGGAGACGATTGGATTTTGAGAGGGCGCATGCATATACAGACCTCTTCGTACACGTTACCTGCAGTTCATCCACTCAAGTTGACCAGCTTAATCAAATGGCACCACTGCCAGCTTCCTCTCTTTACATCCACGCCCACCCTTCGTCTGCGTCACCTGTGCCGCAGAACTCGCTAGCCGCGGAATAATTATAACCCTATTTCGGCGGCGCATTTTCCCTCCGTAAGTACAATGCAGTAACTCCACCATCGGTACAAAAACGTGAGATGGAAAGGCAAGTTAATAATATTGGTTGAATCACATTCCAGCTGCAGGCGGAAGCCGTCAGTAGTCGCGCACATGCTAGTCGATGAGCTTCGCGAGTTTCTACTTGAATGACGATCAAATACGCGACGCGTACGGAAATCAGAACTTTAACGGCCGCACGGGTGAAATACTCCCGAGTAGATTTTTCCTGATGCCAGCGACCTCCCAAGCACGGATCAACCCCGCTAATTCCCGACGACGCCCTGACTTTGAGCCAGAGCCGCGAACCGTCCACCAGGCCGCGCGAGCAGCTCCGCTGGCGCGCCGATTTCCACCACCTTCCCGCTATCCATGACCAGCACCGTATCATAATCAACAATCGTTTCTGGAATTTCCGTCAGCGAGGACCGACGGGGCAGAAGAGTTTGCAACTGCACCAATTCGATGAGCCACTGTTATCACCGTGGCCGACCTAAGGTCGGTTTGTACGACCTCGCGGATCTTGGCGTCCGTTTCCGTGTCCAGGCTACGCGGGAATCTCAGTACCAGGGCCACGGCTGAGCAACGACCAAGCGTACCTGCTGCTTGCCTCATCCAACACAATGACATCCCCCCTCCTCAACAAGATACGTGCAAGACAAAGGAGTTGCCGCTGCCCGCTCGACAGCGAGCCTCCATCCTCCAGGACGGACTCGAGCTTGTCCGTCAGCGCGGATACCGCGTCGCTCATCCCCACGCGCTCCAGAGCCAACCAGATGTCCTTGTCCGTGTGGAGGTGGCGTGGGTCGAGGTTGTGCCGCAGGGGAGCTTGCCAGATGAACGGTGTTTGGAAGACGAGGCTGTGAAAGCGGAGTGTTAATTTGTCTTGCGGGAGCAAGAAAGGTCGGTACCTGAGCGAGTTGCGCAATTTGCGAAGGGAGATGGTCTGAGTGTCGATATCGTCGAGCAGTATTTTCCCGGAAATCAGGGACGGATCTATCGCGCGGAAGAGCGCGAGGATGAGGCTACTCTTGCCGGAACTGTGAAGTGTAACGGCGAGAAGAGAAACGCTCGCTCGAGTTCGTGGAAAGAAAAAAGTAAAGACGCACCCAGACCGTCCACAAATAGCGATCTTTTTACCAGAATCAACTGTGAACGACACATTCTTGACCACCTGCGGAAGTTCCTCCCTAATCACCGTTGCGTCAGAGTCGGAAAGTCGAACGAAACTAAATGAAGGAAAGAAGCTCGTACCCATATCGCAGAGAAACATCGCGAAACTCGATCCGACCGCGTGCATCGCGCTTTTCAAGGTGGCCGTCATCATTCGCCTTCCCATCCTTTTCTTGTGGCAGGTTCGCAATCTCGTGGATACGCGACAGCGAAACCGCCGAGTTTTCGATGCCCGTGAGGTTCTGAAGGCTTGGATAAGCAGCCCGTGCAGTTAAACGCGACACGGAAGGTGGAAACGCACGAGAAGCAACAGGCTCAGCTGTCCCGTCAGGCTCGTTAAACTCGCCAAAGCCAATCCAAGGCTGTACTCCACATATTTCAGCAACACGATGTGGGAGGGAGGAAGGCAGGCAGACGCACACAGAGGGGTCAGTCAAGTGCCGCACCCCAACCGCCAAGATTGTCAACGCCGTTGCGATCAGAAATGTCGTAAACACGAGAAACGAGCGCCTAGATATATACGCGTGTCAGAAGCGACGAGGAACAAAAAAACTGAATGGCGGTAAACTCACAGCATTCGAACACTTGCATACCGCCAATAGTACGGCACCTGGCTCTTATCCAAAATATCATCATTTTTCTGCTGGAAGTATGACTCAACCGCAAGCGCGCGGATTGTTGCGAGCCCGGAAATGGTGCTGGAAAAGTTCGTGTACAGTGGGGACTTGCTGGCAGCAGTGAGGGCTTGGAATTGGTTGGCGGATTTCTGGGTTGAGTTCAGTTGAGAGGATAAATGGGAGGGGCGGACATACGACATAAACGGAGAGCATCAGATAATACACGCCGCTCAGCACGGGTATAATGAGACTAATCCACGGGCCCTATATTTCATCCCTCAATTATATGTCTGGGGCGTACAAAAATGGGGTTACCGCGACGCAGATGAAGATCACATAACCAACTAAAGAGGAGTCAGATGGCCACACTCTTTCAACATAGAAGAAAGGACTCGCTGATGACCGTTGCAGACATGATGACATTCACGACGTTCATCACAAGTTCTCCATCCGCAACAAATATATCCTGCGAGAATCGGCTGAGCATCTGCCCCGGTGCAGTGGTCGTCATAAATGTCGGTAAAGTGCCCATGAGGCCGCGCAGTTCGGTTTGGTGGAGGTCTAGTAGAGTTCAGCAATTATCTTCCGCCGGTAGGGAAGCGGGAGGTACTTTGTGCAATCGATCTACGCCGTATGGCACATTAGCTCTGGTTTTGCGGAAAGGCCGCCGGAAGCTCACCTGTTACCCAAGTACATGTATCCGAACATGCCCAATTTCCTGGTCGCGCAAACAAATCAGCCGACGGAATGAATACATCCAAAGCCAGCGAACACACGTTAGCCCAAAGACCGCCACCGTCACAGCCGCATACCCGCCGATCCAAGCTCCTATTTGTCTGCCCCCGCTATTCGACCACTGCTGCACATACACCTGGAGATGCTCAGAGTCAGCCTGGCGCAACATAGCCGCCAATGGATGATATTTCCGCACCAAAGCACCGATTCGAATCAACCCAATGGTCACCATGAGCACCTACCGCCTCGTTAGCCGCGAATGTGGGAAACAGTCCAAAAAAGTGAACGAACCAGAATACAAATTCCGAGGCGTAGACCCGTCATTTGGATGTAAAATAGGTATGGCGTCCAGCCCAGAGAAGACTGGGCGATGGGCTTCTCGGACGCTTCTTTCTGCGCCTTGTGCGGTTTTGTTTCGGCAGTGGGCTGCGTGGAAGCTTGGGCGGGCTCCTCGTCGGCCCCTGAAGTAAAATGGTAAGACGCTTGGATCTCGGCGGATGACCGCAGCGATTTGATCGAGCCAGAGTCGAAAGTCAGGACTTGTTCAGCGTGCTGCATGTGCTGGTCTGTTCGACGGGATCCTCAGCCATGTAACAAGCGATAAAGATTGGGAAAAAAAGGCGTACAGTTACTCGTGACGAGGAGAACGCTAGTGCCGCGTAGTAGCCCGTTCGCTCCGAAAAGCGCGCTCGCCACTGTTTGAAACGCGTTCAGATCAAGCGGTGGAAAGACCGAGGTAAACAGGAACGTACCATGGCGCTCCGTATGCCCATCCAGCGAGCTAAACGGGTCGTCGAGGAATGTCCACGGTGCCCTCGCATACACGGCTCTCGCCAACGCCTGAAATTCATGGAGGATTAGCCTGCGCCCACAAGCGGTAACAAAGCAGAACAAGACGTACCACGCGCTGCCTTTGCCCGCCGCTCAAGCTGGTCCCTTTCTCGCCCACCATCGTTCCATCTCCGCCGGTCAATTCACCCAGATCCCTATTCAGGGCGCAGGCGTCGAGTACGGACGCGTACCACCCGTCCTCGAATTCGCGCCCAAAGAGGATATTCTCCCGGATCGTGCCGGGGATAATGAGTGGATCCTGCGCGGCATAAGCGATGCGGCCGGGTGGAACGTTCAGTTTTCCGCTGGGGAGAAAGGCAGTTTCGCGGAGGAGGGAGAGGATGAACATCGATTTTCCCTGGATGATTTATCTTGTTAGCGGCGGCGGTGGGAGTTTTGAAGACGTACACTGGCGACCGGCCCTGCACAAACAGTTAGCGTCCCCGTCTCGAGAGACGCCTTAACGTCCTTCAAGAATGCATCTTTATCCGCCGCCCAAGCGAACGCGGCGCCCTCCACAGAAATCTTCCCTGGCTCCAAGCTCTCTGCTTTCTCCTTCTCGTCCCCGCCCTCCGAATCCCTCCCCTTCTCCCCCAGCGGCGCATTCTCATTCTCCCGCTCCTCCATGAGCAAATACTTTTCCACCCGCTTCACGCTGGCATACGCTGTCATAAGCGACGAATACCCCGTCCCAATCACCGTAAACGGCACCGCCAGAATCAGCACAATCGTCACAATCGTGAACAAATTTGCGGCGTCGACCGCAGTGGCGTCGTGTTTGTGTACCGCCAACGCGGTGTACGCGGCGAGGACGCCAAGGAGGCACGCGTTCGGGGAGACGGTGATGAGGGCGCCGATGTAGGATAGTTGGCTGCTGAAGAAGAGGTTAGTACACGAGAACAAAGACCCCGGGAACAAAATGGGCTCACTAATACTTCAAAATGGAACTTAGCTCCGCCTTGCGCAGCTCGCCTGCCCTGATCTCCACGACATCCTCGTAAGCCGAAAGCTTGCTCGCCATGAAGTGGTTGAAGACCGAAGAAAGGTATTTAACGCGTTTATCGGTAGACCCGAGCCAAGCCTTCTGAATTGTGCCGACGCCACGCGAGATACGGTTGGTGAGGAGGGTGAAGATAAGGGTGATTATGAGCGGGAGGATTGCGGGCCATGTCACCTTAAATTTCGGTTACTTTGAGATCGAGGGGGGGAGAAGCACATACCCGCGTCCAGAGAAGCGCGACTGCGAGTATGATCGTGACGAACGCCGCCCAGAATTCGTGTAGTGTTTCGAGGCCGAGGCAAATGCGCTCGACATCGACTGACCTGCCCAATGATTCAACTGAGTTCGGAGCAAACTTGCACAGAAACTTGAACATACATATACGTGCTTGCAACCCCGCCGCCGACCTCCCTTCCCGCCGCCGATGACAGGCGCAGAGTTTTGCGGTAGATGTTGCCGACGAGCGCACCGCGAAAACGGACCGTCGAGTTAAAGACCTGTCAAGTTCAACTATCAGCTACACCGCAACTGAAAGAGAGAAACAATAAACCCTCTCCCAGGAAGTCGCCGTCAACAGGTAAATCATGGCGTATGTAACCACGTAGCCGCCCACGAGCGCCCAACCATGTTGATCGTCGGAAGAGGAGGAGGAGATGAAAGTAATCATGCGAAGGACGAGCAGCGGCTGGGCGAGCGTCGCAAGGATGAGCAGGAAACGCGGTAGTACGGGGGCGAGTAAGAGGATGGGGAAAGCCCGGAGCGCGGATTTCACGAGGTAGTGGCTTGTTGTGCGTCTAAGTATTTTCACCATTTTAGCGCGGGAGAAAATGTCGAAACGGGGACGTACGGTGTCCTCATAAGCGCAGCATGCAGCGGGTCCGCGCTCTCCTTTGCACGCATCTCGAAGGGAATCTCCCCGCAATCCTCGACGGCGAGTTTCTTCCTGCGCCCGGTCCACATAAGTGGAATGAGCCAGTGGAAGAGTGGGCGCGAGACGAAGCTTGTGGCGGACATGAAGGGAGCGTGCTGTCGCATTCTAAGATGTTTTCAACCGAGGTATGGAATACAAAACGCACCTTTTCTAACGCCCCTTGTCCCTTGCCCAAAATCTCGGCAATCAGCAGAAGACCATACGCTGCGCACACGAGGCCGAGGAGCACCACAGCGTCGCTGTCGCTGCCGATGAGGATCGCAGAGTGTAAAATCGCGCCGCTGAACAACACTTTGACGAACGTGTACACAATGACGAGAGTACTGGGGACGATGGACCGCAAATGCTCGAATACGACGAGGACAACGAGCAGTACCTACTCCTTGTCAGCGCAGAAAAATAACATGCAAAGATGCAGCGAACGTACTGCAGAGAGGACTTGGAGTACGCCAGCAGCCAGGCCCAACCCACCCGAGAACAGGTGTCGGCGCAACCCCGCCAACGCTGCGATCGTCGTTCCCACCACAAACAGCGCCGACGCCGTTTTACCGCCGAGAAGCGCAAAACTCCACCCCGAGCGGTTGGTGGCCGGTGGGAGGGGAGCGAGATACGCGAGGCGGACGAAGGAAATCAGGAGGAAGATTGTGTCGGGTGCGACGGAAAGAATCCTACGCACGCATAAACGACGAACGCGAGGAAGCGGGCAGGAGTACGCACCCATGCTCGAAGGCTACCGTAAAATCCAGGCCTCTGCAGGTCGACCCGGGGCCAAAGGAAGAATCCTGAGGGCAGGCCATGGTGGACGAATGCAAGGATGCAAGGCGGTCAGCAAATGTCACCCGCTGCCGGGCGGGACATCATGGAAGGCCTACTTCTCCCGTCCGGAAGCTGAACGTGCGGTGATGTGCCGCACACAGAGACGTGAGAACGGAGGAATCCGGCATATTCCGATTGTTCTGGATTGTGTTGAACAAGAGATGGAGGACGGGAATTCAACTTCTCAGAAGAGATCGGGGGGACGGGACGTGGAAACATCGACCCTACAGGCGACAGGTGTTGAGACTGGAATGGATGCATTGGAAGGCGCACTTCTGGCGTCCGGAAGCTGTACATGTGGTGATACGGCGCAAAAGAATGTTCTCCCGTCTCTTGTTGTCAGCCTGAGATCCTCCCTCAGAGCGGGCTTGATGCCCCAGGGGATTGGTTGATTCTGGCAGATTCTTGTTCTGCATTGTGTTAAACAAGATTGAGAACGGGAATCCAACTTCTCCGAAGAGATGGAGTGTTAAGGGGGACGAGACGGGGAAACACCGACCCTGCCAACTGGAATGGAAAGGTGTATTTTTGGCGTCCGGAAACTGTACATGTGGTGATGTGGCGTAAAAGACGGGAGAACAGCTCTTCAGAAGAGAGTGAAGATAACGACTGTAACGGGGAAATGGAATGAAATGGATGCACAGCAGTATTTTGACTATAGCGTGATGGTGCGCCGAGTTTTTTTAATTGATGTGCCCAGACTCCGTCGAACCTCCTGAAGATCTGGAGCCCAGTCTTTTTCATCCTTTTCTCGCCTGACAGATACGAGATGTTTCCGGAAGAAGCAGATCCCTGGCTGGACCCTGCTGGACTATTGAGTCTATTCAATTGAGATGTCGCCCGGGACCCGGTGTATCGGCATTCCCCGGCGGGTACCTCGGGGCTCACACGTAGTCAAAACGAATCAGACCCCTGCTAGTTCCCGGTTGGACTATCGAGTCTGTTATTAGCGTGTTTGTGCATCAGCCATTGGAGCCACTTTGTGGCTGTTTTGCAGTGCGCAAAAATAGCAGGCGAATGGCTTGATTGAGCCATTCACCGGCCTCTCACGCTATATTTTGGCGGTGGAGCCATCAGTTTGCACACAGCGTTGGGGCCACATAGTGGCTCCAATGGCTGATGCACAAACACTCTATTATTACTCATATTAGAAGCAGATGCCTCGTATCAGTATGCACATGTTTGTTTTCACACGAGTGCTCGCTAATTCCAGGGCAATTTATCCTTTTCTTCACTCCTTGCGCCACGCAAATTCCGCTTGGGGCGCCCAGCTGATCAGACGGGGATCAAGACCGCCAAGACCCGTTTAAAGTAACGACATCGTTATTCTCCATCATTCGCTTCTTTCTCCCCCCATCATCGCCCGTCCGTGCTGCAGTCTGTTCCGCTGGCTCTCGATGTGCTGCTGTTCCATGCAACGGGTGGCCGTGTCAAAACTTCTGGACATCAACTACCTAAAACCTCCTGGCCATGACCCCGGATACCAGATGGACTACCACCAGTCGGCAATCACTCGGTCCGTCCATCCGCAGCCTAAAGCGGACATAAAGCCCACTCGTCACTGTCTTCACTGTCGGACTCTCGGATTCTTCTGCGCTCGTCTACTTAGCGCTCATAGAGGAGTTACGAATTTCGGGAACGACTGCAAAATATCCTGCAACCATTTGGAGCTGCGAATAAGTTACAGACAGAGCATCCTCGCAGACACGCGGTGTTGGTTCGCGGTACACGCCAAAAGAAAATGGTTTAGTGAGTGGGCGGAAGAGCCCGAGATGGGTGGATCGCTGAAGGCAGGTCCTCCTCTTCAATTTTCATCTGCACCAACAGAGGGACGCGACTGACAGAGCGCGATGGATAAAGATTGGGCGCGTTGTTGTGACTCGTATTCTCGGATCAAACTAAGCGCTCCCTCGGCTCGAGTCTTAACTCCAGTCCTTTGACTGGACCGCGGTCTCAAATGGCGATTAATTTTGGATATTCGGACTCTGCTCCAAGAACTACATAACCTCCAACCTTCAAAACCAGTCAAACCAGCACAAATGAGTGAGATATGCAAAACTTCGTCAAAATGGCTGTCAAAACTGATTTGCCAGGACCCCGAACACTTGATCAACTCCCACCAGTGGGTAGCTGATATCCATCATTCTAGTTTTTGCCAATTCCTTCAAGATCTACCACACCTTAACGAAGACTAACCGCTTCGTGCTGTGGGGACTCATTTTCTGATTGGAGACTTGAACAGCAATGGACGCGGGGCGGGATCAAATGCAAGGCGCAAGGCTTCTGGGGTCTCGGCAGCAAGATTCTTCATGCCACTCGCAATACGTAGCAAGATCCTCAAGTTATTAAACAACTTTCTCACTCGCGCTGGGGGGTCGGATGCAAGATCCTTCAAGGCCTCTCCCCTGGATCTAGATTCTCAGGTCATCACAGACTCGCTTTGTTGTTGGAGGCAACCGTCTCGAAGGCCTCTGATTCCAGGGATATCTTCATGTCGCCCAAGATTTACGACGGTCCCTTGCTTGGAGCGGCAAGTCGGCAACTTCATCTCTCTCAGCCCTGTCATCTATCATACATCCATGTATGAGGTTCGTCAATGGTGCTTTTTCCCCCGTGTGGTGCGTGTATCCTCAGCCTAATATCGCTGACGATTGTGTTCACATGGAATCTGAATACTCGTCACTGATACCAAGGTTATTTGATGGCCCAGTTGGATCGTTTACTTCCGCTGCACTTTTACAATACCTGACCACAAACAAAGATCGACATCGCAGCCGTATGGCATTCGAAGTGAATGTGTGTGCGTGAAAACCCAATCTACCTTTCTATTTTTGCTAACCTGCCTGTTTAATCGACAACTCACCGCAAGTCTTACCTGAAGGTCCGATACTGCGGCGCAGTCCGTCCTGGGCAGAGAGGTAGGCCAGCTCTCAAGTTACTCGGTAAGTAGTCTCATACTAAATGACTATCATAGCTAGTATCTGTCTAACTGTGGCCGGTAATATTCAACACGTACAGAAAGACCTTTCTGTTTTTCTGGATCCGTAGATAGTCACTGCTGAGTTTATATTTGACTCTTCGTTGACCGGGGACCCTGTCCTGCAAACTTGAGTGAAGCCACATTCTGCGACCAAAATTTTCGTCCAGGACACCTGAATAAACGTCCAGAAATTGGATGAGCGTGGAAAATGAGCCGGAGCGTAGCGACGGCACATCTTGTTCAGGTCTATTCAATTGAGATGTCGCCGGGGACCCAACACTGTTAGGCGGTGTATCGGCATTCTCCGGCGGGTACCTCGCTTCATCTCCCGCAGTCATCGAACGAAATCAGGGAATGCGCTGCCCTTGAAAGCCTCTTCAAAGCCCTCAACTCAAGTTTTCAAGACCGTGGCCGTGAATGCCGGACCGGAGCCTGGATGGTCGCCTACCCAAGTTCGACAAAACACTTTCTAGTGGGGGAGTTTTGGAGGTCGGTAAGGTGCCTAGAGTCCACAACCTTCCCTGAGTGGATCCCGAGGCATACCTTTGGGTTTGGGTTGAATCTGAACCGTGCCCCTGAGAAATTGAAATTGGAATTAGGTTTAGATACTTGCGAATCAGAGCAATGTATATGAGGTAAAATGACCAACTGATGCTGCAGAACAGGCGGCCACGAAGCTATAGCAGCTACCCTCGCTATGTCATGCTATATGGTCGACCAGTTTTTTTTTCCTGATGTACTTCTTTCTTGAACTTTGCGGACATCGCGTTTTACGCGACGATTGGACTTGCTGGAGAGCGGTAAATCAGCTCCAACCATTTAGTTTTCGTTTGGGCTTGGCCGTGTATCAAACGGAAAGGATAAGAAGACATTTGTAAACGGTCTACTCAGTCAGTCTGTGCCGGGCACGCAGTGTGGTGGGAGAACCGAACCGTGGGAATCCGCGGAGAACTGTTCTTTTAGAGGTAAAACGACTTCCCGAAGGAAGCCTAGTGTGATATTGGAGCTTGAACGTAGGTAGCGAGACGGAGAGCGATGAGGAGAGGCGATGGAGAAGGACACTAGCTAGCTAAGTACATGGGGTAAGAAGTAGAAACTAAGATGAACGGTGGGTAAACAAAAAGTCTAGTGACGCGAGGAATGCATTAGCTGAGTAGCTCAATACGAGGTGGCAAGGAGAGTGCTACCTAGTGACACGTCGAAGATAATTTAGGGAAGCAACAGCTCGCGATACACGATTACTAGGAAGCTGGCTATTAACCAGACGTATGTCCCAATTACAGCCGATGTCAGTACCGAGGGCGCGGATCGAAAATTTTCTGTTTTGGGATGTTTCCAAAGAATTCCCTATATCTCTGTCAGTTCTTCACCGATTCAAATAAAAACTAAATAGATCTAGTCAGCTAATTCATGCACAATTAATGATAGAGAGGAACTTGCGAAAATATTACGTATTAGGTAATTTCTGTTTTGGGGCTGTTTTTGCACTGAATACCGTCTAGCATGGTGAGAACATTTCCCAGTGACCTAGAATTTTGGGAGGGACAACGTGTATATGTTATGAAACAAGTGATAGAGCCAGAACTATATGAAATGTCCAGATGAATATGATCTTGGCAATATCTCTGAAAGCCAAAAACTGCCAAATGTTTTCACTGGAGCTAGAAGGACTGTAACTAAATTATCCTCACTTCTGGCTCTATCACATGGTTTGTCAGGTATGCATGTTGTTTCTCCCAAAATTCTAGGTCACTGGGACATGTTCTGGCTATGCTAGACAGTATTCAGTGCAAAAACAGCCCCAAAACAGAAATTACCTAATACATAATATTTTCGCAAGTTCCTCTCTATCACTAATTGTGCATGAATTAGCTGACCAGATCTATTTAGTTTTTATGTGAATCGGTGAAGAACTGACAGAGATATAGGGAATTCCTTGGAAACATCCCAAAACAGAAATTTTCGATCCACGCCCTCGGTACTGACATCGGCTGTAATATGGCGGAGCAGCAGGGTTCCACGGAAAATTCTGAGCCAGACAAAAAATCCCTGCATCAGCATTTTGAACCCCAGACAGCAGAACGACGTACTTTGAGCGCGAGAGGCAGGGGACTGAAAAGAGCGACGGCAGATTTGGGACGCCACGTCTGCACTCATAAGTACAACGAGCCGGATCCACGCAATGACTGCGCCGAGCAAAAAAACAATAAGGATCACAGCACTGTTACTGTTCGAACAATTAGGTGTACAGCAGCTATTGCGTCGGGGCAAGGAGGCGCGCGCACCGGCGCTTGCCGACCAATCGGTGATCCCCGCTCGAATGAAGTCAACACGGCTGAGCTTCGTCAGCCCCAGGTACCTGCCTGTGCTAGGAGGGAACCGCTACAAGAGACCAAAAAAAAATGGTCACCAGGGACCGGAGACGAGCCAAGAGAACCGTGGGAAGAGGATCGGGGATCTCGGCGTTATTTCATTTGCCGTTTAGTTCACCGTTCTGATTGTCGCCCATAGCATTTTGGTCACGCGGAAGTGGACTGGGGCTTCTATTCACTCACACAATCCTCAACCCACAAGTCACGCGCAAGACATAAGGGAGTGTTCATCTATTTTTCGTTTAGAGGTCCCGCAAAGGAAACGGAAATTTAAACGGTTATCACGGTTTAAAACGACTAGAAATGAAAACAGTTCGAGCCTTTAAAGGCAAAGATCTCATCAAGAGAATCACACATTTATTTATCGCCAAGCACACAGCAGTAGATACGCGGAAGAATTCTAACAAGTAACAACGTTCATGATCAGCACCGGCGCAGGGCAGCGAAAGACCAAGCGACCAACCGCGGGAAGATGTGCTTTTAGGCGCAACGAGAGTCGCCGGCGATACCCAAAATGCCGCCACCTATGTCAACTGCCGAGGGTGTGGTGGTGAGCAAAAAAAAAGCGGTGCAGAGAGGGCGGGAGTAACATACCACGGCGGACCTCGCAGGGGACGCGAGCCTCAATGGGAGAAGCCTGGACGGCTCCGAAGATAGCGAGGAGGGCGAAGACGGCGGAGAAGAACTTCATTGTGCGGATATGAGGCGGGTTGGCAGAGGGGGACTCTGGTTGAGTGGCTCTCTCCGCCTTAATTCTTATAGGGTGACTGCCGGTCCGGAGGTGTGAGACTCAAATTCCATTTTCCCTTCAAATGAATTTGGATGGAGGAATTCTGATGGTCCACCTATGACATTCACTCGCGCGCGATCCTACGCGGGAAAAGCTGATTCTCGATCGCGAGCGGGTAGAGAAGATTGGCTGAAAATGGATGCTGCAGGCTTCTGGACATCTTTGTTGTCGTGTGGTGCCGCACGTGTCGGACCTAGGGCCCAAATGTCAGATCGTGCACAGGTCGTGACTCCACAAATACTCAACCTTATCCTAGATGGTACCATTGAGGTGAGTTGGCAACTCACCTCAACTCAACAATGAGGGCTGATCATCTCAGAACAAAACGACATCCACAGAGAATGTAACATCTCGACGCGGCAGGGGGAGAAGCTGATCCCCCCAACAATCGGGGGGGATCTTGAGTTCTGCCGAAAAGTTGAGTTAACTCGATTCGAGTGCGTTCCAGATGGTACTGAAGTATCCCGCTGTGTGCAATTGGGAGAAGGTTGGAATTACTCCTCTTGCCGAGTTTTAAATTGGCTGCTGAGAAATGTGTACCTTTTCGGACTTTATGCGATATAGTTCATCAAATTCACTGCTGAAAATTTGTTGGTTTCCCGACAAATCGTGCACAATTATTGGCTACCGCTACCGCTAACTTACTGAGCAGCCAGCAACTTCACAACCAACGGCATCTGGGAACCCTTATCCTTCTCACTAAACAAGAACGACCGCGTGAACGCGATTGCTTGAACCCGCCCGATGTCTTCCTGCGGGACGCCCAATTCAAACGTAAACGTGCGCAGAAGTGTGAAGAGAAAGACTTTCATCCTATGTAGTCAGAAAATCAGCACCAGACAGTACTGTATAGCGAGGAAGAAGACAGCGTACTCGGCAATAGCGAGGCGATATGCTGCAGATCAACAAAATCAGCGCTCAGGAAGGCAACAACTGCGGAAAATGAGGTTGCTGGAGAATCGTGACGTACCCGGGCACCCGTGCGCGCCAGCCCAAAAAGTAAGCATATTACTCCAAACGCTAGGCATATTGCGCACGGCTTCGGGCAGCCTTCCTTCATCGAGCCACCGCTCCGGTCTGTACAAGGTGCAGTGAGTTCTCGTCGAAAGCCTGAAGTCGGGAGGAGGGAACTTTAATAACATACCTAAACTCCTCCGCGTCCGGACCCCAAACCTCCTTATTCCGGTTCATCAGCTCGATCGGGACGCGAAGGACGTCACCTTTTCGGACTCTGCAAAATCATGAGCGGGTGGCAAAAGAAAGAAAATAAAAGGTGCACTCACGGCAACGCATCCCACTCCCTCCCACTCGCATCCGTCCACGGTGCCGAAAGCGGCAAGACCGTATCCTCCATGGCGACGCGATCGCTGTACGCCGCGGGGGGATACAGCCTCAGCGACTCGCGCAAGAACGCGTCGAGGTACGGTAGTGCGCCGAGGGCGTCGCTCGTAGGCACCTCCACCTGCCCTACGGAGAACAGCTCCTCGCGGAGCTTGGACTGCATCGCGGCGTTGCAGGCCAGTGCGAAGAGCTGCCAGCTCATCCCGATCGAGGTTGTTTCGTATGCGGAGAGGATTATGGCGGGGATGTCTGCGGGGCGGCGTGAGCGTTCGGTTTTTGAGCTCAGAAGGAAGAAAGAGGATAACGCACGAGAGACGAGCTCCTCATCGCTGAGCGAGTTCGATTGCAAATTCGCGAGGGTGAGCGCTGCGAGCAGATTGTTTGGTCGCCCCGTCTCCGGTTTTGCTGAGTCCATGGCCTCCTTGACGAAACCCTTGGCCTCCGCAGCTATGATGCGGCACACGCTCATGAGATTGTCCCTTGCCTCCGCAAACTGCTTGCCTCCCGCGAGCGGCTACCATAAATAAGCACACTCAGCACATATACCGGAACCAACGAAATAACAGGAAAGAACGAAACGCACAATCAAGCGCAGGATTGGGAAGTGGTCCTGCATGTTGCGGAACACAAAGTTGCTGAAATATTTCGGGTTGGCGTACATGGTCATAAAGGCGTTGTAAATCTCCCCGGGCTTGCGGTCGGCGTCGAGGCTGTTGAATTCCTGTCCGAAGCCTGCGTTTCGTTAGTCCGGTGACGAACGTCCGAAATGGTTGGGCACATACCGACGTCTCCGATTATGTCCATCGTCAGCTTGCGCGTCCAAGGATAGACGTCGATTCGCGCGCCGCCTTCCGACGATCCATGCTCGAGGATATAGGCCGACCACGCTTCCCGGAGCCGGGCGGTTTTGTCGAAGAGGCTCCCATGGTGGCGGCGGATCTCCGCCTGCTGGAAGATAGGGTTCTGTTCGCGGGTGTCAGCATCGCGCTTAAGTCCGCAGAATGAGCTCACTATAATCTTGCGCTGGTTGAACAAGCTTAGTATGACAAGTCGGGAACCGAGCCAAACATGAAGACGTACGTAGCGAGCATGCACGTCCAGCTCTGTAGACATGATTGCTAGCATCGATTAGACGGTCGTCACCGGCACCAAAGGAAACATGGAAGCTTACACGGTCCGAAGACCCGACTGGAGTTGGCGATGAGACCCGCCGACTTTTGGAACCTCACGATATCGTTCAAGAGGTGGGAGAGGGCTTTTGCGTCCAGAATGTACATCTGCGGGACCTGGGTGGATGTAAGCAAAACCGCAACAGGCATGGAATGAGAAAGTGCAAACGCTGAAGAGTCCATGCACAACGAAGATATTTCCGTACTCCGCTCGCCATTTGGCCATAAGACGCGGCTCATTCTGCACGAAAAGTCCTCATAAATTTGGAGAGTGCGGAGGATGGCTAAGAACGCACCTGAAGCTCTTTGAAGTTGCCATATAGGTAGCTCGCGTTTTCAGGTCCCGGTAGTCGAGGAAGAGTGCGGAAAACACGGTCGTAGACGCGTCTGGAGAGGTAGTAGACCAGGAGACTGGCGGCGACGGAGCCCGCGTAAAGCATCGGCTGGGCTGCTAGTTTGCGGAGAACTGCGGCGAGGTCAAGCATCAGAGGGGGAAGATGCATTCAGAAGCTCACAATAAGTATACAGAACATATCAAAGAACACCAGTAAGTACATCATGCCATAATAATGGGAGAAGAAGATTCAAGTCATCCCATCAGTGGCAACGTGTGATTTTCCTTGAACGCATCCCGCACCGGCTTCCACCGCACCCAATTGACCTCCATCTCCCGATAGATCTGCGTCCAGTCTAGGCATACATGCACCGACCCCTCCCGCTCCGTCTCGAAGTCACGATCCAGCACGTCAGCGGGCTCCAACGTCAGATTCGGGTTGCACTGGATGAACTGCCGAAGGTAGTTCAGGCAATGGTGGATGTGGTCCGTTTCATGGCGGCCTTGGAAGAGGGCAAGGCGGATGTACTGCAGGCAATGCAGCTCGTGGAACATCGCCAGTCCGAAGGCGCGGTATTCGGGCCCAAGGCGCACGTAAGAAAGGCCAATAGGATTACCGGACGCCCAATCTTGGCGGGCGTATTCGCCGATTATCGAGTAGTGCCGCGACTCCTCCATGACCATCGCGACGGTCGGGAGCTCGCCGAGCTCGGCAACGCCAGTGTAGAACTCGGGATAGTCGTCTCCGCGGTACGCTGAAATGGATCCCAATCTGGATAAACTGCGGTAATTAGAGACGTACTGTAGCTCTTGACATCGTCTCGCCCTTGGTTCTTGAATCTCTGATACAGCTTGAAGCTCGCTAGCACGTTTGCAAAAGTCAAGCCCACTGCAACGAGACCGATGAAGATGGCAAGGATCCTGCGAGTACTGGGTTCCATGGGCGTGCGCTACGGACTTGGGAATCTTCCCCCCAGTCGGTGTCCGCACTTGTTCCTCCCAAGATGGAGATTCTCACAAACTCGACCAAATCACGGACTTGGGAAGGTGCGCCGACATCTCTCTTCAGCCGGTTTGAAATAACTACAGAAGATCCTGATCCGAGTTGAACGTTGAACTCGCCCGCGTGCTAGCTCAACGGCAGAAGTATCATACAGGCACTATCATTATTAGTGTCATACTCCACGGTGTCTTCCGAGTACAGGCACTATCATACTCCACGGCGTCTTCCGATTCAACGACACTTATTTTCTTTTCAGTCGGCGTCCGCGCTTGTTCCTGACATAACTTGGGAAGGTGCGCCGACATCTCTCTTCAGAATGCTTAAAATGATTGCAAAGTATCATACTCCACGGCTCTTCCGTGTCAACGACACTACTCTTCTTTTCAGTTGTTGTCCGCGTTTGTTCCCAACAAGATGCACATTTTTACGCACTCAATAATACCAGTATCACTATCGATATACAACAAGCGACAGGATTAGGCCGACTGCCGCTGAACCAACCAAATCGCTAGCAATGTCCCGGTCAGCCTGGGGAATCAGGAAATTTCCGCAAAATAATCACGTACCGACTTCGGGCTCCCCGCGCGGCTGGATCCACTGAACGTCGCAGTCCGCCTCGCGTCCCTTGGCGCACGCAATCTCGAACGTAACAATTTTCCCGCTTGTGCAGTCGAACACGGTCGATTCCAACTTGAGCTTCTGCATCCCAACTGCGCTCCTGATGGGATCGACGTCCCAGGTGGCCGCCAACCGCCCACGTTGGGGTCGCTGATTCCAAGAGAATGTGTCCGCGTCGAGCCACTCCGAGGCGACGAGCTGCCAGACGTCGATATACCCCCGGAAGTGGTATTGGGATTGACTACGGGTGGTAGTAGCGGGGTCGTGGGCGTGTTCGGCATGTGCAGTGCCGGGTGGAGTGAGCGCCAACTCCAGGCTACACCTCTCCATCGCAAAATCCCGCACACGGAACTGCACGACCGTAGACAGACCCTTGCCGTCCGCGCGGACGCTCTTGTCGGCGGGAGTAATCATCCCGAAGCTCGTGAACTGGTGCGGCTGCGACGCGCGAGGAGAGAGTACGGCCTGCGGACGCGTCGAGTCTATTATGAGCGCGACATCCGGCCACCCGGTGATCGGTTTGAGCTCGGCATCGGGGGGGCTGGTCTTGTTCATACGCATGTAGCGCTGCACGTATTCGAGGCCGATGTACGAGGACGGCCCGTCCAGTCGCCCGCGCACGCCCGCTTGTTTGATGGCATTGGAAATGGGCAGGATTGGGAGCTGGGTCAGAGATTTGGGTTGGAGGGAAGCGAGAAAAGAGATGTTGACGAGGGTGCAAGCGACGGCCGCGATGCAGGCGTAGATGGTGTATTTCAGTGCGCCGCGAGCTTCGCGGTCCTGCGTGGTATAAACGTCGGTAGTCATGGACTTGGGCTCAGGCGATGCGGAGTCGCTGTCGCGCTCGTAGCCGGGGTCCCCTTGGAGGAGGGGAGAATAGGACATCCTGGTGGTTTGTGTCGGGTGCCACCTCTGAGTTGCGACGGTCCACCATCCCGCAGGTTCTTCCATGATATCAGTTGGGCTTTGGAACCTCCCCGAACCTATGGCTCCGCATTCGTTGGAGGCAATCAGCTGACAGAGTTATGTACGCGGGTTTCGAAGTATCCTCCAACTTCCCCATCAGAATAGAAAAATTGTTCCAATGCAACATTCCACAAAGCATTATGTATTGAGTACACAGAACCCGCAACTTGACAAGACTTCCCGAATCCTCGCACCTCCGCTTTCAAGGTAAACGGAAAAGATTGCTACCGACGTGATTGGATACTCATGCAACAGTTGGTTTTTGTTGCGTAGTTTTGAAAGCCTTGTTCCGCGCGCACCGCATCCGACCATCAAGATGCTCTCGCTCTTCTCCAAGTTCAGCCTGTTCAACCTCGCTGCAGCCTGCTGCGTTCTCGTCGCGCTGCTATCCATCCTTCATACTGGCATCCAGACATCTTCCCGTGCAAACCCCAAGGCAATCCAACTTTCTCGTTCGCGCACTCTCTCTCCCTCATCGTGCCATTTGCTCAACCAATCGTTATTCACAGCGTATACGTCCCCAGTCTGGGATCTCGGCCCACTTCCCCTCGTCCGCATCGCCATCGAGGAGAGCCGCAACTTTGAGATGATAGGCGCCGGCGCCGACGCACAGTGGGCGGCCATTATCCCTCCCAACGCGCCGGGCGGCATCCTCAATGTCTCCGACACCTCTGGCCACCGCTCGCCAGCGCAGCCGTACATGCTCTCGTTCTTCCACCAGCTCCGCTGCCTCGACATCATTCGGCGCACATACATTGGAGAGTACGGGCGCGAGATGGGCGGGGTTTCCCGACATTGCATGAATTATCTGCGTCAAACGATTTTGTGTCGCGTGGATTCGAGGTTGGAGCCGGTGCGCGAGGTGGAGGGCGAGCATACGGTGGATGTTTGGGGGGATATGACTTGCAGGGATTGGACCAAGGTGTATGAGCGGGCCGACGAGATCGGAGGCCCGGGGAAGCGGGATTGATTGATTTTTTAAAAATATTGCAAGGGGTCCAATGATAAAAAACTGCCATATGGGGTACGGTTGATAAAAAATTGTGTACTCTTTTTTTTGGTGGGGTCAAATACCGGTCAAAATGGTTTATTCCATTGATAATCGCATATGTAAGGCGGAATTCAGATAGCCCTACCGCGGCAGGTGGCACGCGACGGCAATTATCTGAATTCTCACGTCCTGGTCACAGGTTCAAGTTTTGCGGCTCCGGATCGATGTACCGGGAGCATCGAGATTGTCCCGTGTTACATGTATGGCTGTGGTAATTCATTGAAGCGCAGTTGTAGGAAATGCTTCCATTGCCAAGTATCATATGATCATCCAATCGAACACGAGCGGGCTTGGGGATCGTGTAACTTAAATGGCTGTAAGTGGCACAGCCCAGATATGAGAGGTAAGTGTTACGGACACGTACACTGCGAGCAATACGTCCCATGGCAGCAGACACGTCACCCTCTTCTTTGTTTCTTTGATCAGCAATTGGAAATCATGCCCCTGCATCACTGAAGGCAAACAAACCCCAGGAACAAAAAGCATGTCGTTCAACTCGACTTCTGTTGCCAGTCAAAATGGTTTGCATTATTACACTGTGGAGCGGGAACATACACATACAACAACTGTTGTAGATGAAGAACTCTATTGAACCATGAGAGAGATGCTCACACAACCCGGACAGCAGCGTCGAACACACACACAGAAAAGAGCATGTAATGATTGTTTGGCCTGAATCCAGCGAGTAGAAAAATGTGCTCGCAGTTCGGAAATCGTTGGATTGAACATTGCCAGAGACAATGGACATCAACAATAAACTTTAGTGCCCCAGGGCAAGGAGAGGAACAGCAAGTGCATTTGGGAGATTTTGAACGAGCGTAGAGCCGCTTGAGGAGTCCGCGATAAATTTCAGAGCGGAAAAGAGCCAATAAGCGGAGATGACGCAGAAAGCGCCCAAACCGCCCGCCGTTTATATCCTTTGCCCATACGTAATTACACAGCCTGCTCATATCGCTGCAGTCCTCAAGAGCGACATGTACAGCAGTACAGCGTCATGTGCAGCATTCAGATAGGGATAGATGTCAACGTATACAGAGCAAAAAAAATCGAGACGCCAATGGTTAAAAGACTGAGTAATAGTACAGTGGCACTCATTCAGCAAACGCAACGCCGAAAGCACCCTCCACATCAGCAATAATATCCGCTGCGCTCTCAATCCCCAGCGAGAACTGTGCACAATGGTCAGCCTCCGGCTCAAACTCAACTCGCGACGCAAATCAACTCACCCGGATCGTATCCTCAAATACCCCACCCTTTGCCTTCTCCTCCGCCGTAAGCTGCGCCTGGATACTCATATGCGGGGCCACAACGAGCGTCTTGGCGTCGCCCACATTTGCATGGTGCGACGCAAGCTTGAGATTGTCAATGACGGCTCTAAGTTTCTCGAAGCCGCCCGCGACGCGGAAGGTGATGACGCCGCCAAAGGCGCCGGGACGAAGGACCTTTAGGGCTAGCGCGTGGGAGGGGTGCGTGGGGAGGCCGAGGTAGTTGACGGATAGGACTTTCGGGTGCGCTTCGAGCCATCTACGATGTAGCATGGTCAGATTACTTTGATGCAAGGGACCTGCGGTGACGAACTTGGCGAGTGCAAGAGCGTTATCGCATTGGCGCTGCGCACGCAGACTGAGAGTCTCAATGCCTTGGAGTACCGAGAACGCGGATTGTGCGCTCAGGCAAGGACCGAGGTCGCGAAGACCCTGCGTCCCCAAATTAATCAATGAGATACCAAAAGAAGAGGATATAGCAGCCTGAACTCACCTCAAACCGGGCCACGGTTGCAAACCCAGCCGGATACGTGACCTCTGCAAAGTTTATGCCACCGTACGCTGGGGAAGGCCCGTTTACCGAGGGGAACTTGTCCGAGTTGCGCCAGTCGAATTTTCCTGAATCAACGATGACGCCCGCGAGGGTTGTTCCGTGTCCACAAAGCCATTTTGTCGCCGAGTGAACTGTTGTAAACGGTGTATACAGTTTTGCAGTTGCAGGGAAGCGACGTACCGACGATATCCGCTCCGAGGCTGATGGGTCGGATGAGGTATCCGCCCATCCCGAGAGTGTTGTCTACAACGAGAGGGATTCCGGCATCGTGCGCAACCTACAGAGGAAGAATTTAATTCGCAATACGCGAGAGGGAAACGGCGACGCTCTAACCTTAGCAATGGCCTCAATATCGTAGAGCATCCCGTCGGAGTTCGCGATTATCTCGAGGAATATAAGCTTGGTTTTACCGTTGATAGCTGCCGCAAAGTGGGCTGGATCGGTGGTTTCAACGAAGGTCGTGGAGATTGCGAGGCGGTCAAACGCGACTTCATTGCGCCATGAGTTGTGGGTGGAGAAGGCGAGCAAAATGAAGACGAACCTTTGAACTGGGTGTACGTCTTTTGGGAATTTCAGGGTGAGCAGCGGAATGCGTGGATGAGGAAACACTCACGCCGCCATACAAACGCGCACTATAATTTGTGAAAATAGTGAATACGACTCCCTTCCAGCAATTATTACTACGCACGAAGACACGATGTTATCCCCCGCACGCGCGAGCGTGGTGACGGTCAACATCTGGGCAGCCTGCCCAGAGCTCGTCGCGACAGCAGCGACCCCTCCTTCCAGTGCGGCGACGCGCTTCTCGAGGACATCCTATGCCACGAGGGGTTAGCGGCGTCCATCGGAGACTGGATCCGTACGCACCACCGTGGGGTTACTGACGCGCGAATAGATATGCCCGAGCTCCCTGCAAAACCATTGAGTTACGCAAAGGGCGTCGGTCCGAGAGGACGAACTGGTTCGTAAACAACCGAGTCGCGCGCTGATTACTTGTTAGTTCGGGATGCGGCAGAGGAATGGGAGACGCGCACATCGACGGTGCCAAAGTCCCAGGCAGTGGACTGGTAGATCGGGACGGCGACTGACTTGGTCGTGGGGTCGACGGTGTAGCCTGCATGGACTTGCAAGGTCTCGAAGTCGGGCTCTCTACAAAGGAGCCAGTTAGCGCTGAGTCTAGGTCGGATGCACGGACAGGCAAAGTAACGGACCTGTAGAAGGCGGGACAGGAGGCGGCCATTGGGGATTCGTGGATGGGTGTCAGAAGGCGAGTCGTCTAAAGCAAGCGGCGAAGCTGTGTTCGAACTCTCCCACCATGTCGGCCATCAGTGAGATTTCGATCGTGGCCTTTGAATGATAATCATCGTGCACGCTGCTTTGGGCGGTGTTTCCCCGCCCGCAACGGTCGTCTGACTCAATCTCTTCTGAGAAGTCGGGTTCGTTCGCAATCTCTTCTTCAACACGGAACAAGAATCTGTTAGATTCTTCATCAACCAATCCCCTGCTCGCTCTTCAACACCTGAAGGGTCGGTGCTTCCCCGTCCCGTCGTTTTGAGGCCTTGAGGCTAAAAACAGGCCTTCAGGGGCAGGGCCTGGTAATCCCCGGTCAATTCGGCAAGTGTGTTGTAACCAGAAGCGTTTGATCGACATGGGCTGACCCGTGCAGACCCTGGGAAACACGGCCTGCCGACGTCTGATCGGCAGAATCTGCCAGACATGGGTCGACGCCCTGCCGGCGTACGTCTGCAGAGGTGTGCCGACCCCCGTCCGCACAGGTCGTCAGACCCATCGTACGCTGCGCCTGTTTCTTTTCCATTTCCCACATACCGTCCCTGAAGGCTCCCTGACAACGGTAACGTACATTGTCGTACATGGCCTGGAACGTGGTGATGTGGGTCCAGATTTGGGCACGTCTCCGCTCCGATAGCGCAGAAAATAATAGAATGTGTGTATTAGCTCTTCTAGAACTAACCTACATTATTTCTCAATGTTGCAACTCGTTTTTGCCCTGTGCATTTCGGAGTTTTCTCCTGATTTGGAAAGAAATGCTGTATCTTTTGATTTGTGGGTCCGCAACGAGATCGCCCTGTCAATTAATGATGCCTTCCGCACGCCCCAGGGCCCCCAGATACATCAGCAAATTGACAAGTCGTCTTTTACCGAGCTTTTTCTGCTTTTAAAAGACGAAAAGCCAAAAAAGATGAAAAGCACTCGCAGCTTTTTTAATCCAGGCCCCTGATCTTTTAAAAGCCAAAAAGGCCCAAAAAGCCAGTATAAGCTGCTATATAAGCCAGGGGAAAAGAGACCAAAAGAGCTCATAAAAGACACACGTAGACAGAATAATCGTTATATTGATGCTACGAACACAAATACAGATATAAAGGTAGTTCCGGTCGATCCCACCCCAGCGTGTCAAGCGTTGGCATTGCATGCCCTAGCGGCGAAGCTGTGTCTACGCTACCCATTAAATCCAAGAACTGGGAGACAAAAAATATCAGTTTACTATCCGAAGTAAAACACGAAAATACGCACCAGCGCGAGAACGAATGTCTACTCGGCTCGGTCGGGGGAGTGCAACAAAGGCCCGAGGATGCGTGCGGACGGACAAAGGATCAGTATTAAATAGAAGGGATCGAGTTCTGCAACATACCATGTCACCCAACTGCTGCACAAGATCCCAACGAATGCCAGGTGCACCAAGCGTGCACTTAGAAGAGCACCAGCTACTACCAGACAGCCACACTGTGGACGACCTCGGGCACTGGAGTGAAGAATATCAGTAAAACAATAGAGGCAACACCAGATATCAAGGCCACATATGGCCAGGGAGCGATGCAGCACAAGGAGACGAAGAGGAAGCTGTATGGACAGGAGGGGCTTGACTGGGCTTGAGCAGGATTGAGCGGGCTCGAGCGGGCTTGAGAGGGGTAGGGCTTGCATAGGCTTGCGGGTTTGCGGGCTTGCGTATACTAGATGCCGCAGCGGAGTCGGCGTCAGGCAGACAACTTGAAGGATTGGCATAATCATAGGACTTCAGAGATGGCATTGGGGCAGCGAGGGTACAGGCAGTAGGAGGCAGTAGGACGGGCGCTGGGGGCGGTCGTGGTGGGAGGAAGAGAGAAGGGTCAACTTACATCACCATCATTCGATGCTGATTCGACCATCAAATCGCCCACGTGTGTCGGAGTTTGAATGACTTAGCGTTTCGAAATGTCGTCCGTGCCGTGTATATCCACCATCCCTTGCACCATCCGCAGCGAGAACGGGGTTATCTGAAGCCTTATGCACGTTACTACACCCATTCAATGGCACAGCGACTCACCGCCTTCAATTTTTTTTGCATGGTAGACAACTTGAATTTTGATTGATATTTGCTTTCAACTTCTCAAGTTGGGCTTGCGATGTGCAGTGAACAGCTGTTCGCCAACGGGCCTGAACACCAGTAAATACTTACACCAAATTTACACCGGAGTTGTGTGATCTTGGAAGCAAAGAACTGAAAAGCTGAAAAGCGCTAAAAACGAAGAAAAGCACTACGAAAAGTGCGAAAAAAGCTGGAAAAAAGCTAAAAGCTCGAAAAGTGGGGGAAAGCTCAGATAAAAGCACTTGTCAATTTGCTGATGTAGGCATTGAGACAAGGAACAGATGGCCTACTTACGTCTACAGACTTTGGGTGGGTCGGCATGGTGTGCCGACGTCCAAGTCTGCAGATCTCTGCGGACGGGGGTCGCACATCGCTTGTGCAGACGACCCCACTGAACGCAGTGATTCATTTCCGCTCCATTCAGCCCGCAACAGAT
Organism: Mycena leptocephala; assembly: GCA_029378395.1. Classification (NCBI taxonomy): domain Eukaryota; kingdom Fungi; phylum Basidiomycota; class Agaricomycetes; order Agaricales; family Mycenaceae; genus Mycena; species Mycena leptocephala. The sequence continues at coordinate 122,898 of JARJLF010000458.1, forward strand.
ATTTGTCTGACCCCTTTGACTGACATCTGGATTACTTACAACGTTTGCGACCTAATTCTCACTTGAGGATTTCCCGAGTTTAAGAGCCAACGATGGCAGCATGTCGACGAAATATTCGGGTTGTATGCCAGCGGCATGCATTCCCGCAAGCAAGAATAAAAAAACTCGAAGTTCACTTGAACTTCGAATGTGGCATGAGATGTCTTTCGAGAGATATTTGCTGGCCACCTGGATGGAGTCCCTACTCCCATCCAGATTTTCGTATCTGCAAGTTACTAGCTTCCCTGTCCCTCAACTGATGGGGTCCGGACAGCTGCGTCGGGAAGGGCAGCGATATTCCGCGGGAATATGTCTAATAAGCTTATGGGAAGTCACCCAATGGGGCAGCTGAGAGGAGATCTCAGGCTGATACCAAGACATGTTTTCCCGTCTTTTGCGCCACATCACCACGTGTACACCTTCCGGACGGCAGAAGTACGCCTTCCAATGCATCCATTCCAGTCTCAACACCTGTCGCCTGTAGGGTCGATGTTTCCACGTCCCGTCCCCCTGATCTCTTCTGAGAAGTTGGATTCCCGTTTTCAATCTCTTGTTCAACACAATGCAGAACAAGAATCTGCTAGAATCAGCCAATCCCCTGGGCATCAAGCCCGCTCTGAAAGAGGATCTCGGGCTGCCAACAAGAGACGGGAGAACAGTCTTTTGCGCTGTATCACCACGTGTACACCTTCCGGACGGCAGAAGTGCGCCTTCCAATGCATCCATTCCAGTCTCAACATCTGTCACCTGTAGGGTCGGTGTTTCCACATCCCGTTCCCCCGTAAAATTGAATTTTTCTAAAAAGTTGGATCCCGTTGTCAATCTCTTTGTTCCACACAGTGCGCAACAAGAATCTGCCAGATGCCTTCGTCACCGATCCTCTCTGCATCAAGCCCGGTAACACTCGAATCTGTCGGGACCTATGGCGCGGTTGGTGTAGTTGTACAAGAGCGCGGCGGGGTGCTCCGCACCCCACCACTTCGGTTGAAATGTTCAAGTTGAATTAAATCCGGTCGAGCTCGATCGCCTTGGCCATGGGGGAGCTGGGCGCTTGTTCAAAGGCGTTGTGGGAATTTAACCTGGCTTCTCAGCTGTTTATGCGGTGATAATCCGTCGAGCTGGGCTGATGTCTCCAAAGGCGGGGCTTGGGGGGCTTCAGACGGACATGCTTAAGTTTATACAGAGTTAGATTTAGATTAGGGTGTTTCAGACATTCCAATTTGCGACCCAACTTGGCCCCAACTTGAGCTCCAATTTCGACCTGAACTTCATCAAGTTGGGGTCGAAGTTGGGAGCAGAGGTGTGAACGCCCATCAGGCTCGAGATCAGCTCAAGTTGGTCTTGGCGCCGTAATAAGCTGGGATAAGTGAAGTTGGGAACGAAATCGGACATCAAGTTGGGATCAAGTTGGATGTCAGGTCGTGGGGTGAGGCACGATTTGATATCCAACTTGGTTCCCGAACTATTTTGTGTCCCAACTTCAACGCAAGTTGGGGCCGAAGTTGGGACTCAAGTTGGGCCCCAAATTGGGATGTCTGAAACACCCTATTTTATGCACCCGAGCGATGCCGGATCAAGTTCTGATTCTTGACTTCTGGGAGATAAAAGCAATGGTCGCGTTGACTCCCCCGGCAGAATCGACACCATCTAGCCATGTCTGCCCTCATGCTCCTTGCCCGCGACGGTGCCAACATCTCTCCTTTGTTCGGACCCACCTGGTGGGGCTTTGTGTTCAATTTAGTGTGAGCACGCAGTTTTCCCTCATCCGTAAGTAGTAGCTCACCAAAGGGCAGCACGTTTGGTATGAGCCTGCTCCAGGCATGGACCTACGTACGCACCTCGGACCAGGACCGCCTCTACGTGAGGATCAGCGTAAGTTTCCAAATTCCTCTGTTAGACTTCGCGGGTTAACACCGGGCGCACAGGCTTTGATGATGATGCACGTTCTTTCATATTCTTCCAACGGCCGTCTTGGGCTAACTTTTTTTCAGCCTCATGGACATCACCTCAACTGGGCTCGTTATAACCATCATTAGCGACGAGCTCATCAACCATTTCGGGGGCATGGATAAGTTCACGCACATTAACCCGTACGTCCCGCCGGCCATAGCCCTCCCTCTCCGAAGCTGAAAATGTGCCTCAGTCAAATCGCCGGCGAGTGCTACATTGCCATGACCATCGCGTACCTGTGCGTAATCCTCCCCACACCTCTTCAACTCAACTGAACCAGCGGCATGCAGCGCGCAGATCTACTTTATCCACCAGATCTACTGGGTCAAGCCCGCTGGGGGCAGCCGCGGCCCAATCATCGTATTATGGGGCATCTTCATACTTGCTACCATCGGCTGGGTGTTCGGACTCGCCTGCGCGACCATGATGATGATGGACCCCACCACGCCCCACTACAACATCCACTTCCAGGTCGTCTTTGGCGGATCCAAGGGAGCCAACGCGGTCTGCGATTTCATCGCGACGGCGATGATGGTCAAGTACCTCAAGGATACCTCCAAAGACAGCGTAAGTCGGCTTTTCTTGTGTGCAGACCTGAAACCCATCTATGAGTAGGCCATCAAATCGACCTCGAACCTGCTCGACGCGATCTGCCAGCTGTTCATGAACCGCGGCTTGCTTGTCGCGCTCATTCAGGTCTTCACCTTCGTCATGTACTTCGCGTTCAATAACACGCAGTACTGGATCGCGCCGCACCTCGTCCTCACCAAGGTCTATGTCAACACGTTCTGTGAGCATCACGGCTCTTTCTTCCCTACGCGCCCTCACCAATGACAGTTGCGATCCTCAACTCGCGCACCTACCTCCGCGAGAAGTACCTCAGTGGCGAACCTGCCACGAGCAGCGGCTTCAAGACCGCCTCTGGTCTCACCTCGGCTGGGACGAAGAGTTCGAACACGATTGCGTTTGCGGCGCATGTCTCTGTCGAGGTGGGTCCGGTTAGTTGCTGCACGTTCGGTGGCTAACGGTCTTGGTTTTATATCAGCGTGTCGAAAAGCACGATCGGGATCTGGACGCCGACAGCATCTGACTTGAAATTTGAACCTACGAGAGCGAGGGTGCGGGAGTGTATTTATTGATCGGATATATCTTTGGTGGCGAGGCCATCATACTCCCGTGAAGGTGTTGCCATTTATTTCGTAACTGTTTGGTACCTGTTGTTGTCTGAGCGTTGACTGCTCAAATATATAGTTCGTTAGTGCCTCCTCCATTGTAAGTACATGGGTGGTTTGTTGAGGGAGAAGGAGCACGTTGGAGTTGATACGGGATCTTGGCGTCCTCGTTAGTAAGTCGTAAACACCGTGTAGTCGTACGTTGTACGTGAGCTGCGGACTGAAATCGTGCTGCCGCTGTGTTGACTGCGCGAGAAGCCACAAGAGGGACGCGGGGAGACGAACCCAGTCCGCCTCCCTGGAGTCCTTGCAGGTTCGAACGGAGAGCAGGTGTGCCTCGCGCACCCTGTCCGAGGTCTACTAGTGGGACCTTGAATAACTGTGAGGTACTCGAAAGAGCCCAAGTTGCGGGACATGGAACAACTACCTGCAACTCCTCGTCAATATGAATTATTGGAAAATGGATACTAGTGCCAGGACGACCCGAATACCCACGACTTCACTCATCAAGCACGAGACATGCACATCGGGCTCCACCTCGAAAATCGGGGCAAGAAATCGAACATTGTGAAAAGAAATCGAAAATTAGGGAAGTAAAAGGGAAAAGACACCGAACCATCTCGGGCGCTGGGAGTCGAACCCAGCTTGCCTGTTTAATATCTGCACCCTACACATAACGAACCGGAGTGCACCACGCACCACGTCAGAGACGGTCTACTGCAAAATGAACGACCGACTTGCAAGCGTCGGCCATTGGGTCGCACAAGGATGGGATCTATCCTGGTTGCAAACGAACAGCGAGATCAGTGGTGAGGAGGGACGGTTCAACAAATACAGTTCAACAAACAGTGAGGACCAACTCACAATTAGCGGACATCCTCAGTGGATGCCAGTGCATGAGTGATGACTTTGCGTCCCATCTCCATGTACCTCCTCCCCGCATCAGGGAAAGCCTACTTTGGTAATTTTCCCCCAAATTCCAGGTAATTTGGAAAGTGCTCGCCGAATTACCTGAATTACCGCCAATCACCGCCAATTGCCGCTAATTACCGTGATTACCTAGTACAAAATTTCCCACCATCTCTAAACAACAGGAATCAGTAAGGGAACGATCACCACACATAGTGGCAGTGTATTCCCTGCATTCTGGCAATTTTCGAAGCATGCACAAGAAAAGATGTACACAGCCAACTTAATCTAAGGTCTATTCGAGCCTGCCCTAACGCCGCGTGGTGTGCACGTGAGCGCGTAGGACAGTTTGTTTTGATTTAGCCACACCAAGATCAAACACCTTTCTTCCTTTCCCCCCACATCGCTTTACTCGTTCTCCACCATTCTCGCCCTTCAAGCCCTCTGCTGCCGCCCACCACATGGGCCATGCATCCCAACGGCTTGGGTGCATGTTTCAGCTCAATTTTCAGGTACGTATTAGTCTCCACCTCTTCCATGTGCGACGCTCTCATTACCACCTCCGACTCCAGCTACCTTTGTCAATTCTGTCGCCTCTGGACCAAGATGCATTCTACTACCCTGCAGCAACTTTACGCCACTTCTCGGTACGTTGCCATGCTGCCTCGTGAACCTAGCCCCAATGAGATGTCGTTGTCCTTCAGGTCCCCGCCGCTTCCCCTCATCGAAGCGCTCACTCTCCTCGTCCCACCCCGCCTCCCGTCGCCCGTCCTCCCCGCCGCTATACCCCCGCTCCCCGCCGATGTACCGCTCCTAGCCTCCCGCTATACGTTGCCAGGAAACGGAGGCAGCTGTAGCGCTGCATTCGAGATGGTGGGAGTCCGTAACCCCTCCTTTTGTCTCTCTTATTATCCTCACGCTGACGGCCTTCCGACAGGCGGCGTGGATCGGTCTCCTGGATAACGCCGCGGGGTCCCAGCACGTCTGGTGCCTACCTACTGCCCGTTTCCCCCGGAGACTCGCCAACTCACACGGTGTACGTATGAGGTACGTACATCTGGACTGTTTGCTGCAGTCCCTCCCCTGCCCATCTCCCGTCCCGCCCCCTCCCTCCTCTCTGCCACACCGCCTCCAAGCCTCCCTCCACCCCTTCTTTCTCTCTGATATCATCTGACGCGTGACCCAGGTAGAATCCATTCAACGCCGTCTGCAAACCGACGCTATCAAATACGGATGCGGAGATCCTCAAACAGTATGTGGTGCCTGTTGCGAAGCCCGCCGTGCGTCCGCCCCTCCATCTTTTGTGGCAGCGCTGATGTCACGTCACAGATGTTCAGCTCCGCTCGGCTCCGAATGTGTTATGAGCATCTGCGCGCAGATGCTGTGAGCATGCAGGTATGTGCCGCCGTTGTGGTTTGACTGATGTTGTTTTTCCTAGTATCCTTTTGTGCTTCTGTACGGCTCTCAAAGTTCCCTAGTCTTATTCCACTCAAAAATTATGGCTCCGTTGCAATCTTACAAAACTTGTCCGATTCTTATTCCTTTTCCCTCATTCTTTTTTCAGGCATTGGGCCCCTACTTAATGGGATCCTAATGAACCCACAACATTCCCTGTCCGACGAGAACTCATCCTTCTGCAGGACAAAGACCCAGGTGGTGGAAATCGGCCGGCTACTGGATTGCACCCTAGATACACTACATATACTACACCTCCCCCCCCCCCTGCAGTAACTTGCTCATACCCTGGCCATACCTTGTCCAATTGTTTACGTCTCTTCAGATTTGGAATTTCAAAAATTTGCATCTTCTAGCAGTCCAAGGATTGTGGAAATTAGCCAAGACTTGCGGAAGATACGAAGCCAACTACAAGTTTACAACAAGGGGGGTTGTCTTAGCAGGAATCTTACTAGGGAAAAGATTCACTCCACATGTACAATTGGGTCAGATCCGACGGATAAGGGAGCGAAACAAGGGCTGGAAACAATTTACCGTTAACGTTCCGGTTTTGCACACCCTTTGTGACTTCTTTTTGCGTCCGTTTTGCCTCCCTTTGCACCATCTCGTGGCCGGAAACACTGCTTGAGAGCTTAAACTGCCTTAGAGTATCGGGGACATGCGCTAGGTACTCAGAATAATTATGCAACACTGTAGTTTAGCTCTAATAGTTTTGCTGCATGCTTTATCAAGTAAATTCGAAAACGGAATGCACACAGGAAGAGGAAAAGGCTGTAAAAAGGAGCTCCTATTTTAGATCAAGGTTGGGTCGCACCCACTGTCGCAAGCGTTGCGACACCGCTGCTGCTGGACATAATCGGGCAATCTTTAGTCTTGGATATCATGTCCATCAGTTCAAATGTGGGCTGCAACCGAGGTCGCAAGCATTGCAACACAGTTTTGTATAACAGATACGATATGGGCCCGACCATATTTGAATATATTTGAATATGGTCATGTATGGGTTTGGCTGCCTGGGGACCTTAGCGGCGGCAGTAGACTCTATATATCTATGGCTGGATTCAGAGCTCTGAATCCCGCATGTGGCTGTGCTCTAGCGTCTTCCGAACTTCCCAATCAGTGGCTCCGGTCGCGTGTTTTGCGTTTTCCGCTCTAGGAAGTGATGCCATCAAAGGATTTTCGATATAAAAGGCAATCGCAAACATCATATCTACCTTCCTGAATTTTTTCGAAAATTATCTGACACTTTTTTTTCCCACCTGTTCGTCTCGGAAGGCCAAAAAGCACAGCCACTGGTTCAGAAGTTCGGAAGACGCTAGAGCACAGCCACATGCGGGATTCAGAGCTCTGAATCCAGCCATAGATATATAGGCTCAACTTGTTTGATAGAAACTTAAAGACCTCGCTTTTTTCTCGGACACCGTCAAGATACGCACCAGTCGCTCTTCACGAACCGGTGAACTCCCATCACAGTCTGGTTGAGCACCAGCTTCGCTCCGAGTCGCCAAGGCGGAGAATTCGGAGGTAAAGGAACGGTACAGGGAACACGAAACTCGTGATCTCGAATTGCAGCCCGAGTTCCAAGTCACACCCGCGACGAGATACGGATTCGCATCTGCGCAGAACGGGTGCGGCTAGGGTGCTCTAAGACCAAGTCTTTGGCCAGGAGCGGGAGGGATGCCGCCACATCATGCCCGCATGACGTCGAAGTAACGTGGCGGTGTGCATCGCGCGTTGGGACTAGGAGCAGAAAAGGCCGGTGAGATCAGCAGAGGGAGAGCAATCATATGTTCGTACCGTGGGTACGTACGACCAACGCTAACTGTCCATCACTCTCACTGCGTTCCGCTACCTGCTAAACTTAGTCTGCTTAGCTCATGACGACTGTGCCTAGCTGTGCGTAGCCGGCTACACAGCCTCTGCCTAGCCGCCTAAACTCAATTTAATTTTAGCTCATGTGGACTGTGCGTAGCCGGCTAAACTCGGATCAGCGTAGGTATGCGTAGCTAAGTCCAGATGACTAGCCTCAGCTACACAGAGCTAGAATCACTGAAATTTACTCTTCCACTGCAGAGGCACCAAGGATATAAATACATATTCCTAGCTCTGCATAGCCGACTAGACAGAGGCTGAGGCAAACTCAGCTACAAAGAGCTTCAGATAGCTAAGAAGAGCTAGCCAGACATAAACCGAGCTACGGAGACTATGCCTAGGCCAACTAGACTCAACTACACTGAGTCATCTCGGTGGCTATGGCTAGCCGACTAGACTGAGGCTAAGTTTAGCAGGGACCGGAACGCAGTGTCTCAATCCTTTGAGAATCCAGCCACTTGCATAGTACATGGAGGCGGCTGGGTCAACGGATGTCTGTGCAATATAAAGAAGGAAGATTGAGTGAGAACGAGGAAAGAATAGGGAAACTAGGACGAAAGCGCACCTGAAAAAGCCGCCGACCCAGACGATGAAGATGAAAACCAGCACAACCACGAGGAGCGTCGTGCGGATGCCGCCGAGGACAATTTGGAAGGAGTCGCGTTCGTTCGAGCCTGCCGCCTGCGTCGAGATATTATTTCAAGCAACGAATATATAAGTGAGCGGAGAATGGACGCACTCGTAACCGACGAGGCTGTCCTGCCGACTCGGACGAAGGCATGTTTGGCCGTGGCGTAGCACGGGAACGAATCAGCGGGTGCTCGGGAAGTAAGTACATATAATATGCGAACCTTGCCGCCCACGCTTGACCCCACATGTAATAGGCAAGAGCACCAGTAATCGCGCTCTGGTCTACGGAGAGAACGGACGGGCCGCGGTCGACCTCATCGTCCTCGCCATCATCCCTGTCACGCTTCTTGTATTCGGTGATTTCCTTCGCGACATTCAGAACGGGCGGGGATAATTAAGAATTAATGCAACAATACCTTACGGCATTTAGGGGTGACCCCAATCTCGAACTCGCACGGGAGATACGACGAGGTACGAGGTTAACTCAAACATTCGTAACGCTGATGATCTCTCTTTTCTCCTCAGGCCACTCGGACCTGTGCTCTGCCTCGCCCGTTCGCCTACGAACTGCGATACAACACTGGCCTCGCGCCTCCCCCCTTTCCACTCTTCGCGAGCGGCTCAGTTCGTCTCACTATGAGCTCGTCGTAAACCGCTAGGGTTAGTCCATCAATTCCGCCTATTGAACCTTCGTCTTCCCCCGCCCATTCTCGGTCCCGCCCGCTTAGAAACTCGAGCCTCCGCCTTGGGGCTCTCCCCTTTGATCTCCGCGTCTTGTGCGTAGGTCGGCCAATTCGGCAATAAAAGCCATCCTTCTTCTTGCTCTGGTGGGCCTGATGCGTCGTGAATGCTGTTATTGCTTTTTCCTTACCGTGTTTACTTGCTGGAAATCCTGGTTCTGGTTCATGCCGTTTCGTCTCGAATGCGATGACTGCTTTTCAGTTCTCCGTTTGTCCGTTGAGCGATCTGATGATATATGCGTGCTTCTGCGATTCGGGACTGGGAGCGCTGGGAGAGCATGATGTTGAGCTCTTTAGTTCCAGTTACTTGTGGTGAGGTTTGGATGACGGTTCTCTTTCCACTTGCCTTCACTTCGGTCCAATTCATTTCCCTGCCTTCTCAGAAAAGACAATCCTTCAAGTTCTCCCCACTGAACAAGTAAACGAGCGCTTCCTTGAAGCTTCCCGCATGTATTACACTGTTGGGACTGTACTGCTCGGACCGATGCCACGCACAGCCTCACCATCGCTTGTTGAGTGCCACCGTGATGACCACCCCAGTCCCCCGCTTCTCGCGCATGGCCACGTCGCCGCCAGACGACGATATCTCGGAGATCCTGCCCAACTTGCTTCTCGGAAGGTGCTCGAACCTTTGCCTCAGTCTCTTCTTTGGGTGGGCGGGCACAAAACTCATTGGATGTCCTAGCGAAGCAGGCGCGCGCAACTTGGCACTGCTGCGCAGCCGAGGGATAACTCACATTCTGAGTGTGATACCGGATCCAATTTTGCCAGAACCGGACGAGGACGAAAATGGGTTTCAGCGGATGCAGATTTCGGTCCAGGATTGGCCAGACCAGGCGAGGCTCTTTGTTATTATTTCCCGGACATTGCTGGGATTTAACGATGACCCATTTCAAGGAGGCGAAGGCATTTATTGACGGCGCGCGTATTACTGCCCAGGAGGGTGTTCTGGTTCATTGGTTCGTGGCTACTGTGGTGCTTGGACCTGAAAGTCATTCTGTTCGCTTTTTTTAAATCCCTCAGTCACCAGGGCGTGTCGAGGAACGCGACTATTGTCGCGGCATACTGGGCGTCACTAACCCGTCCGCTATTCCACATGTCTGATGCCTACCTATATTCTCCCTTCCCGCGTTGGTACGCAAGATGTGGCGGTGCTAAACAGGGCCTTTTTTTTTTTTTTGTCTCTATATTTAGAATTTGTCCAAATCGGGACGGCCGGGGGGGGGCCATCCGTAGTACGAGAAGGGTAGGATTAGTCGGTGTTCTTATCAGTCGATACACGTGATGGAGATAACTACACTTTACCCAAAACCATCGTCTATCGAAAGCCTTTCAGTCTCGTTGAGTTGCTCCGAGTCCTGAGGAAGGCATAGGCGATACCCTCAGATCTAACTCTTAACGATACACACGATTTCACGCATCTTTACGACTTGGAGTGCCTTATCTCTAGAACGACGTGTCACCCTCCTCTTTTGTATATTCAGAAGAGTTAGGAATTTCAATTATTAGGGATATCGTATATTCGATTCCTAATTGAAATTCCTCGAGAGTGACCGTATTTCATAGAGTCTTACCACATAATAATTATTGTTGTGCCTGCCGGGTATTTTGTGACTGAAACCCGTCAGGATCTAGTCGATCCTTACACGGAGCTTGTTCGAGGACAGCCAATCACCGACAAAAATCCGCCACATTGAAGACCACACTCGCTGGGCCAGCGTGCTACGCTCCTGCGCCTGCCGAAGGAACTTCACAACACCCTTCTTTGATCCTTCGTTCACATCGAACAACCCAAAGGCCGTGCATCTGCCGCAGTGGGAGGGAGGGGTCGATCCTTTGGCATCATATCAGCGATGGTGGCCGCAATATTCTTCCGATCCTTCCAACAACTATTTCTGGGGGTGAAAGCGACAATCATTTCCGCTATATAGGCGATAAATGATTTGCCAACGATTTCGTCGTCCGCTGAAGTTGGCAAAATGTCTGTTGGTGTCGCATTTGCCCGTTGGCCGCGGAGAGCAAGCTGCTCTGCCAAATCCGCTTCTGTGAAAGGTTCCATGTCTTCGATACCAACAACTGCGCAGTTGGTTGCGTTGATCATGTTGTTGGTATTGGAGAGGCGCTGCTGGGACTTCCGGAGGAAGATATTTATGTTGTCGAAGATGGCGAAAAAGACGCGGCCACTTGTGATTAGTTGGATTGCAAGCTGTATTGCATCCTCGCTGATGCGGACCTTGACGCGCTCGACAGTGCGGCTCGAAACACAGACACCAGCATTGCTGAGCATCAACACGACCCGAGAACTTGTTCCCGAAATTTTGAAGAAAAGGCCGAGAATGAGGGGTAACACATTGGTAGCACGATTGCGAACAAATGCTAGCATAGTGATGGTCAAGAGAATGACCTAGATATTATTTAAGGTTAATCGAGCGATGACGAGCAATAAATGTGCATACAAAAATAAGATTCCGCGAGAATCCGGGGTAATCTCTTGTCCAACTGCGGCCAGACGAATCCCCGGGGTCTGCATCACCCGATTCGAGGTTGGGGTCATCGTTTGGATCATCTTCCCAATCTCCCTCTCCAGTTGGCATAGGCTCGTCTTCCTCTGCTTTCTTCCGCTTCCTCGATGCGTTGGGAGATGCACAGAAAGTAAGCAGAAGCTCCCAGGTGAAAGGTGCCAACCCCTTGATTATTTCTATTAATTTGGTCGGGTGTAGCATTTCTCGAAGCTCCCGAATTGTAAGTGTCTTGAGCCGTATGCTCAGGAGTGGACTGGAAATGATTCGGTTGCTGTCCTGCAATGCCAGCTCATGTGCGCAGGGAATTGTCATCTCCCTGAGATATTTCTGTGTGTTTGGATAGCGGGTTTTGTCGCGCCAGAGGCTGAATACCATGGCGGGTCCGAATCGGGCCTCGGCCGTGGCTTCCGAGGCAAAAAAGCCCATGAAGTGCGAGATTCGAATGGTGACAGCAGGTATTTCTGTTGTGAAAAGCAATTGCAGTAGCTGTCATGTTGAAATTGATAGGAAAATCATGAGCGAGAAGACGAGATGAAGTTTGGCCTCGAGAGTGAGGCCCTTCAATTCATCCCTTGAGAATTTTGACTGCCAGTGTTGGTTGTCATACTGGAGAGTAGCCAAGATTGAGATTTAATGGGTAGGAATAAATGTGGTCGAAGGAGAAGCAATTCCGGCATGCGACACTCGAGAAAATGACAATTTTCGGCGCAAGATCAAAATGAGTCACTAATGAGACGCGTCGCGTCACACGGCGCATCACGCTTCCCGATTCGGTCAGATTTGCACCGTGTCTTTTGGACGACTGAGAGGGTTTCAGACAAAATTTTTGCTGCAAGACCTTCTTTAAATAATGCCCGCATCAATCGAGTCATGAAATCCAAGGGATTCGGTGAAAACTTGCTCGGTCTGGCCGCAATTGATGGGAAATGTTGTCGATGAAAGCGTCGATGTACAATAGGAACGACTGGATTTTTTGCAGAACTGAATAAAGGGGTGCATGCAGCAATATTGAATGAACAAGTCATCAGCTTATACTGAGAGATTCAGACTTGAAATGCGTGAGTAATTCTCCTCAGAACACATCCCTTGTTTGTGCGAGTTTGGACCAAGCCTCTCTCCGAGATAGTCCGGCGCGCCGGACCGGAGACAGGCTTGCTCCGAACCTAATGTAACCCCTCGAGGTGATTGATGACACCCAGGCCCCCAAGTCGAAGAAACAGAGGAAGAGTGCAGATCAATGGCTGGCACTTGGTTGCATTGCTCAACTTGTATCTATTTCCATACATTTCAACGCTTTCTTGTTGATTAGCACACAATCAAGCTGAGAAACCATAGTATGTGAATTTTTTGGTCATCCCAAAATTTACTTTATGGATTCAAACCATATATCAGCCATGTCTTCTCAATTTAGCTATGCATTATTTCGTTTGACTCACCTCAACATGACAAATGGCATTGGAGGAGAGCCAACAGCAGTCATGTGGTGAAGATTTGCTTGTGCAAAGTGTCAGAATTAATGAAATGCCACCGCAAGGATTTGGCACTAAACATTTGCGACCTAGAAGCGTTGGAGGGGTACCTATGATACAGCTCTGGAAGAGGAATCAAGTGTACCACAACCATCCTTGTTTACTTCAATGCGACGTAAGAGGTAACAGTTGGTCATGTGGAGTGAATCTGGAGGCCAAGTAGTGGAATTTGACCTCGGGCATCAAGGAATTTCAGACTGTATCAGACATGACATTCTCATCTGGCTGTGTCATATCTGGATTGACTCCTTTGAACACAATCAATGGGGGAGAGACAACAGCAGTCATGTGGTTACAGCTTTGTTTGGATGAAACTGTCTGAAATGTTTTCAAGGATTGGGCACTAAGTATTTCTAACCCCAAAACATTGAAGGGACACCTATGCTACAGCTCTCAAAGAAAAATTAAGTATACCACAATCATTCTCATTAGCTTTGGTATGGCAGAAATGGAACAGTAGTTATGTGATTGCATGTGATTGGTGTTCAAGAGCAGAAGTGTGTTCAATGGTGAGATTTCAACCACAATCCCTCAGTTGTTCAATATTCATTGATTAGGATTAACTCATGCTAGTAAGAGATATAGGTGGAAAGTGGTGCATTAGCGAGTAGATCAGTTGGGTCTGAATGAAGGGTAGGTAGCAGGATAGAGGTTGTGTGGGTCATATATTTGAGGAAGGCAAGTTCAACTGAACGAACTCTTCTTGAGAGTTGGACCATTTCTGCTGGCTGACTTCAGCAGTGTTGTTGTTAAACCTCGGTCTTTTGCAGGATGAGCAGGACCTCCACCTCCACAATTCCGTGGCTTTTCTTCAGTGTTTAGCTACGTTTAAATATCACGCTGTCATTCTTGTTGCAATCCTCGCTTCGCTTCGGCATCTCAGGAATCAAAGCAGTGAACACAACTGCGGCATCGCCCATTGCGTGGGTAAGACAAACTATAGAAATCCATCATAGGAAAGATTATCATCGAACAAACAATATCACCTGCAAAAGTTTTTTCCGGAGGGTCGGCCGACCCCTCTCCCTCTCCCTGGGAAAAATTTCTCCTTGGGACTGATTGCTGACAGATTTTCTGCCGCTGTGTTCAAACATGGCCGGTGGGTGGGGGGCCCCATAGGAAATACTAAGATCATCCCGAGAGTATTCCAGCATGTATCTCATCAACATATTCTAGTGGCTGGTCAAAAGAACAAGGGCAAGAAAACCAGTATGCGAACGAGTCTGACTATGTTGAGAATACTACGATTTGTGACGTTTGTGAGACTTGTAGGTTGGGCAGATCCAACGCTTTCTGAAGCGCTCGTCTTCTAAATAGTGACGGTGGTACTGTGATAATATTGAGTTTACAAAACTCAGTGTTGAAAGTATATTGCACACCCATCCAGATTCACAACTGTCCACATATGTGCAGTGCAGAAAACCGCATAATGAGGATATTCTTTTTGGGATTATAGTGACGGTGGTACTGCGATAATATTGAGTTTACAAAACTCAGTGTTGAAAGTATATCGCACACCCATCCAGATTCACAACCATCCACATATGTGCAGTGCAGAAAACCGCATAATGAGGATATTCTTTTTGGGATTAGGTTAGAGGTTTGCCGCAATTATAAGTAGGTATCTGCACATAAACAGTGAACACAGTGTTTGCGTCCGATTCGGGTGGCTGGTCCGGCTACCAAGGGTGGCTCCCAGTCGGGATCTGCAACAAACTCATTGACTCAATACCTTCTATGTTTCCTCAGCTCTCCAGGAACGATGATCCTTTTTTGCGAGTCTGTTCATCAGATACTATACTGGCAAGGACATTGTCCATTGACTCACACTGTTTTTTTGAAGCGAACTGTGATAGTCTTATCTGTACTGTGAACAGATTTCAGTACAGGGGACATTACATATGATCCCAGGCATGCGGCATGCACATATGTATCGCATAGGACCCATATTGACTGGAATTATCATTCTAGAGACATTTTGACTCCAAATGACATTCTGCTCATGCTCTCGACTGGCATCTCGGGCATCTCGGACAAGTTACACTGTATATGAAACCTCTTCAACTTCACCCAATTTGGGGACGGGGTCTCACATTTTTTTAAAGTCTACAGTTGCTGCTGCATCTCCCATTCAACCTATGGTGAACCCTGACTTGAGTTCGGGTTGATCAGTCAGCGGTAGTGGAGATTGAATGCCCGATATTCCATTCAGAGTACTTCCATTCCCAGGTTATATTTTCTGAGCCTCTCTCTAAGGTCTACTCCGGGTTGAGGATATTTTTTTGTCGAGCCTGTGAATCCATGCCATCTGCCAGAGTCAATCATCCTGCATCGATGGAGGGACCGGGTGGCCCCTCGGCCTTGGTGAACTGGCAGGTTGTATATTTCTATAAATTTAGTCAGTGGCGACATCCGCTGAACTGCCTTCGCCGGAGTGAAGGCTGTGAAGCGAAGGTACATCTTGTTTCATTTGTCATTTGGGTGAGGAATTGATGATGGTTTCCCAAGGGTTGAAAGAATGGCCCAGCTTCGGGTGTGGGATTGATGGCCCAAGGGTTGAATTGATGTGGGTAGCACAGCCAACCCGAGTGGGAATTGATACGATAACCTTTGGTCACCTGCAAACCCCTTTAGGTACCCGTGATGTGTGGATTGTACAGATGTTTGCTGTGCGATGTAGTTTAAATGTGTTGAAGCAGAATTCTGTACTGTACACCTTCAGAAGTAGTCTATTGTGAGTACACTCTGCCTTAGTACAATGTTGTGACAGAGTAGACTGTAAAATAAGGTAGTTGCAGTGAAGTACTACATGTAAATTAATACTGTTCATGTCAACACGAAGCTGTAAATATTCTGGTTGAGTTACACATGCAGACTGTTGTGTTTAACTGCTCCTGTACATATTTTTTGACGAAAAAAGCTTTTATACATTATTAGAACAATTCGTGGCACCTGGTAGATGGAAGGCTTGGTAAGTCGTTATAACATACATCCTAGTTGTTTCGTCCATCGCTAATAGTGTATCGCTGCAGTTGGATGTTGCCATTTTGCTTCATGCGTTTGCGGGTCTGTCGACGGAGCGGGTGCAGGCGATCACGATGAACAGGGGCCATGAGGAGGAGCGAAAGGTAAGGGAACTGAACTCGTAGATGAGGTACAGTCATGTGAAGTAGTTACATCAACAATATGAACATTTTTTCTCTATTCTTTGTCGGTTGAGCGTGAAACGAGCAAACAGAAAGCCCAATAATGATTCTAATACGCGGTACGGAAATGCGGAACATATGGGCGGCCCTGCACTGCATAGTGCTTCCATAGTACTGCATAGTGTGGCGCGGTCTCTGCATAGTGCTACATAGGGGTATGTACCTGTGGCCACTATGGCACTATGCAGCACTATCAAGCACCGTCAAGTTTCAGGTCGTTTTCCAGATGCACGAACTTTGGATCTGGGTCAATTTCAAGTCTCTACATTGCAATTCGATTCCCTGCCCCCGGCGGTCTAGCACAACCCAAGGATACCATCGCCGTGTCCGCACCAACGGGGTTCGGGCCGGACAAGCCGAGACCTAAGGCAGGGAGAATGGGTCGGTCGTCAGGCTGAGAAAAAAATAATGGGTTTTTATAAATATGCTCCGATGAGGTCCGAGGCCCTTCTGGTCAACTTCTGGTATTGAATTATGACCATTTTTGAGATGTCTGAAGTCAAGGTGGGTGTGTACGTACTATTACTGTGAGTGTGCAATGCCTTGGGAAGCAGTCCGTTCAGTTGCATTGACTCAGGTTTGGTATATGCGAGGTGAAAATATGTTATAGGCTCTGACTGTATATACATTTGCTCAGCTACAATGCCACCGATCGGCTCTGAGCTTAAGCGCTTCCCACCTGGCAATCTACACCTGCAAAGTTGGGGATGGTCAAGAATAAATTATTTTTGAGGTGTTTATGAATTTACAGTACCGAAGGGGCATTTTCTGATCCCCGCGACCGATTCACCCATATCTCGACGGATTCTACACGGAATGGGATGAAACATGGCTAGATAATTCGGCGTAATTTGCGCGCAATTAGTGATAGAAAATTTTTGCCAAAATAGTCGGTGAGCTGGGTTTGTGAGCAATTTTGGGGTCAATTCAATTTACCGGAATCAAGGCATGCTCAAATAACCTAGATTTTTGCGAGGGAGGAGTTTTATGCATTCCTGAACTTGTGATAGAGCCACAATCTGCAATATCCTAGTTTATCATGCTTGTAATGACATTGAGACAACAGCAATACACTGCAATCAGCAAACAGTGTGATATTTGGATCCACTGCTGAACTCTTTGCACATCTGACTCTATCACATCTTTGAAAATGTATTGGAGCCCTTTCTGACGAAAATCTACATCATTTGGATATGTCTAGATGCCTGTAAACTGTATTCATCCACAAAATGGCCGCTCAAGCAATGCCACTGAATATATAACACCTTTGCAAGTTTCGTTCTATCACTAATTCCACATGGGTTCGCTGAGTATTTCTATCCAGGTTTCACGTGAATTGGTGCAGAACCCACTGAGATACCGGGAATTCTTTGAAAATGTCCCAAAACAGAATATTTCTGATCTGTGCCTTCGGTACTGACAATAGTGTCGTTCAAAGTTAGCCTTTTCGCATTCCTTTTCGTGCTCCTTTTCGTCTCCTTTTCGCCATTTTTGCGCCAAAAATGCGAAAATGAAACAAAAAGGAGAATGAAAAGGAGCCCAAAAGGCCAACTTTGAAACCCCCCCCTCCTGTATTTTCGAGAAGGAAGCCTAGTAGGAGAGTATTCCTTCTCTTGAACACATTTCGGCAGTCATCGGCAAGGGATCTGCCGTTGAAACTTCGAGCGGTGATCAGTGCACCCGTGTTTGTCTCAGAACACGGGAGCTGCTCCAGTCTTGTGATCAGCCTCTGCATGTCTCTTAGGATGTTTAGCAGGTGCTCTAGCAAGGGAGTGGTTACCACCACTGCGAATGACACTGGACTTTGCGGGTGCCTTTTCACGCGATTTTTTCGGAGAGGTCCAGCCCATGAAAAGTACAGATGGTATTCACTAACAATGGGTAGTAGCTAATAGGATAGAGAATGTGTGATGAGAACATATGTAATGGAGGGAAAGGACAAAGGGAATGATGGGATCAAAGTCTGGCGCAGAGTTCCAAATATCGGCAGAAGAAGGAGGACAAGTAGGACGATGAAAAGGAGCATTTTGGCGAAAATGGCCTTGCAAGCTCATTTTCGCCAAAATGCTCCTTTTCGTGGTTCCTACTTGTCCTCCTTCTTGGTTCAGGAAGATGAAAAGGAAAGTGAAAAGGAGACAAAAAAGGAGACAAAAAGGAGAACTTTGAACGACGCTAATGGCTGTAAGTGAGAGATTTGAGTGATTCGGCGTGGTCTGTGGTCGTTCAACATTATTTCTTGCTTTTCTCAACTGCTGGCATGAATTGCCCTATTTGGACGTCACGTGGTAAGGAGGGTCAGAGGGAAGGTCAGTTTGAAAAAATACGGTCCCAGGTATTTTTTTCTTCTTTCCGTACCCCCTTGGTCCGCACTCCATCTCGCCCTGCTGGTGAAGCTCCCATCTTGGTTGTCTCCCATGTTGGTCGGTCGCCTGGGGCCATGAGCGATGCCTCTTGTACGCCAGCACGTGGTCTGCAGAGAGCAGTGTCAAGCTACCAACTTGACAGAGGCTAGCCATTGAGCAGGCAATGGACACTATTTACCAGTATATCTATCTGCAAGTAACCGTGCTGGGCTCAATTTTATTACATTTGGAATATTGTAAACGCAAATGTTGACTACAACAAGTGAAAAATGTAGCAGGGGATGTTCAAAAAATATTGCTGTCAATATTTTCGGAATATTTTCTCAAAAACACCTCGTGGGATTGACTTCGTAATGTCGTGACAATGTCTGAGACCACATTTGTCAAACATTGAGCCGAAAACATTTCAGAGATATCCGTTTCAGATGGTGTACTGACACAGTCGGCACTTCGTGGTTCCAAGTCTGAAGCCGATTTTGGATTCGATAAAAGACTTTCAATGGGACATGTCCTCGCTGCCTTGAACTCGGTGATTCAGAAATGCCTGTCCCTCATAATCGTTGCAATCCCACTCAAAGATCAGGGTTTTCTCCCTTTGCAAGAAGCAGCTCCTTGATGTGTAGTCTCCCTCCGGCCAATGCTGGTCGGAGTGCCGTCCCATACTTGCCGCCTGCGATCGACATGTTAGCTGCAAATCATCGGGATTACAAAGCTTGTACCTTGAGCATTCACGTCTGCTCCCTTCTCGAGCAGCAGCTTGACGACTTCAAGATTTCCTGTGTACGCTGCTGCTTGGAGTGCTGTCCCATACTCACCAGCTGTGATTGAAATGTTAGCAGCAAATCATCAAGACCATAAAACTCATGCCTTGAGCATTCACGTCTGCTCCCTTCTCGAGCAGCAGCTTGATGACTTCAAGATTTCCGGTGTACGATGCTGCTTGGAGTGCTGTGCCGTACTTGCTGCCTGTGATTGACATGTTAGCTGCAAATCCTCAGGACCATAAAACTCATACCTTGAGCATTCACGTCTGCTCCCTTCTCGAGCAGCAGCTTGACGAGTTTCAGTCTTCCCTTGTATGATGCTGCTCGGAGGGCTGTCCCGTCCTCGCCGCCTGCAATTAACATTTCAGCCAGAAATCTTAAAAATAGCAAAACACTCGAACCTTGAACATTCGGGTCTGCCCCATGTTCAACAAGCAGCGTGATGATTTCTAAATTTTGCAGGTCCAAGCCTCTCTGCAGGGCTGTCCCGTACTTTCTGCCTGCAGTCAACATTTTAGCTGTGACTCCTCGGGATCCCAAAACTTGTACCTTGCGCATTTACGTCCGCTCCCTTCTCGAGCAGCAGCTTCACGAGTTCCAGTCCTCCCTTGTATAGCGCTGCTTGGAGTACCGTCCCATACTCGCCACCTGCGATCAATATGTTAGCTACAAATCCTCTGGCCCCAGCTAAGGCATACCCCAAGTGCAAGTTACCCGCAGGTCAATATGAGTATACTCATGGGAAAACTTGCGAGTATCCATGCTCACGGATCTGAGTACCTGTAGCCATGAGTTTCCCATGGATCCAAGTATCAATTTTGGTTGAAAGCTTTGCAAACTCATGAGTACTTGGACTTAGAACACTGCCTAATATATATTTATACTGCCTGTACAGCTTAATTAGGTTGTACCTTCACAATTTCAGAGCAATAATACCACTCTACAGCATGAGTGAGGTGTGTTTGAGCCACCAAATTACCAAAATACAACCAAAACCCACAGGTACTCACAGGTACCTGCGGGTTTTTCAACACTCATGAGTACTCATATGATCTGTGAGTTTTATACTCACGGATCTGAGTATGGCTTTATTCTTCACAAGTACTTGTTCCCATGGATCCGAGTTACCCACGGGTGCACTCATGGTATGCCTTAGCCCCAGCATTACAAAATCAGTACCTTGAGCATTCACATCTCCTCCGTTCTCGAGAAGCAGTGCCACGGTTTCAACATGTGCCTGGAACGACGCTGCTTGGAGTGCCGCCCGTACTCACCGCCTCCGGGACCCGTCAGTCGTACATCTTCGGGATCTTAAAACTCGCACCTCGAGCATTTGGGCCTGCTCCCTTCTCAAGGAGCAGCTTGACGATCTGCTGATTTCCGCTGTACGAGGCCGCCTGGAGTGCTGTCTCGTGCTTGCCACCTTGGACAGGAATGTCAAGGACATCCCTGCGAAGTTCAAACAACAATCTCACCACGGATATCCACAGCGGCACCGTGGGCCAATGTTGCCTTGACCAATTCTATGTCGTCGTGGTGTGATGCTAGTGGCAACACTGTTGCATAATCGCAACCTACAATGGGTTGCTCGGTATTCCTTCATGGGAAACGATAGACTTACATACCCTCAACCACGGTATTCACATCTGCACCCTTTTCAACCAAATCCAGGATCCTCCCCGCTGTAGCATTCTCCCTTATATCTTTTTGCAGAAATCCAGTAAGATCCCTTATGCGCCGTTTCTCGTGACGAGACAGAAAGGTCTCGACGAGGTCCCGCAGGGGCAGCACCAGTAACAGCATGGCAAGAATGTGGCCGAATGTCCACACAGATTCACCGGAGGACACCAGCAGCTGGTTGCGTCGAAGTGTGAACTCAATATCGACCAGAAATATGTCAATATCACATTGATGACAAAGAGAAATGCCAGGCCAATAATTGTGGGCACAATGCTCGGAGTCTTGCGGTCTCCATGCCTGTGAAGTGCCTGGTAGCCCAAGAAGAGACCGAGGAACAGACCGATCGGAAGAATTAAGTTGAATCTGGGGGCAAGAAACAGTGAATAAATCGCAATCGACCACGAGCCTAGCTGGCGCGATCCAAGAGGGACCGATTGACCCAGGATCACCATGGATATCTGATTGATCACGCAGATACCATTTCCAAACGAACACGGGTTGCTCCAGAGCCAAATTCCAAGCCCTGCCATGAGGGAGAGGTGGAGCGAGCCAGGATGAGCACGATCCTTCTGAAAACCCGCTGGATTGGCGATTTCGGGCGAGTAGCCATAGCTCTGCCATTGTCTATTGCCAAGTTAAAAGCTCAAGTCCCAGTCAAGTCTGGAATCAAGAAATGACTCTTACTGGATAGTGGGCGCTTAGACTTTGTCCCTCAGCATTGTTCTGTATACCGTGTTGAATCGCAGATAGAAAGTATCACACATGTTCCGGATCTTTCGAGCCCTCTGTTGGCAATCCCAGGTTCGTCCGGACTTTGTCTCAGATATACTTTATCCAGGAAGATAAGCCCTCGATTCGTCCCGTGTCAGCCAGGCTTGCATCAGCAAAACCTGGGTCTGCTACACAGTTCTACGTACTTGGTTTAGTTTCTGTAGTGCCCGTAGCCACTGTAGTGTAGGGTACCACCTGTGTAGTTCTGTGTAGTCCAGGCCAGTTTATGTAGTCTCTGTAGTTGGCCTGTAGTTCTTCTGTAGAACTCTGTAGTTTACCAGCAGTCCATCAGAAAAATTTGTTGTCGCATTCTTTGCGTCAAGCTTCTGTTGACTTACAATTTCCAATGAACTGACCTGCGATAACATATTTTTACTGACTGTACAAAGGCTTTTTACACATTATATTAAATTAATTGAACTGTTTCTGGCAGGAATCGAACTCATGATCTCGCGTGAACTCATGACCTCGTGCGAACAGAGAAAATACTTAAGTGAGCAAAACAACCACTCTCTCAAAGTGACCATATATACATGTGGAAACTCAAGTGTGATATGGGGTCCACACTGTTGTCCAGGCTTCAACACTCTTCAGCTGCAACCTCACCTCAAAGATTCACATCCTTCTTGTGTCTCATGAAGAAAATATTATTACAGCTAATTGCAGTACCGAAGGCGCGGATCGGAAAGCTGCTGTTTTGGGATGTTTTCAAAGAATTCCCGGTATCCCAGTGAGCTCTACACCGATTCCCTTGAAACCTAGATAGAAATACTCGGCTAATTCGTGCGCAATTAGTGATAGAAAGGAACTTGCAAAAATATTCTATATTTGGCAAGCTGGGTTTGAGGGGTCATTTTTGGGGTCAATTCAATCTGCCGGTATCTAGGCATGTTGAAATGCCCTAGATTTTTGTGAGAGATGGCTTCTATCAATATTGAAAGGTGTGATAGAGTCAGATTTTGAAGGAGTTTGCAGTTGGGTTCAAATATCACATTGTTTGCTGGTTGCAGTATATTACTGTTGGCTCGAGGCCATTACAAGCATGATAAAGTAAGATATTGAACATTCTGACTCTATCACACCTTTCAATATTGATAGAAGCCATCTCTCACAAAAATCTAGGGCATTTCAACATGCCTAGATACCAGCAGATTGAATTGACCCCAAAAATGACCCCTCAAACCCAGCTCGCCAAATATAGAATATTTTTGCAACTTCCTTTCTATCACTAATTGCGCACGAATTAGCCGAGTATTTCTATCCAAGTTTCAAGGGAATCGGTGTAGAACTCACTGAGATACCGGGAATTCTTTGAAAACATCCCAAAACAGCAGATTTCCGATCTGCGCCTTCGGTACTGCAATTAGCTGTAAGGGCCTGATCGGTAACCATTGATTCACGCGTGATTGTGTGAATTCTTGTAACACTGCTGTCACGCTTCTTCTTCTTCGCTTTGCTCGACCTCCACTGCTGCGCCCCAGCCACTCCCGTCGACCTCCCACACACCATGGGTCCTCGTGCCAACTCCCCTGGCAACTCTGGCAATGAAAGCGATGCATCTGACATCCCTGAAAATGCCCCAAACTCAATCACCAAACTAGAGACTAATCCCCACACAGGGGGCACGCACCGTGGGAGTGGTTTCATGGCATTTGATTGACACCTGCCATGGCACTTACCATGCACTTGCCATGGCACTTGCCACGCACTTGCCATGGCACTTGCCACACACTCGCCATGGCACTTGCCAAAGCTGATTCAGTCACTCTTTGTTCAATTGTTTGGCTGCGCTTTGTCCAGCTATTTGTTGGCGGATCTCCGCGGAACTATCTTTGTGGAAGTGTGCTTCTATCCTAATCAGACCCTCTGGCTTGCACGCATGTGTGAATAATATAGCCAACTTTGTTCGTGATTTGATTGTGGCCGGAAAGTAGGCAGATGAGTGATTAATCTGTCATGAGTAGCAGATAAAGCATAGACGAAGCAGATGCAAGGTCCTCCCTCCCTCTCCCACCCACCATGGGTGCCAAGGTTATCTGCACTTGTCCCAAGTGTATATAGTACACTGGGTCATTGTCGACGGCCAAAAGATACCAGGAAACAAGATCAGCACGCAGCTTCGTCGTCAACATGAAATTTCTGCTACAGCATCCAGATCACCTGATTTTGCTACAAGGCCGAGCCCTCTGGGAGTCAAAGACTTCTTGGATGAGGAGGATGATGAGGTATATAGCCTTGGCAAACCAAAGAGCTCCCGGGGTGTGTGGACATATTTTTCCTGAGCAAAAATGTTGATGAAAATGCAGATATTGTGATTGACAGCACTCTTATTGTCCAGCTCTGTTCTGCTTTGGTGATATGGTTGAATTTGAAGGCTGGTGTAGGCCGTGAAACCGGAAACACAATTCTGAAGGCTCTTCAATTAATCTTGACAACCACTCTAGAGCTTGTGCAGCTGGCTTTGATTGCTCATGGAGTCCCTCTACAACTGCTACAATTTCGAATTCCCCGGGACCTTCGTACAGCCTACCGTAATTATACTTGGGAGCCAGAGATTGTTCGAACACCCTGTTGTCCCAAGTGCTACTAGTATACACTCTACCCATCACTCGCAAATATGCCGGAGCGCTGCACAGCAAAAGTGTCTAAAAAATCCCGCATCAGTTGCAAAGCTGAACTTTGGCGGACACAGCGCCTTGGAAAGGAATATAGACGTGTTCCAATAACAACATTCAATACGCAAAAATTCGAATCCTGGTTGGAATGGTTCCTTTCTCGGAAATCTATAGATGATGCCCTGGCGAAGGCATTCCAGAAAACTCCTGCTGCAGATGGTGAGGAGATGCATGATCTGCAGGACAGTCCCAGGTGGAAAAAGCTCAAGAATGTTGGGAAGGACAAATACAACCTGGTGTTTGGCCTGTATATTGATTGGTTCAACCCACGAGGGAATAAGCTAGCAGGTATATTATTGAATGATCGATTGCTGCTAACAACTGACACTCTTATGTAGGAAAAACAGCTTCTTGCGGCACAATTGTCCTCCATTGTTTGAATCTCCCACCAGAAGTTCGCTACTTGCCGGAGAATGTTTTTATTGTGGGATTGACTCCATCTCCAAGGAAACCCACTGCTACGACTCTATTGAATCTACTTGATCCCCTGATGAAGACAATTCTCTCATATGATTTACCAGGAAAAATTGTAGCTACACACTCCCATCCAGAAGGGGTGGATGTATCAGCCCGCATTGTTCCCCTTGTAGCAGATCTCCAGGCTGCGAGAGAGGCTGGTGGATTTCTAGGGCATTCTGCAACCATGTTTTGCTCCTTCTGCCTTCTCACAAGGGATGAAAGGCACCGATCAGACTACTGGACATGGCCATTGCGAACGGCCACAGTTGTGCTTAAACAAGCTCGAAATTGGCTCAAACAACCCACAAAAAAACAGAGGATTGTTCTGGAGAGAGAAAATGGTGTCCGCTTCTGTTCTTTGCACATTATCACATACCGTGATCCTGTACATGACACAATTCTGGGTTTTATGCACAACTGGCTTGAAGGCATCCTTGAACATCAACTCCGTGTGCTCTGGGGCATAGGACGTGATACTCAACGGACAAAAGCTCTGGCAGAACTTGACAAAGACAAAGAGGATCTTTGGACTGACGATGATATATCTGAAGCAGGGGGGGAGGCAGATGCACAGGAGGTTCTTGACGATGAGCAGAATTTTGACCCTGACCACTTTGCAAAATGGAGAGAGGACTATCTTCGGGCTACATACTCTGATTATGAAGAGCAGGATGACTCCAATACGCCTACAGGAACACCGGCACCAGATGGTGATGACCCAATGGATGGCTCAACTTCTGAGGCCACACCTGTTCCAGAATCAATTCCACCGGATGATACAGATAATGATGGGGAAGGAGTTGATGAAGAATTTGAAGATGTTGCTGTCCGGGGTTCTTGGAAATTCACCAAGGAACGGGTGGACAACATTCGCTGCTGCATCAGAGAAGTCTCGCTTCCTACATGGGTCTCCCGTCCCCCAGGAAATCTTGGTGAAAAGACGCATGGAAAGTTGAAAGCAGAAGAATATCTGACTTTGTTCTCAGTTATTTTCCCTCTTGTTCTGCCCGAGATGGAATTTTATGATGATCCCACACGCCATGAGGCAATGCTGAAGAGTTTCTGTGATCTTGTTGGAGCCACAAATATTTTAGCATCTTTCATAACTTCAAATTCAGCAGCTGATTCATTTATGAACCATTACCATAACTACTTTGTCTCCATCCAAAATCTCTTCCCAGATGTTGATACTTTACCGAACCATCATTATGCATTCCACAATGAAGACATTCTTAAAGACTGGGGACCTTTGGCAAGTCAGAACGAGTTTATGGGCGAACGTATCAACGGGATGCTCCAACGGATCAAGACAAATGAGCACCTTTGTAAGTCTCCCACTTGATACTTAGGCTAGATTCCTTTCTCATATCTTCTAGATGACATGGATTTCACCAGGCTCAGGCAGATGGCTCGTCTTGGGCGGTTACTTGCTCGGAAGCATGATGAAAACTTTCACAATGATCAACCTGCAGCTATGCAAAGTCTTGACCAAATCTTGGACCCTACAGACCCAAGACTTGAAAAGCCCAAAGCACTGAATGAGACTGATTTGGCGCAATTCCTAGCAAAGAAAAAAAGAGAAGTCCCAGTCCGCATGTATAACTTGATTCTTGGGTATCTGGCCTCAGTTGGAGAACACAAACTTAATTTTTGGGGTACCCGCAATGCTGCGGGTGCAACCACTCTTCCGGATCCTGACCACAGATCCATGATCTTGCCACCTAGAGCCAAGCGCTGCCGAGAGTGTCATATAGAGAAGCGAACATACAGTTGCTACTCTTCCCATCAGGGAAATAGCTTGATCCAATTTTACAAGCCAGGGACCGATCCAAGACGAAACGAGACCTTTACTGGGGTCATTGATGCAATTTTACAAATCCCCCTTGACAACTTTCTAAGAACCTTTATTTTTGTTCGCAAACATCGCCCTCTCAACATCCTGTTCTATTCAAATATTATCCCAGATATCTTCTCTCAAGCTGCTTCCTACTATGCACCAGTTTTCCTTATATCTGATTACTATGTTACTGTATACATTTTTTCTCTCTTTGGTTTAGGTCTTTGAATCTAGTGTATGGCCATGTTTGTTTTGGATGTGAACTGGCCGGAATTTCACCGTGTTGCTCACCTCCTCAGAACTGGAGATATGACCTTTTTGTTTGTTGGCTAGTGACAATACCCTAACTATCTATCTCTTCAATTTTGTCTGTTCCTCACCAGCTGTGAATGGGAATTGAACTATCCCCAAAACGATATCACTTGATAACAGCTGCACGAACACAACCAGATAGTGCTGTCATATATTTGAGTGTACAACCTCCCATTATACTGCATGCTTTTGCATAAGTGCTTTGATTGAAGATACCTGCGGTTCAGTAAGACCTGGACCCGCGATTTGGCCTGATCCGGCAGAATGTAGCATTTTACACTCTGAATTTGGACACGCAAACAATAGTGGTATAAGATTACCTGGCATCAAAGCCTTTATTTTTATCACATTTTCATTTATTTCTGCTCTCCTGTGCTTGCTGCTTGGTCCCCCGCTGTTGAAACACGTGAACGCAAACGCGAACTGTCACACCTGTGACTGCCAAAGTCGAGCTTGCTGGTACACAAAAACATGTGTGGTATAAGATTATCTGGCATCAAAGGCTTTATTTTTATCACATATTCATTTATTTTTCCTTCCCTGTGCTTGCTGCTTGGTCCCCCGCCATTGAAACGCGTGAACGCAAACACGAATGGTCACACCTGTGACTGCCAAAGACAAGCTTGCTGGTACACAAAAACATGTGTGGTATAAGATTACCTGGTGTCAAAGGCTTTATTTTTATCACATATTCATTTATTTTTCCTTCCCTGTGCTTGCTGCTTGGTCCCCTGCTGTTGAAACGCATGAATGCAAACACGAATGGTCACACCTGTGACTGCCAAAGACAAGCTTGATGGTACATAAAAACATGTGTGGTATGAGGTTACCTGGTGTCAAAGCCTCTACTTTTATCACATCTTCATTTATTTTTCCTTCCCTATGCTTGCTGCTTGGTCCCCCGCCGTTGGTTGCCAGATTGAAGGTCTGATCCGGCAGAGTGGGCAGAGCGCCGCATTTTATGCACTCTGAAAGTTATCCATGTGCACTTGGGGACACTGGAATTGGATAGGTATGTTAGCAATGAGCCCCAAAGTATTCAGATTTGGTGTCATGTTGAGTTATAGTGGGAACAAAGAGCTATCGAGCGGGTTGCCTGATCAGGCCAAAAGTCGGACGGAAGGAAATCTAATTATCGAACAGATACACACATCTAAAACAAGAATATCCAGACCCAAAGAAACTATCCATTCAGCTCTTCATCTACCTCCATCTCCGAATCATCTGTGTCCGCCAAATCAATCTCCTCCTCTTCATCGTCAGCATCAGAGTCAGATTGCTCTGCGATCTCTTCTGGAGATGGAATGTTGTACTTAGCAAGTACCTCGTTCCCATAAGCTTTCATGAAATCTGCCTTGCCCATCTTCATCCAGTGTGCATGGGCATCATTGAAGACGTATTGCTCAAGAGGGAAGGCAACACCTGTGTCGGCGTACCTGGCTCGTTCCTTCACGGTGAGTGAATTATAAAATTCAGGGGTGAAGAAGTCAATGGGAACATCGATTTCAGAAGGGGGTAAAAGCGAGTTGTTGCGATGGCGTATGTCCGGTTTTCTGAAATTGGGTTTAATCGTGCGGAAACTATTGTGTTTTATCTGTGACGTACGTCTGACCAGGTTTACCATTGCGCTCCCTGTATTCTTCCGCCTTTGCATCAAGCACTTCAACAAGAAACCTCCCCACAATAGGATTGCACCCCGGCTTCTCACGGACACGGCGGCCCCCTCTATCCGGGGAGTGTTCGTCGTCAGAATGGACATCGTTGATATAAACCATGCGCTAAACAGGTTTGCGTAATTTGAGTCTATGAGCTGTTTTGAATCGAGCCTCACACAACTGAAACTAAAGTGTGAGCTCATGGCCAAAGACTGAAAGATGAACAACATACACGGGTGCGAGCTTTGTTTGCGACACTGTTACGCAGAGAATGGCTGAGGCTTCCGGGACGACGCTTCTCCTTCTTGGTGTTCTGCGCAAGAGTTCCGTAGACGAAATTATCGTACATATCGCTGCAAAGGTTGTGGTCCTGAGCGTAGTGGTTATTGACGTTCAAGGCCATGAGAGCGAAGGAAGATGAGAGGAATTGGAACGCAGAAACCGCCAAGTGGCGATGAAGTTGGTTATACGTGGAGTATGCCGGCCCTTCGATGTCGGGGCAGAAGCCCTGCAGACCGGCCTTCTGCACCATAGTGAAGACGGTGGCGAGATGCTCTGCCGGGATGCGAGCAATGTCGTTTGCGATAGGCCCAGAAACTGCTTTTACGTCTCTGATGAGCTTTGTAGCACGATCTATCCCCTCCTTCACAGCGGTCCTCGATTCGTCTACAAGGCTTCGCATATGGAGGCGATAATCATCGACCTTGTCGAAGCGCTTGTCGTAGTAGTCCCCCTTCTCAGCGGCAGATGGAAGGACATCATGTTGCGTATAGAGACTGCACATTGCTCGTATCACACGCTGAAATCCTCTCTGCAGTCGGGTTTTTAGTTGTATCCAGATGAGAGTGAGTAAAAGACGTACCTGTGTCGGCTTTGCCTCTTTGGGAACCTCTTTTGGGTGAATACCGAGTTGATTCCGTACACGCTTCTTGGAAGGAGCCTTAGCATCTACATCTGCTGTCCCTTTGGTCCCCTGGTCAGCATCAGCAGCAGGGGCGGAGTTGCCAGTCTCGTTGCCCTCTGCAGCTGCGCCACCAGATGTGGAGCCCTCCGAGGTAGAGGATTTTCCAGCCACAGGCTCCTGGCTACCCATTGTACGTGGCTTCTTGCGCGACGACTTGGGACTGGAGCCCTCCGAGGGACTGCCTTTGCGCTTGCCATCAGTCTCCGGCTTGGCTGTAAACCTGACATTGGGCTTTGCTTTTCTCGGAGTGGGCCTGCTTTTCTTCTGGTCCTTGGGCATGAATGCAAGAGTTGAATAGCAAAATTATTGAAAAGTGAGAGATGAAAGACGCGTCTGAAAGAGATATATTTGGAAGCCGATCATTGATGTGTGGCCTCAAGGCAAGTTGCGATAGACACCAGTGAGCTGTAGGGGATGGATGGATGCAGGGGAGGAATCCTGCTCGTAGACCATGACAGCCATCGAAGCAATGCAGAGCACACATTAGTGCTTGTCAATACATCGATGGCTGTATTAATGGCACGGCAGCAGCGAGCAGATATGTATTTAATGCGCAATATTAGTGAATCAAACTTGCTGGGACTGTACTCGATGCACAGTTGGTGAGTGTCTTGATAATGCTGTTAGCGATGTGAAGAAATGGCTGGTCCAGACACTGGCAGATGAGAAGGGAAAGAGAGAGAGAGAGTCGCGCAAGTCATGCACGTGGCTGACAGGAAGACACCGTGAGTTCCCGCATTCCGGGCCGCTGTTCCAATAGACGCCATAGAAAGTGCCATGGCAGGTGCCACGGCAAGTGCCATGGCAAGTGTCAAACATATGCCGTGAAAGCACTCCCACGGTGCGTGCCCCCCGTGCCACCACCTGTACCCCCACCTGTGCAACTAAACCTCGCTCACACCGAGTTGACCACACTCTCACTTGCCTCTAGCAGGGCATCTCACTCTTGCACCCCCTTTAGCAAGGCCCCAATTCATTGGACCCCAGGTCATCCCATCGGGCTTCCCCATAATAGGATCACCAACTTCGCAAGCCTCACGCTTTGTAGAAGTCAACCTGGGCGAAGCCATATTTGTTTAAACTAACCCAGTGTCACAATTGGGTGTACCATATGTTTGACTGACCAGCACCAGCTGGCGTCGCTGTCACTTGCTTTATAACCATCAAACATTGTATTAAGCCCTCCACCTTCGTTGGGAACATTGGGGAAACACAAGGGAAGGATTGCAGCATAGGCATCGGATTTTATGGGAAACAACACGTTGTTTATTCGAGCTTGTGACCTAGGACAGGTAACTATCACCCCCATACCTGTTTACAGCTAACAGTAGGTACCCCCAACACGAATCCCCGGAACATAAACCACATATGATCCCGTGCAACACACTCACTTGGACCACACCCACATTCCAGTCCTACATCCCCACTATTTTCCTACGCTACACTAATCAACCCCTAGAGGCTGAATGTGCTGTCTATTGGATAAAACAAATTCTCATAGCAGAGCCGTGGTCCTTATCACACCATCACCATAGATGCTCTCGATACCTTCTGCTTCAGGGCTGTACATGCCCGGACCCACTCTGCAAGCCTCTGTGGAGGGTTGTCTCTCCCACTCTCCTTCCACCTTTTTTCGACGTGACACAGCAGTGCAGCCCCTCCCTCTCAGTTTTCTTCACCAACACCTGCCACCGACCTTATCTTTGCTGGTGTGATGTTGACTGCGCCTCTGCTAGGTGCCGATAGGTGGTGGTGGTAAGGGCAAGTAGAGAGTGTTCACAGCCCTGGAGACCTTGGTTTTCGTAGTTAACATACCCTGGTGAGCGGTACTTGCGTATCACTTAAGATGCGCTGGTAGTTTTAGATGGGAAAATTAGATATCTTTATTTGTAGCAGTGTCTCGTATTTATAGGAAACTGACTGTCTAGCACTGCCTTCTACATGTTCCTCTTATCCTTCTCCAACTCATCGCATCCCGTTCCCTAAACTGGGGTTGCCACATGCTCCTTTGACTGGTTCTGTCTGTCTTTGTGACTTGAACAAAGTTCCTGCTCCGTTCCTGTGCTGCGCGTAGAATATCCACTTGATAAACATATGGCGCTTCAGTTTTCTGCTCTCACTTCTGCATTCCTGGAGGCTGTGCGTGAGTTTCCGTTTGCCAAACGCATGCTCCTTCAGTCAGGGACGACTTCTGCTCCCAGATCTATACTCCAAGAAGCTGTGGATGAGTTTTCTGTTCCTCGAACGCATGCTCCTTCCATCGGGGATGGTTTCCACTCCTAGAGATCTATACTCCCAGAAGCTGTGCGTGAGTTTTCCGTTCCTCAATCTTGTCTTGGTGGGCCTGTTTCCTCTTGATCAAGTTCTCCTCCTCGTTTTATTGATATCCTCCCCAACTTGATTGACCTATTCCTTCTTGAAGGCTGCTCTGCGGGCTTCATAACCATATCCTACTCGACTTGTATCGCGTTTGGCGCCTGGCTCAGCTTTGCCAGCAAGGTGAGCTGAGCAGGCGGAACCAAGCGAGGTGGAGCCAAGGGGAGCACGAGGTGGAGGGGAGCACGAGGCAGAGGGGAAGCGCGAGGCGGCGCATATGTTGCGCTGTCAGTGGTCGGGCGTTGCAAAGGCACGCAGAGTCGGACGCCTGTTGGGTGCGAAGTTGTACAAGCAAGTCAGCGGTGGGGTGCGAAGTTGGGGTCACAAGAGTGCGAAGTCCAAGCAGCGGGGTGCTAAGTCAGCTGCACGCTTCTGCTTTGTGCATTCGTAGAAGGCAGGGTGCACAAGTCCGCTCTCAGTCTATATCTGATGCTGTTTTAGTTGCGCTGCTCTGGGATTTCCATTCATCGGACGTGTGCTGCTCCGCTTCTTAATTGTGAATGCATGTGTGGGTTTAGTCTGTGAGTCGGGTTGGATTCTGGCTGTGTGTTATGTTGTGGTAACATGCGGGATCAGATATGTGTTTTATAGAAAGAGGCCTGTGCTTTGTTGCTTTCGGTGATCCGCCTGTTTCTGCTTCATACGTGCCATTCCAGAGTGATCACAAAGTGATGGCTCACACCGGGTGCAAGTGTGCCACACTGTAATTGTCTTCACACTGGGCTCTGGCTTGCTGTGCTGGTAGTACACTGCTTATGCCATGGTGGGTGGCCATCACATGTGTACCTCATTTCTCTCAATAAGGTTGGGTACCAGGCCTATCATTACCCATTTTCTGTTCTATTCTTTCTGTGTTCTCTTCATTTACTACCTGACTTCCAGAGTCTTATCACAGATTGTTGTTGGAACTAACAGTTGTTGGGGTTCTGACTTACCCATATGCTTCCTTGTATTATCTGTACTACAGTTTCAGTCAGTGTTGTTGTATAAATGGATGGCCAGTATTCTGGTTCTCATGTTCCATGGCCAATGTCTGCAATTGCCCTCACCTCTCGGTATGGTTTCTTTGTGGTGTGGCTTGCTATTGAATGGAACTCCTTTGCATGTGTCATCTTGGTCATGCCTCGCAATCTTTGCTGCACAATATAGCCTAGGATATGGCTCTGTGTCTTGCCAAAGTGCCATACCCACTGCTTGCTGTGCTACAGCACAGCCACCTATTCTGTGGCATAGAACAGAGTGGCAAACTAGTAGAAGGTGGATAGAGGATGAGTCACATCTTGAAACTTGGGACACATCAGAATCACTGACGCTGGGTCAAAATCACTGCCTCATAGGCTCAATCTTCACAGCTCATTCCTCATGTATCTAAGCCAAAGATGTATTTAAACCTATATTGAATTTTTCAGGATTTTACAGCAAGGCAAGTGACCGAAAATGGGAAGTTTCCTCATTTGGGTCAGGAACTCTCGGGTCACAAACACTCTAAAACTGACTACCATGTCAACAGAGGTGTGTTAAAAAAGGACAATTCAATTGACAACTACTGAACATAGACATTTAAACCATGGAAGGCAAACACTACACAGTCCTATGAAGGGTGCTCTGCCAGTGGTGGAAATAACACTTTGCCCAACCAGTACCATATGCAAATTTATTATATGAAAGCAAAGTTTGCTGTCTGCCAATTATGAGTTTGTTAAGAGGCATCCAGAATCCAATTCTTGTTCATGAGGCAGCCAGAAGAGTAGTTCACCAGTGATAGACAAGACCCAGCCTTCCTGAATAGTCCAAAAAGGAGAAACACAAGGGATTCAGGCTGAAATAGAAGACAGTAAACAATGGGAACCTATAGAAGAAATTAGAACTTACGTTGATAGAATTGCTGCAATAGGAGATTGTAGAGCCTGATTGAGAAGGTGGTATGTTGGAGTGGGGACCTGGAGGGCATCCTGCGAGCATATATTGCTATTGCAAGAGCCAGAGATGATATGCTTCCCATCTGGAGAGAAGGCTACTGATGCGACTGAATCAGGTGGCCTTCTAATGGCTCCCCAGTGGTGCTCCACTCTCTGCATCCCACAAGCACACAGTGGTGTCATCGGAGCCAGAGACAATATGCTTCCCATCTGGAGAGAAGGCTACTGATGTGACCCAACGAGAGTGGCCTGCTAATGGCTCACCCAGTGGTGCTCCACTCTCTGCATCCCACAAGCGCACAGTGTGTCATGGAGCCAGAGACAATATGCTTCCCATCTGGAGAGAAGGCTACTGATTGACCAAATCAGTGTGGCCTTCTAATGGCTCACCCAGTGGTGCTCCACTCTCTGCATTCCACAAGCGCACAGTGGTGTCCCAGAGCCAGAGACAATATGCTTCCCATCTGGAGAGAAGGTTACTGATGTGACGAACCAGTGTGGCCTTCTAATGGCTGCCCAGTGGTGCTCCACTCTCTGCATCCCACAAGCGCACAGTGCTGTCACTGGAGCCAGAGACAATATGCTTTCCATCTGGAGAGAACGCTACTGATTGACCCAATAGTGTGGCCTTCTAATGGCTCACCCAGTGGTGCTCCACTCTTTGCATCCCACAAGCGCACAGTCCTGTCATCGGAGCCAGAGACAATATGCTTCCCATCTGGAGAGAAGGCTACTGATGTGACCCAATCAGTGTGGCCTTCTAATGGCTCACCCAGTGGTGCTCCACTCTCTGCATCCACAAGCGCACAGTGTGTCATAGGAGCCAGAGACAATATGCTTCCCATCTGGAGAGAAGGCTACTGATGTGACTAAATCAGTGTGGCCTTCTAATGGCTCCCCCAGTGGTGCTCCACTCTCTGAATCCCACAAGCACACAGTAGTGTCATGGGAGCCAGAGACAATATGCTTCCCATCTGGAGAGAAGGCTACTGATGCGACTGAACGAGTGTGGCCTTCTAATGGCTCACCCAGTGGTGCTCCACTCTCTGCATCCCACAAGCGCACAGTGGTGTCATAGGAGCCAGAGACAATATGCTTCCCATCTGGAGAGAACGCTACTGATGGGACCAAACTAGTGTGGCCTTTTAATGGCTCACCCAGTGGTGCTCCACTCTCTGCATCCCACAAGTGCACAGTGGTGTCACTGGAGCCAGAGACAATATGCTTACCATCTGGAGAGAAGGCTACTGATGTGACCCAGGCAGTGTGGCCTTCCAATGGCTCACCCAGTGGTGCTCCACTCTCTGCATCCCACAAGCGCACAGTGTGTCATAGGAGCCAGAGACAATATGCTTCCCATCTGGAGAGAAGGCTACTGACTGACCGAATCAGTGTGGCCTTCTAATGGCTCACCCAGTGGTGCTCCCCTCTCTGCATCCACAAGCCACAGTCTGTCATAGGAGCCAGAGACAATATGCTTCCCATCTGGAGAGAAGGCTACTGATGTGACCAAATCAGTGTGGCCTTCTAATGGCTCACCCAGTGGTGCTCCACTCTCTGCATCCCACAAGTGCACAGTCCTGTCATTGGAGCCAGAGACGATATGCTTCCCATCTGGAGAGAAGGCTACTGATTTGACGAATCAGTGTGGCCTTCTAATGGCTCACCCAGTGGTGCTCCCTCTCTGCATCCCACAAGCACACAATGTTGTCATAGGAGCCAGAGACAATATGCTTCCCATCTGGAGAGAAGGCTACTGATGTGACCCAGCAGTGTGGCCTTCCAATGGCTCACCCAGTGGTGCTCCACTCTCTGCATCCCACAAGCGCACAGTGGTGTCATAGGAGCCAGAGACAATGTGCTTCCCATCTGGAGAGAAGGCTACTGATGTGACTCGATCAGTGTGGCCTTCAAGTACTCCAAGTGTTGCTGGCCATTTCTCCATCTGTCCTGTTGAAATTGACAGAAGTTCTGGAAACTGTGATCGGAATCTTATGCTAACTTCTGACTGCACTGGTGCAAAGGCTAAGGCTGTCACGTAGAGATGTGGTGTACTTTGAGTGATTGCAGCCCAGAAGAAACTGATAAATCGTTTTACATCTGCAGCAAACTGTCTTAACATTGGATCCTAATGAACAATTAGTTCCTTAATAGCATCAAAACACTCCTCATACCTTACTCCATGCTATAAATTTTGATAGAGCCAGTGATGCAGTGGATACCATTCCCAGTAAGCTTAGGACTTCCAGCCAGAAAAGACATTTGGTTTCAAGAAACTTTTTAGCTATTCCTGAATTTTCTGCATTAATTAAAACCGCTGCTAGATGATCTGCCCAGAAACAGCAGCAGTATCTTATATACATTGGTATACAGGTATTCAGTTTCTCTCCAAGCCCTGGCATTTCAACATTCTTAAGGTGTGATGTTGGCAGGTCACAGATATTGAACTTGAGTTCAGTCTGCATTATCTGAAGCACCCTGGATGCAAATTCCTGCTTCTGTGTCTCTGTCCCACACAAGAGGTCCACACGTTCCTCATATAGCTTGGATTTTGGGGATGTCATGAATTCCCTGAAGGATAGATGTATGATCTGTATTGCTCCTGTCTCTGGCACATGGATAACAGCACTTAGAGGAGTGAGCACTGTTCTGACAAAATCCTCTTTCAAGCCAAGGAATGCTGCAAGCTCCCTGACATCCATTGGTTCTAATAGCCCCAAGATTGTGCTGAGAATACTCAAAGAAATGTTGTATGAGAATTGAGCAAGGGGATCCATCTTTCCAGGTACTGGAAGAGCCTCATTGACAATTCGAAGGTATAGTTCATCTAAATCCAAAAGTACTGCACCACTAAGAAGGAAGTTCAATGACATCTGTGGTTCAAGCTTGGCAGAACCAGCACAAATATAGCGAACAGCTGTAGCAGCAAACACAAAGAGCCCATCTGCACGCCTAGTGATCTCATCCACATCATGCATCTGAGGTGTCCAAGGATATCGTGGTGTCCAAGAATTGCCATCCAGAGAGTGCTCAACATATCTTCTGATGTCCTTCTCAACAATTCTTCTATCATAAGTATCAAGGATGATTCTATGCATAAATGAGCAGAGTGTGTCATGCTTGAGATATGAGGGAACATCTGGCCGGCCAGTTAGGAGAAAGCGTACATAAGTTGGTATCTTTTTAATACTGTCTGAGAGCCACCGGAGAAATATCTGCCCCCTATCTTGTCCACATTCATCTAGTGCATCCAGACAAATAACCCAGAGCTTCTCACTAGTTGGAATTTGAGCAAGTAGATCTACGACTAGTTTTTGAAACTGTAGTTTTGGGTCTGCATCAAGAATCCCAGTATGGTCTTCATCCAAGAATTTACAAGAATATTCTTAAAGTCTGCATTATAGTCTGCCAATTGATATGCAAGAGTGAGAGGGAGGCCCTTGATTTCCCTACGCTCTGCATAGTTCCGGGAGAAGAAAAAGGAAGCTGCTAGGATGTGTCTCTCTTCTGCGAGAGCAAATGCGACAGTCTTTGCAATGGTTGACTTCCCAGTGCCTGCAGAGCCACTAAGCATCACTATACGAGATAGATCAGATGGTGCTGTCAAGTGTGCTGTAATGTCCTGGATAATGTCAATTCGAGTACCCTCCATGCATTTGTCTGGGGTGTTTGGAGCATTGTAGCGTGCTGAAACATATTTGATCTTTGTGAGGGTTTGTTCAACATGGCCACTGTTGACTAAACAGACATAATGATGATGTTCTGTTATGAATAGATCACAGAGAGGAAGCGGGACACCTTACCAGTGGTGAAGTTTTCAACTTTGTTGATGGTATAATTCAAAGTGGGACCCTCGCCAGAACCCCCATTACCGCCAGTACCCTGTATGAAGCCCCATCCACCAGGGCCACCGTACCTCCTGGGAAAAATGAATAATCATGTTTATGTCCAAATGATTTCTCACACCAGAGATGTAGTTATTGATTGTCAGAGTTTGGCTCTGTCCTCCATCCCCTCTACCAGGGCCTTGTTGGTCTCCTGGGGCAAATAAATAATCATGCCATGACGCTACCCAGGAGGGCTGACAATGCATACCTTGTGGTTCCATTCTTCGGACAGATGTATCCACCCAATCAACTGCAAAGAAGTTCTACAGCAACTTTACAAGGAAATGACTCTCCATACCTTTTGTGGACATTTGATCCACCAAAATGTTGATGGAAATGCTGTTATGGAACTGCAAACAGAACAAATTAGACAGACATAAAATGCACAAAAGGAAGGAAATCTTACTGCGAAATCTTGAATACGAGATGCAATGGAAGCCTTGATGTCCTGGATCTCCTTCTCATACTTGCCATTCAAAAATTGCTTGATTTTCGATTTCTCTTCAAGTGATGTGAGTCTGGTAGTAATTGGCTCGAGATTCCTATGAAATAGAGAGAAATGCATTAATTCAAGGCTGACATCTACTCCATACCACGCACACTTTTAACTTGTCCAAGCGTTGTTTCAAATCGTCACTACATCCCACTGTATCAATATCTGTCAATTGCTTGAGCCTTTTGTCCAGCTCCGGCAGATCAGCCTCGTTTCCCTCCATCGTCTACAAGAGTGTCTTTAGACAAGATTGATGTTCTCATCTATTTACGCACCGAAACCATTTCGGCTAGTGCAATAACACTGGTGATTGCACCCTCGAGTCCTGGAACAGGATTGCCTGCGGCAGCTGCTCGAGCAACTCTGAGCATGGGTAGAATGTTGTCGAGGATGTTCATAGTAGTCTGTCGGATGTGAAACACTGAGGGTGTGGGGGTAGATGGTAGTAGCGACAAAGATGCGGAAGGCGAGGCAGTGCCAGCTGTAAGCCATGCTACATGCCGACAGGATCTCGGAACCAGTTCTTTGACAGCTCGGATGTTATGTTATTGTTATCACTCATTAAAGGGACGCCTTTAATACTTTTGATCGCATTTCGTGGAGTCTAGAATTTCGAACTCGCTGGGCCATCTCACATTCATGCGCCCTGCGTGGCCCTTTTTGCAATTGTGTAAAGTCGCAACCGGTGTACTCACACATGAGGAGTTCATGTGCCTCGAGAAGAGTGATCGATCTGTCACCATGTCAGACCCTCAGACCTAACTGACGGGAGGGTTGATTCCTCTGATTCGGCAATCCGCTGGTATTACATAAATAGTCCCTTTTGGATTCTTGGTGCCCAATGACAGTGCCGGTTGAGGTCTATGGACACTTTAGATACTTCATAAGACATAAAGTCAACAGA
This sequence comes from Mycena leptocephala, assembly GCA_029378395.1. NCBI lineage: Eukaryota > Fungi > Basidiomycota > Agaricomycetes > Agaricales > Mycenaceae > Mycena > Mycena leptocephala. Next base: position 161,981 of record JARJLF010000458.1, read on the forward strand.
GTTGGTTAGGGAGTATTTTCTGAGATTTTCTGGAGATTTCCCTGTCCAAATTAGGCCCTTGCTCAACCTGGATATGTTTTGTGAAAAAACATTATTCCAAAGTATGGGTACGAAAAAGAGCTATGAGGCTTTCAAGTGCGCAGAGCTCCATCTAATTTACCTGACAGAACCCTGGAATTTTTACTGCAATAAACACAAGGGGTACTATCCCCCCCACCGCGCCGGACAAACCTACTACTCGGACAACCAAACATTTCTCATCTAATACCGGTCCGGTTCCTGAGATTTTTTGGCTCCACATAAGCGGTATGAGGTGGCCTTGAGATATAGGGCCCAAAACTCTTACATTATTTTATCGTTCAAATATATATCACCCGGAAAGTTGGCAACTTGAGCCATTTTCCCTGATTTTGCATATTTTCAGGTTGTGGGCCCTTCACTTAGAGTCGTATTACTCCATAAACACATCCAAAAAGTGCCTTGACATCATAAGAGTGCTCGTATAAAAATTCAGAGCAATAGCTGTCCCGTAGCGCTCACAATATACTATTACGCCCAATGGGTGTGGATTTGCACAATGGGTGTGGATTTCGCATTTTTCTCTTTCATTTCTTCCTCTTTTCCCCCGGAGTTTTTCGGGATATTTATATGTACATGTTGGCTATGAATATATGAAATAACTAAGGGATACGAAGAGGGAAAGCTAATGAGAAAGGGTTGCCGGTCCATCAAGTCAAGGGCTATTTTAGGAATTACCCTCGTTCTGAGCCGCGATTGCATCCCCAGTCCTCTAGAAAATTCAAGCACACTTTCAGATCTAATTGAATACTTTCTGCGTCTTCACATTCCTTTTCCAGAGCAAAGTTGTTGTGTACTGAGACTAAGTGTGACAGTACGTGACAAACTCACGGCTGCGATCATTTGTGACATTCCGTGACGGGACACACTTTTTCTCAACAGCACACAGAACTCGTCCCGCACGGAAAAATGTAAGGAGACAGAAGGTATGAAATTAGACCTGAAAATGTGCTTGAATTTTCTTGAGGGCTGGGGATTTGACCGCGACTCAGAACGAGGGCAATTCCTAAAATAACCCTTGACTTGATGGACCGGCAACCCTTTCTCATTAGCTTTCCCTCTTCGTATCCCTTAGTTATTTCATATATCCATAGCCAACATGTACATATAACTATCCCGAAAAACTCCGGGGGAAAAGAGGAAGAAATGAAAGAAAAAAATGCGAAATCCACACCCATTGTGCAAATCCACACCCATTGGGCGTAATAGTACCCAAAGATCACGGCATACCTGCCAAATTGATCTCCCAATTATGTGAGAAATGATGCTAAGGAATTTGAATTTCATGCTGCCTGTCGGCTACTGCGCGGCTGCCTTGACTACTCTTTCAGGCATACGATAGTCCGTATCGAGGTGCCCCACCCTATAACCTTTGGAGGTCCTGCGATGCCAAGGTGGTTATATATGAGGCCCACAATCAGAATTTGACGTGTTATCTAGAACTCGGACACCTGACCATCCAACGCCGTTTGCCCAATTCATACCCGTTTCTCATGAAGTAAAATGTGAAACTAAGGTAAAAGACAAATTACTGACGATCTATCTACTCAGAATGTGCCCGGTACCATTACATAAAATGATATTCACCAATCTTTCTTAGATGTCCGAGATCTAAGGGGGGAATAGTAATCGGACAAGCAAGGAATTCAATTGAGCCACATGTTTAATTGCCAGATTATACCGAGTCCATAATTTGACTACTCAGCTGCAATTAATATTGCATTTGATGATGCTTTACCTTGTCTACAAGTCGAATTGACCACCCTAACGGTAAAACGCGAAAAACAACGAAAAATAATATACTGGGCCCAACAGAGAAGGAAAATGATATAAATCAACCGTCAGCAAAAGGAAATATGGATTTCACACATCTGGTCTGTCATTGACTTGCGGCGTAGAAAGATGTTGCATAAGTACACGGAAGCCGACTTGAAGCTGACCCCATTTGATGGTGCATCACACTTTAGCCGATTGCCGAATAAGACTCGCCGTGGAAGCGTGATGTGGCGCTGACAAGAACAACCCGTTATCTTAGTCTTCCACAACCCTCGCAGGGCCAATACGGTTAATGCTGCTCCGCCGCAACAATGGCGCTATGCGGCAGTATGCACGATATGGCGATGTCGATGTCCACAGCGACCATGCATGCTCTCTCCCCCACACTCCCCAAGATTTTTGGCGACGCAACGCCGCTCTCGCAGCCTCGCTCCCCGCAGACAGCTTGTCGTGCTCCACTTCGCGACGCGTCCGCCCACTCAGCCCTCCGCCAACACAACACTCGGGATAGAGTCGCACGCGCAAAGTGCGTTGCCATCAACCGCTGTTTGTGGAGGAAGACAATTGCGTTGGTATCTTTTTTTGATGATCTCTTTTCCACTCCTAATCCAGCTCATCGTCCCGCCCTAGGCATATCCCGACGCCACCGTAGAGACCATCCACAGACTTGTCTGCACGCACCAGCGGGGCCTGCATGTAGACAGACACTCGTGCCGCCACCCACTGCATTCGACCTACTCTGCTTGGCGGATTCTCCTACCTCGAGGTGCAAGCTGATGACGGGCTTTCCTAGCCTCGAGGCGGGATCGCCTATTACTCTACTCAGCGCTGACCACATACCTTGCGATCACAGCCCCGGCAGCACGCCCTTCTCTGTCGACATATGTGCGTCTTCCTTCTGTCCCATCCCCTGCCCTTACCTCCCTGCGCACCATACTGACGCCGTTGGCTGTAAGGCTGGCTCGTCGTCGCGCTCGTGTTCATCCAGCGGCCCAACGCGGCGATCATGTGCGTCGATGCATAGCTTTCCACGCGACGCAAGATTGCACAAATTCAGGATGTGCACGCCGCCGATGCTGCCCGCATGCATACCGATCGTGACCTTCGTCCGCTGCTGGTTGAGCAACCACGCTCATCGCCTCTAACCCCGCCCAAGACGTCACGGGAAGAGCTGCAGACCACGAGCTGTACCCCGCTACGCCTCATGATTGTCCCTGGCGGCTACGACAGCAGAGACTTCAGTCGTGATCCCGGGTGCTCTTATATCCGTGAGTGCGCACCCCGCCCATTCTTGCTTCTTTCTTCAGTTCTGACCCTGATTGGATGCAGATAACGCCACGCTACGGAGGACGAAGTAGCTCATCGTGTAGGAGCCACGCGTGAAGGTGCCACGTCACGCTTCATGTCGATGACCAATGACACGCCGTTCCCCGACGTGCATTCTCTTGACCTCCCCATGTCCGCTGTTTCCACCTTGCATCTTGCGTCGGCCTTACATGTCCTCTTCTCGACTCAATTCACGTCAACGTGTCCCACGAGCGGACGGCCGAGCTCTAAGTCAAGACGGGACGTGGTGTACAGCGGGAGGCGGGGAAACGAGTGCTGGCTGTGATTGCAAGCACTGCTTCACGAAACCTAGTGCTTGAATGTCTGTAAGTTCGCCTCCCTGCTTTTTACCTTCAATCCTAACTGACAGTGACGAAATACAGACACGCCACTCTGGAAGATCGCGATCCTCATCGACCCACCCCACCCCGCCATTGTGCTGCGACATCTAAACTCCCTCCCCTCGCCGCCTCCCTTCACTGCGATGTCATATACTGGATCAGTTCTTCCCTTCCCCATATTAGCGCCGGCGACCGAGCCTCGAGATTCAGGACCAGCTGTATGTCAGGGGGAGAGGCCACCTGTATATCATGACGCGCGCCTCCTGCAAGCGGATGTCGGCGTTTGGAACAGTAGCCCGTGTTCCCAGGGCGCGACGTCGCCGGGGTCCCAGCACGAAGATCGGTGATTTGAAGAAGTTCGAGCCCGTTGGCGGCGTCGGCGTGCATGTTATCGTGGTGGAAGGTCTTGGGTGATATTCGAGGAACCGGGGTGCCTGCTGCACTAGCTAGAAGACATGGTAACCCTCGTCTTGCTATTCTTGGGCTCTTTTGCCGACCATCTCCTCAGCGAGCACACGCCGTTCACCGTCACGGTGCTGCATCCTCTCGAGCTCGACCACTCCCGCTTCTTCCACTCCTTGAGGTCCCTAAAACTCCCCGTTCGCCTCGACGCCCTCGTGACGCGATGTCATGTTCTCCACCTCCGCTCTCGCTTTCCCACATCAGCGCGGAAGACGCGATCGTCAATAATCTACACGAGCTGTACGTCAGGACGACGGGAGAGAAGGATTGCGCCGAATACCCTCAGCACATCTCCCGGACCGAGCGTGTGGGGTCGCCCGCATTCTCTGGAGTGGGCGTACGCTGACGCTGACTCGAAGATGACGGCTGTATGGGCGGGCGTGGAGTGGCGCGGCAGGAGCGAGGCGCCGCTACCCGCAAGCTCGAGACGAGGGTTCGTGCCCCTCGCAGCTCTAGGCGTTGTCGACGTGCCTGCTCTCGCGACGGACAATCATAAATTAGAACCCCAGATATGTGTTTCTGGAGCGGGAGCAGGAGGAGCTCCGGGAGCCCGCGTCATACTTCTTCGCGGTAGATTGGGAATCCGTCGTTTGTCGGGCAAGTATTGTACCACCACTCCCCACTTTACTGTATGTACTCGGTACTCCTTTCGCTCGTAGCGCTGCATGTGCCTCACCTTTAGTGTCCAATCCTCATCTTCGTCTCCGCTCTTCTGTGTCTTCTATAATGAATATTACTTTGCTTTGCTTTTCTTTCCTTCCGTGCGGTGATTTCCCGATTTGGACACTGGTTGTCGATGTCATCTGAGATCAACACACACAAACATCCTTTCGCCATTGATGGCAAATGGTGATGTCCGATGCGGCCTGTGCGGCTTTTACACAACCTATCTATGAGATCCAATTCTCATTAGCCGCAGGCCCCTGAGAAACTTTGAAGATTTTGAAGACGCCTCAAGCTGATGTGACGCATGAAATATTGTCAGGGCTGGAGAAATTAAGATGGGAGCCAGCCCAGTCCACTGAGTTGATGAGACGTAAGAAAAAAACTACTTAAGTTGTAGACACCGAGTTCCAACTACGAATATATATATACAGAGTTGAAACCTGGATCCGAAAAATGGCGAATTATAACCCCAGTTTTCACGGAATTAACCCGAAGATTTTTTGGAGTAACCTTACAAGAACTATCAACAACAATCCTATGTACTCAAAAAGCCCCACTCCAGTGGCTGGCCAGCACAAAAGAACAAAAAACATGCCAGAAACGGTATTTGTGGCTGTGCCACAAGTCGTGAGCAAAGAATTATTGTCATGAGTGTCTACGACCTTTGTCAGACCCAAAATTGTACATGGGGGAGCATTATAAATCCCTCTATCTCTCTGGGGCCACAGATTGGGGTGGGGATGCAATTATCACGGTAGGTTATCCGATCTTTCGCACCTGAGTCCCACAGCCAAAATGGCACGCGGAAGTACTGACCTCGCGTTGCACAACGACGCACCAAAAAAGTCCGAAAATATTTGTGAACACACTCCCAGGTAAGGGTGTTATATCCAAATACTTTTAAACCCCAGAATTCCTAATCACAGGAGCAAACTCGGGAAAGTGGGAAATCTTTTCGGATCTGGGTTTTAACTCTGTATATATTACAGCTCTTTGCGGAACTTACCTTGGTGCGGTGTTTAATACCTAAAGAGGAATGTCAGCAAGGTACTATTTTTTGGCAGGCCAAACAGTAGATTTCGTCCCGGGAACCACTGCACCAACCACTTCATGCTGCATGCAGAGCTGGCCTTTTTCTGGCCCACTTTACCTCTCCGCATTGCTCCCACCCAAAGTTCCGTCAGGCATTGACATCCTCCACAGAGGCGAGCGGTCGGTTCACCTAGCAATATCAATCCTGCCTGAGGGGAGCCTATTGCACCGTCCATTTGAAACCTTCGCTGAGATCCAAATATTTTGATTCTGTCATAGGCTTTTTGTGCTCCTTCCGCGACCCTTTCAACCTTACCCTGGATCCCATGCCCCGCTTACACGGAATTCAGAAGAAAAAAAATCACAATCAAAGGCAGCTCTGAACTGGTGGCAGGTGTAACAGACCAGTTGCCCTACGCCTTGATGCCGCCAACTTACTGTCTGCCCATCGGTTTCAACTCAAACTTTCAACCTCAGTTGAATCATAGTATCATTACCCATTCGCTATAGGTCAAGCGCACCATTATTGATCGTCTTACAGCTCACAAATGAGCTGCATTCTGAAACCACCAAACATTGTACTACTCATTATGGCATAAAGTGATGGCCGCTGGGTTTTTTGGTCACTGCTAGACGACGAGAGCATATGTTTTCACAAAATAAAAATGCCAGATAGCCCAGAAGATGATGTGCACATTTTGCTTCTGTTGTTCAGTGGTCATTTCTACAAGGTTCCAATCTTACTCCGATACTTATACTAAATTTCTAACTCAACTATCTTACTAACTTTGGATACAGACTTTAAAGTATGAGATGCACGGCGGAAGGACATCATCTGAGTTATGTCCGTCGGCCACCGGTTGTTTCTAGAAATTTGATTATTTGAGCTCATCAGCAGCCTCTGTCCAATTATTTCAACACATCTGTACATTATGCAACATTCTATGTGTGTTTACTATCCTTTACAGGAGTTTTTCATCCTCTGTGATTGGGGAATCTGGCCCAGAACCTGATACCCAGATAATTCTGATAGCCACCTTCAATATCAGAAAATTGGATTGTTCCGACAGGGGAGTCCAACCCCGGATAGCCTCTAACAGAGGTACGCGCCGTAGAAAGGGAGGCGGCGAGCCATACACCGGTCCGACTGCTTTCATCCATACGAAGTTAATTAAGTTAGCAATTCTTTTGGAACTCCCCAACCGGATTAACTCCCGTGGCCCGCTTCGAGGAATACATTGGGATTTGAACACGCAGGCTCAAGCTGACTCCAAAAATAAGGGAGCTGGCCATCACATTCGGACACGGGGAGTTGAACCCCGCTCTGCCTCCAACATGGTTGCAAATTCTTCTACAAGACGAGCCTGATCATACACCATGCCCGATTTGCTGGTACTCTTAGATAGCTCACTAGCTCGTAGCACTTTACAACATTCCAGTTCGATTACTCACAATGACCAATAATGAACGCAATTGCAAGACGCCCGATGCCCGTAAAGATTCAGCCTCACTAGTACGCAGTTGATATTATGAGACTCCCCATTGACCTTTTTTCCGCGTTCACAAGATTTCCGCGAGACGGGCATTACAAATCCAGAAAAAAAAAAGATCAAAGGAGGCCCATTCATTCGGACACGGGGAATCGAACCCCGCTCTGCCTTCAATATCACTGCAAATTTTTCTACAAGACTAGAGGCGGTGTACCCTACACCATGTGCGATTCCTCGTTCTGTTGCACAGGCTGTAGTATTTTGCAACATTTCAGTTTGTGAAATGAACACAATTGCACTGAGACGCCCAATGCCCCAAAAATATTCAGCCTGACTAGTGAGACCCCATTGAACCTTTTTCCGCGCTCACGAGTCGGATATTTCTGCGAGCCGGGCATCGCAAAAAAATGCAGAACATCCGACCACACATTCGGACACGGGGAGTCGAGCCCCGCTCAGCCTCCAACAAATGGCAATTCTTCCACAAGGCGAGAGGCGGTGTACCCAACACCATGTCCGATTCCTCGTATGTTAGAAACCTGTAGCACTTTGCATTATTCCAACTAGATTATTTGTCAACGAACACAGTTGTACTGAGACGTCCGATGGCCCCGGGTCAACCTCACTACTAGTAGTATGGCCCCATTGAACATTTTACGCGCTCACAAGTCTGATATTTCTGCGAACCGGGAATTACAAAAAAAAAAACCAGAATAATCGACCATTCGGACACGGGGAGTCGAACCCCGATCTGCCTTTAGGAACTGTGCTCCTGGCTTTCCAGAACAGGTTGAGAGGCCATGTACCGTGCATCATGCCCGACCTATTCTCTTCCCGACGAAGTTCACCGTGCTCTTGATTTTTGGGACATCCCAACAGGCATTAGCTCAGATTGTCCGAGATAGGTGCACCATGCCTTGAATTCTGGATTTTAACACCCCGGGAGGGTCACCAAAAAAAAGATCAAACAAGGAAACATTGCAAAACTCGTACTGTACCATTTCGACCGTAGATTCAGCCACTGTGACCTGTGACCACTTAGATTCACCTTTTGATTGACTCAATTTCCTTTTTGGGCGATTTTTCGGCATTTCCCGGTGGATTTTAGCAGGATAAACTGTGTAGCCCGCTGACGCGGCAGGGCCCGCTATCTTGCACCTGGTGGTCCCAATGAAAAGACATAGACACTCGATTATTATTTATCATGCAATGACTAAATTGTTTCAACCAGCAAGAGGGGATTTAGATGTTATAGGACAACAAGATGCCAGCATGGGATAGGAAGTATTTTTTTTTACACGGGCCTTGAAACAGTCGAACGTGGAGAGGGCCATGCATTTAAACAAAACCATCGTCCCAAGTTGCAGATGTGCGCGAAAAAAAGAAAGCTGGTCGGGGACATTGTTGGTGTTCGGATATTTACGAACTCCCTATTAATGCGGAGATGCTCCAGTTGCAGAACGAGCGGGAAGAGCCGTCAAATACAATGGCAAGAATGACCTCGACCAATGCCTGACGGCAATAGGATCAATCCTAGCCTACCTTCGGTAGGAAGTTGGGATCGATCCTAGCCTACAATCGTAGGCCCTTTTTTACTGCTGTATTTTATATCTAATCCTATAGTATCCTATCAAACCTATATGATCCTATCTTTCCGTTCCGCATGTCACCGACCATCCTCTGCAGAATCAATCCTACCCTGATGACTGTGGGCTGGCAGGGTTATCCCATCCTATTCCATCCTATCCGATGCCTCTCATCCTATCGGTTAGGATTCGGACATGATAGAATTACGTCTATTTAGTAAGTACATTAGGATAGAGTAGATATGATGTCCTAGGTCTGTAGGACAGAATCGATCCTAAGGACCTACCAGGCGAAGGGTTGGATTCATCCTACCAGCTGAGGTCGTCGCGAGTTTACAGCAAAAGAACCCACCCACCCACCAATATACCCGAGCATACGGCCTTCCCAAGTAACCCTGACCTGTTTTGATATTTTGTGGGTACTGTGACTATGATAAGTATTCGAGTTCTTCGTACCAGTTTCAATCAGTCACATATTTTTTCAACAGTCGTTAGTCGCACTTGAGTTTAGTTCCGACCGAACATTTTCCTGTGGAAAGGAAAAACAACAACTGAGTTACAAAAGTCACAAATACTATCAAAAGAGCAGATTTACCCTGAGTGTAAAATGGAATTGTCAATCAGAACATTGCTGAAAGGACTTGCACTGGCAGCCAGTTCAAACTCGAGGATGGAATGGTGGTTGAAACAGATTTTTCTCCGCAACTGGGCTACTACAAGTAAGAGGTTCGAATGGGTTCGAACCGGTTCAGCAAGGTTCACAGAATTCTGAAATTTTTTGAACCTTGAACTGAACCTTGGGTTCGGTTCAGCGAACCTCACAGCCACTGAACCGGATTTTTGGTTCGGTTCAGGTCCGGTTCAGGTTCGCCAGCAGTTCAGAACCTGACCGCGGCAACACTACATGGCCCGCTACCAGACTTCGAAATCAGGACACAGTTCAAATAGCATTAAAATGTGGGACATACCCGAGTACTGACTGAAGAACTGAACAGAAATGAAGGAATTTATGGTAATAAATTTGATAAGATGCCTTTCGCGGATGCACCAGAACCAATAAATTTGATATCCATGTTACATCGGATTGCCTGAATGATTGTTGCATTGAAATTATTGACGAGGCCGTCCAAACATCGTAAGCAAATCTCGCCTGTTTCGGGATCGAAACAGCTCTTCGCACGAAAATTATCCTCATGAAGGTCAAAGCGGCATGTTTTTGGTTCGGGGGTCCTCGCCAATATTTGAAACAAGTCTTTGAGTGGGTGTGGGTTTGACATTGTGATACAATATTCCGGTTTCTGACGTTGTGCAGTGAATGATCCCTCACCAACAGGCATTCCATGAATCGAACACGGATGGTGGATATTTGAGGGTAAAGACAGAGCTGGATCCTCAGGGACTGGATTTGAGATTGTGTCATCTAGAAATGCTAGAAGCCGCCTGCCAAAGTCAACATCTGACTCTTTTATGCTCAATGCCCGTTTTTTTATTTCATTTGGGTTCAACCCACCCTCAACCCAGACCAGCATATGGCAGTGGAGTGTACCTCGACCCTGAGCTTCAACACACCCATAGTACGCTTTAACGACGCCGAGAATTCCGCCTTCCAGGTCTGTATTTTGTTCAGTATCATATCCGAGAAGGCTGAAATGAAGGCTTTCATATACAGATTGAAAAATTGTGCAGCAACAGGATTTTTTGCAATGAGGACAGATTGGTCCCAATAGTTGGGCACGTCTTCTGGAAGCAATTTGTCGACATCTATCTCTGACCCTGCGAGAAACTTGACCACAGGATTGAATACATCTGCAGGATTTATTGTTATGTAGAAGCTTGGAAGTCCCTTTTCTATCATGAGTCCACGAATTTCGTTTCGCATCGCAACACGGGCAGCCGAAGAGCCTGGAACAGATGCAGCAACACCATTGACTTGTCTCAATAAATCCATAACTTTGCGTTCCTCGGCATTTTTTGGAACAGCAGATTCACCATTTGCAACACGCTCGGAAACATTTTTGACCACTTCAGGTGATACAAATGCAAACTGTGAAGCTATATAATCAAAATTGGCGCGTTTAACTTTCAAACTCGTATGTAAAAGCATTTCATGATAATATTGAACGTAGTAAATGAAAAAGAACCATGCTCCTGAAATCTTCGATCTGGGCGCGGAGACAACGAAGCATCCACTGCGTGGTTGGCACAAGCCCCAGTTGTGATATGATGGAGAAGAAGGCGTCGGCATTGAACTAAAGTCAAGCCAGCATGGGGGATGGCATGTAACTCAAGTGACCGTTGTATTGTAGGTAAATTTGCATGAAATACAGAGATACGGGTGCGGGTAACATGATGTCCAAGCAATATATCACGTAAAAGATTCAAAGATGTCATTGTATTCATTGGTATAACAGATGGTATAGAAACGGATGTAGATGGACAGCAGCAAGCCAGGGGCTCATCGCAAGTGCAGCTACATCCACGATCTGGTAAAAATATGAGTTCAGATTGTGGCGACACTGTGATGGAGTGTTAGTACAACGCGCATTTAATTTCATCCAAATACGCACTTGCTGGCTGCTGACCAGGGTGACAGATACCGGAGGAGAGCCGAAACGAAGTATGTGGCAGGGTCTCGCGACAGAAAAATAGCCAATCACGGCCTAGAACCAGATCATAGGGCAGACTAGTGGATACGGAGAGCTTGACATTCATGGAGCAGACACCATCAAGAGATGGAAGGGTAAGCACGCCAGCAACAAGAGACTGAGGTGCCGGAATTCCGGAAGTTAATATCCAGTCTAGAGAGACCAGAGAACACTTGGAGAGAGGGTCAACAGAGGTTTAGAGTGATAGTTTGCAGAATGTCGCAGAGAAATCCATAGGCAGCGGTACGGGGTGGTGGGGGGACCAAAATCGCGGCGAATGCACAAATAGGTACGACATTTATCAGGTACGACCAAGGTATGACATCCAGTTGACATCCAGGTACAACCAGGAACATTTCCACGTCACCCGTAAACCAGAAGCGTCAGGAACTGGCTTACAAAGGAAATTAATGACAGCGGGTGGCACATTTTGGCGGGGAGAAAAGGTGATTACGCGAAACATGCTGACGAAAATGTGATGCACGGCCAAAATCGAAAATTAGGGCTCTCTAAGACCCGTACCTTACGGTAGCGGGAATTTCAAGTTGCGCAACTCTTTCGTCAAGCAACATATGGAATTAAAACTCGGCAGTGTTTTCGGGGCGAATCATTTTATGTACAATGCCAATATCCCACCATCGGGCTTAGGCCCACATCTACATGGACCCTGTCGTTGGTATATATGAGCTTCCAGGTCATCAATGGATTCGACTCCCATACTGCCCGTAACAAACGGCAACGAGAAACGAAAGCATCCTCGACGTGAGGGTGCATGTAGAGATGGGGATAGAGAGCAGATTACCCTGATGCTCCGCTTTAGTTTGTCGATCCAAGAAACTTGCAAAGTTTCTTTTGAACCCATTTTTTTTTCTGCAAATCGAAAATACCTCATAATTGACCTGTATCGTAATATGCGGATACTGAACCAGCTTCAAACTTTCTTCCATGAGAGCTTATGACCAAGTGATGACTACCAAATATATTATTGTCCTCCAGACGACAGCTTCCTTGCTCAATGGATATCGAGCAATGCCTTGTTGCCTGTCTGGATCCCAAATTGGTTGTTCCTGGCGCGCCACCATTTTGACACTCGAACGTCACGTCACGTACAAGTCGCGGAATATTAGCAGTGTAGCAGCTCCATTTTCGCTCTTCTCTTCACCTCTCTCTTGTTCGCTGGGTCTAACGCACTGAGCATAAAGGTCGATGTGTGTCATCGGAAGTTTCCGTCTGCATGTCAGCCCATGTCAATTCGCTTTTGGACGAGGATTGTCGCGTGAATTCGGGCAAAGAGTTGATTTCTCATGGTTTTCCCACTTTTCGGACAAGGCGATTTTTCGGACAAGCCTTGGCAGGAGTTTCATGGGGCCTACTGAATAGACCTCTCTCTGCATACTCTTTCTGGGTAGATGACGTTTCGTATCAGGATAAGAGGCAGTGCAATATTGAAAGGTGTCTTGTCTTCGGCTGGCGTGAGCAGGCGGGTTCCTAGCTGATACATTCGCACAGCCAACCAGTCTGAAAGGTGGTGATAAAGGGGGAAGAAACCCCACCCTGAAGAATCTCCATATTTTATAACGACACTGCCAGCACACATCTTCAGAAAACTTCCCAGTTTTGGTTCTCCACTTGATTCTTCGAGTCAAGATGAAGTCTTCTATCCTTTTCATTGGTTTCTTCTGTGCAGGAGTTCTCGCAACGCCCTCATCCACTTCCACCGCAACCGCCTGCATTGCTTCAGTTACACCTTCAAACTTAATCGATAACGGCGATTTTGAATGCGGCCTGTCCTCCTGGACCGTAGATGTAGGTGTTCTCTCGAGCTAGAAATGACTTAGCCCTGCCCGGAACAGGGGTCTGAGCAAATGAATTGACCGCCTCATGCCCCCATCGCCTTGCTCTTGAAATTCTCTTCGCTACATACTAACCGCGCCACAGATCCCCGACACATCCGCCCGAGCTTTCATCGGAGCCCCCGGCAACACACTCTCGCACGCCTTTGAGGTGGACCTCGTCCGCGCATCCAACCACACCGAGTTCGGCGTGTCGGCGCGCATCACAAGTGACCCCATTCCCGTCACCTTTGGCCACAACTATACGCTGCGCTACTGGACCTTCTTCAACGGGCCCGATAACGGCTTCGTCGGGCTGATGATCAACAATAAGCCGTACAAGACGACCGACGCGCGCGACCTGGGCTGGGGCGCGTTCCACTTCAATGAGTTCAACTGGACAGCGACGGCGCCGGCGGCGGAGATCCGGTTCGAGTTTTTGTTTGGGCCCGCCGGCAGTGTGGATACGATTGATACGATCACGTTTTTGCCGAGGACTTGAGGTGGTGACTGAGACTGATTATTAAGAGATGAAAGGGTTGGATGGTTTTAGTGGTGAATGAATTATTCTGTTGAGCTTGTATCTGGTGGCGGTTAACAAAAGGTGACTACTGAACCCGAACTTGCGCGTTTACTTCAAGTCTAGGTACCCATACCTTCAGCACAATATACACTCCGCTCTCCAAACACAAGGGTACCCATCTTCCACCGAGTCGGCACGCGAACAAATTTGTGGCTGTTGAGAATGTGCTGAAGAGCTGCGAGATCTGAAATGATTAAACGGTCGTCCTACATGAATCATTTTCCGTCAAATTCAAACACGCGGTCGAGGTGTCGATTTCCGTTAGGAGAATTGCTACTTGAGTGATACCAGGATGCCCTTTCCTACTTCCGAAGTTGAGATTGAAGCCGGTGGATTTGAAACGGATTTACTGTACAGTTCCTTCATACGAATGCACATTTTGACGCATAAACGAGGTAGCTTCGATTCGATTCCAAGTCCATTTTCATCTTCGGACTTGGTGGCCAGGGTTCAACATTGAACCAGAGCTTGCGCATTTCACCTTATTTTCTGCAAAGCATTTTGTCATGTAAATGAGCAAATAGGGTTGGACACAGGTATACCCGCAGGTATCGGGACCTCAACCCGTACCCGGACCCACAAAAATCGTACCCGCATACGCGTCGGGTCTAAAACCCATACGGGTAACCCGCGGGATCTCAAACCCGTACTCCAGACCCGCAGAATTTAAGCCTGGAAAAAACCTGGAACATTGTAAGATTGTGGACCTAGAGAAGGTTTTGAGGCCTAGATGGATGTAATTGCCATTCCCTGAATTCTACCAACATCCTGAGCCTCAAAGGTCTTGTTCCAGTGAGAGCATCATCAACTTGGATTAAACCAACTCGTTAAAAATTTAAAACTGAAACTTGAGGCAATGCCGTCATCGGAATGTAACTCAGTAGCAAGGAAAGTTGAAACTCCGACCATTGATGTGCCAATCGACCGACTAGGTGTGAACTAACAATAAAATGTAAGCTGCACGAAGTATGGCAGTAGGAATAATAATATATGAGTGTTTCGAACGTAGTCCGGTGCCGTGACACGAGACCAAATGGCCGAGCGATGCGAAGACGAAGGCGGGGACGTAGGACGAGTACGAGAGCGGTAGCGAGAACGACTGCGAGAGGGTGGGAGCGGGAACGAGTACGAAAGCGGGTGCGGAAGCGAAGACGATATGAACTTAAGTAGCACACCATCTGGGCAGTCAAAAGCTGGGTTTGTATTGAGAGAATATTAGGTATGTATACCGAGAGAGCAAAGAAATGGAGTAACACAAGGTAAGAATCATATTGGTTGGGAGTCAGGAACTAGACGAACAACGGAGGAACAATAGAGGAATAATAGAGGAGAATCGAAAATTAGCCAAGAAATTGATAGTTGAGACGGTGTTGAGTTTGTGAGGCAAGAGGAAGGGTAATATGAAGTAGATATTAAAGGGGAATATGTTGCGTACTGGAATATGAGTGCTAGGTGTCCGGGCGGACCACGAGTCGGTGGGTACGGAGTGAGTGAGAGCCGGCATTGAACGCAACGGAAGATGCTGAAGTTTGACAGGGTAATCGTTTTGGACACTCATCCGTTGATCAGGTAGGCGCATAGCCCGGGCTTGGTGCGCGAGCGAGCATGACACCATACCTATATTCCCACCGGGGTGGGGGGGGCCTCCCTAAGATAAATTTTGAAAATTGGCGCACACACTGCGTTCCGACCCTTTCTAGACTCAGCCTGAGTGTAGGGACCCAGAAGTAGCTACACCGATGATTGAGGCTAGGTACCTACAGCATAGTCTGTGGAGATCTGCCTAGCTCTGGCTAGGTTAGTGCAGGTCGGTCTAGGTCTGGGAGGGTCCGTGTAGGCCATCACAGGTGCTTGTAGCCACCTACAACAGGGGGAAGGCATGCAGATACTCAAAACATTAGCTAATGGAACTGTTTCTCCGCGAGTTCTTCCGATGCAACTGTCCAAAAATCGCACTACAACTAATCCCTGCGCAGCTGAATTTTGAGGATCACAGTGTACAGAGAAACTTGAGCTTAAAACTTGATGGTCTCCATGGAACTGCAAGCAATGTGCAAGACAAAAAAAAACATTCAAAAGGGAAGTCTAGGTCTGTGCAGCTGAGTTTAGGGAGCTAGCCTCACCTTCCACAAGCTACCCTCATCTACACTTACCTGAGTTTAGGGGCCTTACTGGGTACTCCAGAAGCCAAACGAACATTACGTGTAGTCGCCTAGATGGGGGGCTGTGTAGTGATCTACACCGACCTAACTCCATCTAGCACGACCTACAGAACCTAACCTCAGCTGAGTCTAGGACGGGTCAGAACGCAGTGTTTAGGAACTGTGCTCCTGGCTTTCCAGAACAGGCTGAAAGGCCATGTACCGTGCATCATGCCCGACCCATTCTCTTCCTGACGAAGTTCACCGTGTTCTTGATTTTTTGGGACATCCCAACAGGCATTAGCTCAGATTGTCCGAGATGGGCCTTGAATTCTAGATTTTAACATGCCGGGAGGGTCACCAAAAAAAAAGGATCAAACAAGGAAACATCAAAACTCGTATACGGGAGTCGAGCCCCGCACCACCTCTAATCATCTTTTATCACCTAAAAGTCGTGAACCGTATACACCATGCCCGATTCCTTTCGGGCTTACGAAGTTAAGAGTCCATTTGGGAGTTCGAAATACCGGAATAACGGTTCGGCGGTGTGATCGAAATTGTGATTTGGGAGATGCCGATCAACGGCACGACATGGGCCCTGATGCAAACAGATATCCACAGGGCCTGAACTGCTTCCTCGAGGGTATTGGACAAGATATAATGATGGGTTTGACGCTGGGAATAGTATATCAGTCTGATAATTCCCTAAAAAAACCTTCTGTCACTAGTTCTGTAACCTAGAATGATCGTAAATAGGTGTTTGCCTTGCCCACTGACTAAGCGCATAGTATTCATAATCAGATTTTGTGTCTGCTAGAGAATAAACATTAATTTTACCTTGTTCGATATGTTGAACTTGTGAGAGGAACGTCGTTCACTGACCAACGGTGCAATTCCAATGTCCTTGCTTCCTGGACGTATACGGTCGCCTAGGTATACAGTATACCTAGGCGACTCGGACGGCGTCATTGCGTGGCTCAACCAGCCGGCACGAAAATTTGCCGATAATTAGTAGTTGTTGGCATTCACTTGGTCTCTCGCACAGACATATTTCGTGAGAACAGATGACGAGTCGTTCCTCATCCAAAATAGGTACGCAGATCAAACGGGTAGTGTCACATTACGGTCGAGTCTGTTCCGTGCAAACCACCTTGCTTTAGCAAGGTCTCCTGACCCTAGTCGTATACTGTCTGCAACACCTTGGGTGTTGTAAATTGGGCTATAACTCATCCAATCAAGTCAGTTTTAGATAATTATTTTTGGCTACATGCAGGTGGCGGCCCCTGCATCCTAGTACTATACTCCTCAATTATCTGAAACAAACTTGATTTGAGGTTTCTGATAGTACGAGGAATCGGACGGTACACCGCCTCTCGCCTTGTGGAAGAATCCCCATTTCTTGGAGGCAGACCGGGGTTCGACTCCCCGTGTTCGAATGGCCCTTGCTTTCAGTCCTTTTTCTTCTTTTTGTCATGCCGGGCTCGCAGAAGTTTCCGAGTTAATAAACGGCCCGAGGCAATAAATGGCTTACATGGGCAGGATACATCAGTGCAGTGAAATTGAATCTGATCGGGCGTATCGGGCATATACATTCTTACTGGATCTGCTCAAACTGTTCCAAAAATTGCTAACCCGATGAACTTCGTTGGCGAGGGAATAGCTCGAGCATGGTGTATGGTACACCGCCTCTATTTCTGTAATTAGCTGTGAAGGTTGGAGGCTGCGCGGGGATCGACTCCCCGTGTTCGAATTGATTTGTACTTAGCTCTGTTTTTCTTTTGACCTAGGTTGGGCCTGCGTGTTCCATTCCCACGGTACCATGATTGAGATACCTTCTGGGGCTCTCGCGATCGGGCAACGAGAGTGGATCCAGTTGGGATGTTCCCAAACTTTGATAGCCTAATTAACTTCCACAAAATTTGGGAGTTAGAAATACTGGCACATCGGCGGCAATGTGCACTCTGACTATGAAGCCTGGTCTGTGCAGATGTTTAGAGATGGTATTCCTGATGGATCAATGTTGAACAATAAAAGGGTAATTCTGCACTCAATTTCCCATGAGATTTTCTCTAATGGATGGTATGTAGTCAGTGGGCAAGGCAAACACCTATTTACGATCATTCTAGGTTACAGAACTAGTGACAGAAGGTTTTTTAGGGAATTATCAGACTGATATACTATTCCCAGCGTCAAACCCATCATTATATCTTGTCCAATACCCTCGAGGAAGCAGTTCAGGCCCTGTGGATATCTGTTTGCATCAGGGCCCATGTCGTGCCGTTGATCGGCATCTCCCAAATCACAATTTCGATCACACCGCCGAACCGTTATTCCGGTATTTCGAACTCCCAAATGGACTCTTAACTTCGTAAGCCCGAAAGGAATCGGGCATGGTGTATACGGTTCACGACTTTTAGGTGATAAAAGATGATTAGAGGTGGTGCGGGGCTCGACTCCCGTATACGAGTTTTGATGTTTCCTTGTTTGATCCTTTTTTTTTGGTGACCCTCCCGGCATGTTAAAATCTAGAATTCAAGGCCCATCTCGGACAATCTGAGCTAATGCCTGTTGGGATGTCCCAAAAAATCAAGAACACGGTGAACTTCGTCAGGAAGAGAATGGGTCGGGCATGATGCACGGTACATGGCCTTTCAGCCTGTTCTGGAAAGCCAGGAACACAGTTCCTAAAGGCAGATAAGGGTTCGACTCCCCGTGTTCGAATGTTTGTGATGGTGTATCCATGTTTTGCTCCAATTTTAGTTTATATGCTCAAATCCCACATCCAATGTTCATACTAAGACTCGGAGACAAATATATTCGGGAGATTATCCTTGGGCAGTATAAGTGAGGTTGAATGCTCTGGGGTATCCAGGGCTCCATCCATGTCAATATTTTACTTGATCTGAGTGCGCTTATCCAAAAAGAATTCCTAACCTACCGAGCTTCAACTGAGTGAACGCAATCGGACATGGTGTATGGTACACGGCCTGGACAAGATTGTTGGAGGCAGATTGGGGTTCGACTCCCCGTGTCCGAGGTGTTGTGATGGCGTACTCGTTTTTTTCCTCCAATCCTAGTCCATATGCTCAAATCCCCAAGAAACTGAGAGACAAATCTCTTCGAGGAATTATGCATGGGCAGCATACTTAAATGAGGTTGAGCACTTTGGGGTATTCAGGGCTTCATCTATATTTTACTCGGTGTGAGTGGGCAGATCCAAAAGAATTGCTCACCTAGCAAACTTCAAAAGACTGAAAGGAATCGGACATGATGTATGGTACACGGCCTCCCAACATACACTTGACCAAGGCGGTTGTTGGAGGCAGACCAGGGTTCGACTCCCCGTGTTCGAATGTGGTTACAGCTGTTTTCCAATTCTTTTTTCTTCGGTGATGCCGAGGTCGCAGAAGCCTTTCCTTTTTGAACGCGAAGGTTCAATGGTCTCATACCCTCATACATGTAGGTGCCGCCCTTGGTATATACCCCTGTATAACCCCGGCTGCGATTCGGCAATCCTGGTGCGTTCCTGTCTTATCCGAGCATGCTGTTCCTGAGTCTCTTCATGCCATTTGGCTGCAACGAGGAGCTTGACCATGTTTTTGGTCAAGCACAGTCGGCCGCAGAGCGCATCGCTGCCAAGTGCATATCACCGGTTTACACTTTGTGCCACTGATCTGATAACTTTTTACAGGTCACCAGCCCTCCGTAGGACAACCATAAAGGCGACTCGCCAAAGCTGGACATCCTTGCCTTCTAGTCTTCCCCACCCCAGTGTTTGCACCTGTTGGAAAGACAACTCGTGATCATGTTGACCATGCGGAATACATGTGGAATGCACATGGACTGCTCCACAATTTTACTTCTTTTATTGTCTTTTCACCGTTGCTATGTTCACTTTAGGTTTAGCCTGCTTTTTGCCCGACTTCTTTTTCACCATACTGTACTATTTCGCTCAATTCGTATGTCACGCATCACAGGGCCCAAAATTTAAGAATATTTTCGAACCTGCGGGTCACCGAGGGGATCTTCGAATGTCTCAAACCAGTCACGAAATCGGCAAAAAATGGCCCAAAAAAATCCAATTTTCGCGCACACGGCGCGTTTTGCTTGTTGAGGGGTAATGAGAACTTTTCTGGCGCATGTGGGACCTTGAGGACCTCGGGAAGAACACCTGTTGCAGTGAGAGCTGCGGGAATGGCGCAAAAAAACACTTGTAAGTTGTATAATCCGGTGATTGATCTAAGTAGGTGTTTTCTTGGAAGCAGTTAGCAACCCGCCCCGTTTAAGACTGGTTTTATGGCTAAAACTACTTTTGTAAGAATGTCGGGATTTATGAACTTTTTTTCGTGTCACGGCCGGCCTGGCGGATTTACGAAAACCCAAGTTCGAATTCGCGGGTCACAGGTCACAGCCGGGGAGAATTGAGCGAAATAGTACAGTATGCTTTATTGTGTTTCACACAGCCTTGGCATCATTGCTAGTCTGACTCATAGATAAGAGACTTGTATTTATACCGAGCTGTCTCTGCAATATATTCAGTCTGTTCTTTAGTTGCACCCCCATCAATTATATCTTCCCATAGCACCTCTCTGCCAGCTCGCCGCAACTGCCATCCAGTTCCCAGCCCCGATCACCAGTCAAATTAATGATCCCACTGTCGACTATTCCCTCCTGTCTCGGCTACGATGTGCCGACCTGCGCCATTTACGGATACATGCTGCCGATCCTCATCGCAGCGGCCAGCAGCCCCAAGCCGTTCTCGTAATTACGACGAGTGGCGTGGACGGTGAATATTGTTCTAGTAGCCGAGATTATGTACTTTTATATCTAGTTTTATTCAAAAAGAAAATTTAACCAGTGTAGCGCGTTTTAATTGCAAACAGTCGAATCAAGTCTCGAGGTCTAAAACCCCCCGACTGGCTTTGGATAGATTGTAACCGCATGGCTGGCTTGGGACCGGGTCACCTTACCTAAGTGTTGCAAGCCACAAACAAATTGGGCCCTTGGAACGGCTTGGGACCGGTTGAGCGGCAATACAACCCAGCTAGGATTTTTCTGATATCGTACTGTTGAAAACCTCACTAGGCCGTAGCACTCTGCAACATTCCAGTTAGACTAGTACTTATTCACCAATTAAATGAACGCAGTTGCAACGCCCGACACCCCAAATATTCATCACTACTAGCCATTAGTATGAGACCCCCATTGAACCCATTTCCGCGTTAATAAGTGAGATATTTCTACGAGCTGAGCATTCCAAGTAAAAAGAAAAAAAGATCAGATAAGGTGACCATTCGGACACGGGGAGTCGAACCCCGGTCTGCCTCCAACAATCTTCTTTGGTGTGTAGGCCGTGCATACACCATGCCCGATTCCTTTCACTCATTTGAAGCTCGCTAGGTTAGCTACTATTCTTTTTGCTTCAGCCTACAGAGTAAAATACGGACAGCCAACTTCCAAGATACCCCGAAGGTTCGGCCTCTGAATCGTTTTTGCCTCCGACCTATCGATATCGAACCTTTTGTCACCCCTGTGTCGTTCATGGCCGTGTATATCATACTAATACACCAAATCTGATTTCTCTACCCCTTGACTCTGAGAAGCTCACTATGCTATCAATATTCTGGGGATCAAGCGAAATCATTAGAACAGACCCACAAAAAAATCCAACACCAGGACATGCACATCCTTTTTTTCTCTTGATCGTACCCTGCCGTCGAAAAAAATTAAAGTTGAACAAGGCCTCAAAAAGAATGGCCCACCCATTCGGACACGGGGAGTCGAACCCCGGATAGCCTCTAACAGAGGCACGCGCCGTAGAAATGGAGGCGGTGTACCATACACCATGTCCGATTCCTTGTACTGTTACAAACCTCACTAAGCCGTACTACTTTGCAACATTCGAGTTCGATTATTCGCCTTGAATGAACGCAAATTGCAATTGCAAGACGCCCGATGCACTCCAAATAATAAATATTCAACCTCTCTAGTACGCCATTGATATTATGAGACTCCCCATTGAACCTTTTTCCGTTTCTGCGAACCGGGCATGACAAGAAGAAAAAAAGGATTCGAAATATGGTGCATTCGGACACGAGGAGTACATGGTTTCAAAATCTTCTACAAGACGAGAGGCGGTGTACCATATACCATGACCGATTAGTTACAAACCTCACTAGGCTGTACTGTAGTGTGCAACATTCCAGTTGGATTATTCAACAATGACCAATGAACGCAATTGCACGACACCCCAAAAATTCAGCCTTACTACGCCATTGAAGCGTCTTTCCGTATTCACAGGTGGGTGGTTTCTATTCCAAAATAAAGAGAGAGAAAAATGGGGTGATAATCATGATGATTCATTCGAACACGGGGAGTCGAACCCCGATCTGCCTCCAACATGGGCTGGCAATTCTTCCAAGGCGAGAGGCGGTGTACCCTACACCATGTCCGATTCCTTTCACTCATTTGAAGCTCGCTAGGTAGCATTTTCTTTTCTTTGTTTTGGATCAGCAGACTTACCGTAGATCGAGTAAAACACGGACAGCCAACTTCCGAGACACCCAGAAAGATAAAGATTCAGCCAACAAGTCGACCCGGCCGCGGATGGCAGGTAAGAAGTAAGAGGAGGCCATTACATAGAGTCCCGCGAACCCAATATACAATATTCGTACAGCTAAGTATCCATAGCCCCCGGCTAATCGAACAACGGCCCGCGATCGTCGAATGACGACCCGCGATCCTTGAACCCAAACCCAGGATCCTGGCCGAACCCTGAATCGTCGAACCCGCTACCGAACCCGAGAGCATTTGGGAATTGGAATCGGCGGCATCAAATGGCGGCGGCAGAGGCGGCGGCAGAGGCGGCGGAACTTTCCGGTACTGATCGGATGTTGTTTAGTACTATTATGTAAGTACCCCTAAGAGGTACCCCTCTGCTCGGGGAATAATACCTCTTTTACTCATACCACTGGCGTTGTCTGGAGGTGCCAGAGGCGAATTTCTGTATGTGGGTTTTTGATGCACACATACGCATTTGATACAGCAATAGCTACACAAAAATACTGTAAAGTGATATATTGAAATCACCAGCGACGGGCACCGGGAAATCAGCGGCGGGGCGGGGCGCGTTTGCATTCATGTGGGCGGGCGGGTGTTCGCATGGCATGCGTGAGGACGCGTAGGCGTTTGCATCACGCAGGAACCGCCGCGAACTCGTGGCGGCAGGACAGGGGCAATTAGCGCACGGCGGTGACAAAACTAGCGGCGGGACAGCGTGTTCGCGTTCTGCACTGATCAGCAGGCAGGTGTTTGTATGGCGTGCATGGTGGTGTGCGCGGAGGCGTTTGCTTCACGCAGAGGCCACCACGCGGCAGGAAAGTGGCGAACTAGCGCAGGCGGGAGCAGCGCGTTCGCGTTCTGAACTGTTCGGCGGACGACGTCTGCATTTCGCATGGCGGGGGCGAGGGCGGTCGCAGACGCGTTTGCATCGCGCAGAGGCGGCCGCGAAACTCGCGGCGGGACAGCGGCGAGCCTGTGCAGGGGGTGGCGCTGCATAGAGGGCTCCTTTGGTGCAGCGGTGTCGCAAAAGGTGGATCTGGCTGATACGTTTCTATAATCAACTGTAAGTCGGTATAAGTGTATAATATTTTTAGGGGGTCTATAGATCTCAGAAAGACCTTATCCTCGGTTATAAGCCCTTACAGAACTTATAAGTGCTATAAGGCGTTACACTGGTTATTGCAGCTTATAACCGCTTACAGTCGACTCCCTTGCCGAGACCAATACAGCAATAACTTGCATACATACCATTCCTCAATATAATAACGATCCCCGCTCACGCGACAAAAAGAGAAGCAAATTGATTATTAAAAGCTCTACAGTAGTGTACAACAAGTGATATTGAATAAGGCCTACACTACAAACTGTTAGCAGTTGGTTACCGGGGGAGTCGGTATACACACCTGCGTTCGCAAGAGTGGCAGGAAACCATAACGTGGAAGGATGAGTGTCCGGCGTATGATGTGGGATACAACGACGTACCAGCAGTCGGCGAGCTTGCTGTACCCTACATAAGCGAGCAGTCTGATTCGAAGAGATACCCGATTAGTCCCTAACAGAAGAGTGAATAAACCGGACTCACCCAGCTAGCGCTGACGTCCTTGCGGTGAGCTCACAACTGGAGCATCTATTGGTTCAAAATCAGATGGCGTGTTCAAGTTAGGAGTCCGAAGGTAGACGCACGGGGGCACCAGGATACAGTTCTAACGGCCGATTCGACGAGAGGGCGGTGACAGGCAGAAAGTCTCTACGAGGGTGGCGGAGTGGTGGTGGTTGCAGTCCAAGAGAGGTGCTGTCACGGAGTCACAGCTCCGTGATTTATATCTCATTGCGGCTCTATGACATCACTTTGCTCCACAACCGGCCCAATGCGTTTGCTGCCTCTCGTCCACCCAGCCTTCGATGCCTGAAATACGCCGAATCGACTCTGATACCACCCACGTCTCCGATTCAGAGCCGGAAAGAGAAGCGGCTAGAGAAGCAGCTCAATTGATAGGAGCTCGCAAACTCACGCCAGCCGAACGAACGTCTTCTGCGCAGCGTCGATCGAGTACACCCTTCTCGGACACCTCAAATACACAGCAAAATTTAGAACCCACGGCAATTGAGCCGTTGTTTGGGTTAGAAGCGCGCCTCATAAATCTTGAGAGGGAGGTTGCGCAACTTCGTGTTGCGCTGAACGGTGTGTTGCAGGCCCAATTCCATCGTTATTCGGCTCATATTTTGTAGTTCTCGCTTCAACACCCGGTCTGAGAGCACAACATGAGCGCTCTTTGGCAGATAAAGGTGTTGGCGGTGATCTCCCGATGGACTCGCCAGATCCTCCTCTCGTCGCGCCGAGTTCATTTCACGATGCTGTACAGGAGGAGGTGAGGGTACAACTAGTGGGTTTAAACCGAGCACTAGATGATTTTGAGCAGCTCGTAGAAAGCACTGAGTCGAGGAAGCATCTCCTCGAGACGGGTGCACCATGTTCATCTTACCCCGCTATTTTGTGCGGGGAGCTCACATGGTCAACTGTTTGGGGTGTAACAAGGCGGATCACACCTTCTATTTAGACGATGTAGCTGATGCTGACTGGGTGCTTCGCGCCGGTAATTAATATGTCACGGATTGGTTCAAAAATGTACTATCTGCACACTTTCCGGCCTTCAGTGTCGCAAAAATATCGCTCGAGACGGAAGAAAGTTATAAGTCCTTATAAGTAGTTATAAGGTCGGTATAAGTCAGGTATAACTGGCCAATAAGTCTGTAACCCTTCGTAACCCCTTATAACCCTCCAGGCCCTTTTGCGACAGGTGGGATGGGCACGAAACCGGCGGCGGGAAAATGCAGCGGTGGGGAGGGACGGTGGGGAGGTGGTGGATGAGAGAAGGCGCGTCTGGTGGAGGTGATGGCAACTTGCACGTGCATCAGTCCTGCCGCCGCTGCCGCCGCCGTTGGATGCCGCCGATTCCATATCTCAAATTCTCTCCCGAACCCGGGATGGCGCCTCACGCCCTGGGGGAAGTTGTCAGTCACTGGTTCAGATCAGAGCGCCGTGCGGGGGTGGGTAAGTCAAGCTATCATCGAGAGAAGGGGGACGACAAAAAAAGAACGGGGTTGGGACAGCAAATGAAGCAAAAAAGCAAGAACGCAAATTGGGGACCAAAATTGAACACTCACATCAACGACAACGTAACATCATATCCCCATGCACCTTCGGCGTTACTTAACCATGGGCATCTTATTCTTCGTCTCTCTAATGAACCTCGAGCTAATCCTCATCCGCCTCCCGCTCAAGTCGTCCAAATCTGCGCGCGCTCGTGCCCGTCGTTTACCTCGCTCCTCCTCCGCCTGTGCCTGCTTCCTCTTCTTCCTGTTCTCCTGCGCCCAAGCCCAAGGCCTCCTCTCGTTCTCGTGCGTCTTCCCCCGTAGAAGACGAGCCTTCCCGCGTAGAAGACGAAGATCCGAACGACACTACAGTCTCCCTTGCCCACGAAGCTGAAGTCGTGGACGGTGATGGGGCCCCGCCGACTGCGTACCTGCCTCCCCTCTCTCCACGGCCTTCTCATGCGGAGCGCGAGCCCACGGTGATGCACCCCCCTACCGCTCCTTTGCCTGCCCCCGCCACGAGTACGAATCCGAATCCGAATCTGAATCCAAATACGAGCGGGAGGCACAGGAGCGACGCGTACACCCCCTCTGCCCTCCGGCGCCTCCTCGGGCTCCGCGCGTCCTTTTCATCGTTCTCTCCCTCCAGGAAAAAGAACGTCAGCAAGACGAAGGAGGAGAAGAGCAACACGCACAAGGGGAAGAGCGCAACCTCCGCGCCGAGTCGGCCGCGCTCTTCGTGGCGTGGTGGCGTGCTGGGGGTGCGGATCTGTATGCCGATCGAGGACGAGTATCTACACACGCAGCCGGGGTACGCGAGGGTAGACTCTGCGGAGCACGGGCGGCATCGGCGTATGGACGAGGCCCAGGTCCCCCGGCTCGCGGTGCGCCTCACTCTGCCTTCTCCTTCTTTCGCTTCTCCGCGTTCTCCCGCCAGCAGCGAGAAGTCCCGCTCCCCGTACCCGTACCCGTGCTCCCCCTACGGTGCACACGCCCACGCCACGCCCACGCACACACCGACCCCCTGCGCCTCCCCTCCCTCCTTGCGCTCCTGGGGGACGTCGTGCGTGCTGCGTGTTCTTCTCCGTTGCGTTCCTGTTCCTCCAGTAACAATGGAAGAGGAGTGCACGGAGGGTGGGCCTGGGGACGCGTGGGTACGTTCGTCGCGGGCGTGTTGGTCGGGGTTGGGGTGGGCGTTTGGGTATGTGCGGCATGAGTAGCTGCCTCTCCCTCGAAAAGTAGCGGGGGCCTCGAGCGGGGGCGGAAGCGCGAGGGGAGTAGGAGGAAGGTGCGAGACGAAGAAGAAGATTAGGAGGGGAAGGGGAGTGGGAGGAGACGCGGGGAAGGGGGAGCGAGGGAGCGAGGGAGTGAAAGTGGGGAGGGCGGGAACGGAAGGCAGACGCAGACGCGGGGGAAAGCGGGTATATGGGAGGCGACTTGCTTCCGCCGTCCGACGTTCTCGGTTCTGGGGTCCTTTCGCAAGCACAAGTGCACCCGCCGTCAGCCACCCGCTGTCAGCCGTCCTCGTTCCGCGGCTCGTCGACGCCGCACCTCCCCTCACCGCACCTCGCTGGTGTCAAGATAAAGGGAAAAGAAGCAAGAAGCGAGATCCGCAACAGAAGACGACGACGACGACTCGGGCTTAACGCGATGTGTCTTTGTCTTCTGTGCAGATCTGGGTCGACGTGCACGCGTGGGTTCGGGCTTGGGCTCGTCTCACCCCCACCACGCGCGCGCCGTCCATCCATCCTGCTCCTGCTCTCCCCCTCCGCTGCAAGATCCTCCCGAGTCGGAGTCGTTAGTGCTGGGCAGAATCGTTATTTATGGGCAGACATCCGCACCCGCACCCTGCCTTCACCTATGGCTACACATACGCCTCCGGCAGCGAGCAAGCGAGCGCACCCACTCGCACTCCCGCTACGCACTCGCCGTCCATCCTTCATCCCTCCCGCTCCTGCTACATATCCCCCCGCTTCTGAATCGTTAGTTCTGGGTCTAGGCAGACGTGCGCTCCGCAATCACCGTCGTCACC
Organism: Mycena leptocephala; assembly: GCA_029378395.1. Taxonomy (NCBI): domain Eukaryota; kingdom Fungi; phylum Basidiomycota; class Agaricomycetes; order Agaricales; family Mycenaceae; genus Mycena; species Mycena leptocephala. The sequence goes on from JARJLF010000458.1 coordinate 189,625, forward strand.
TACACCGTCTTCACCTATGGCTACGCCTACGCCTACGCCTCCCCGCCCGCATACACCTACGCCTGCGCCTACTCCGCCCGCGGCCGCATGCGCAATCCCTGTAGCGCCCGGCCACCCGCAATCATCTTCACCTCTATGCCTCCCCGCAGCGAGCGAGCCCACCGTAGCGCGCGTGTGCACCCCACTTCACCCCATCGTGCAGGAACGAGACCTTGCTGCGTGCTGCAGGCGGCTGGGTGGGGATAGGTGTGGGTGCGTGTGGGTGCGGGCAGAGAGATGGGTAGGGTGCGATCACCGTCTTCACATACGCCTCTCCGCCCGCATGCGCATCCACTCCACCCCATCGTGAAGGAGAACGAAACGAGAAATTGCTGCGTGCAAAGGCGGCATTGTGTGCGGCTGCGTGTGGATGGGTGCGGGTGTGTGTCGGGGAGGAGGGACGTGGACGAGGCCTACGCCACCCCGCAGCGAGCGAGCGTGCGTGCGCATCCCACCCCACCCCGTCGGGGGAACGAAACGAGAAATTGCTGCGTGCAAAGGCGGGTGCGAGCGGCTGCGTGTGTGTGGGTGTGGGTGTGGGTGTGAGTGTGGGAGGGACGAGGATGGTGATGACGGCGGGGAGGGAGAGGGGGGAGCGAGCGATGTGCTCTCGGAGGTGTTCGCGGTGGAGAGCCGCAGAGTTAACGACAACGGCCCATTTCATTGTATTCTATCGCAAGCCATATGAAGCGGGGAGCTGAGAGGAGGACGCGGAGGAGGCGGACCAGTGTTACTGTTACTGTACATTCTTGTACTGTACGTGCTTGTACTATTTCTTTCTTTCTTTTTTCACGCATTGCGTTGTTGTATCTATACTATAGCGAGTACTTGTAAATTGCTGCAATGTCCATATTATCATTCGAGTTGTGTCCTCAAATAAGGCGTCGATTTCTCCCTCCAGCCAATCTATAAGGTTCTTGCATTCCAAATTGTAGAGTATTTGAGGCATTTTTTTGGCTTCAGCGGCGACACTATCAAAATGCGTGGTTTGCGATAGCGATTCAGGCGCTCCCGCCTGTACTAATGTACATCGCTCCTCGATTTGTCGCAGCCACAACGACGGACGTTCTAGACGCAAACTCAGCTGAGTCAGCCCCATTTAAGAGTTTTATTGTACAACCAGCCAAACTCTACATCCCTCTAAAATTTCAGCACCGCTAATAATACCTATACGTATACCTCCGATCATCCAACAAGTCCAACGCATTCTGCTCGCCCTGCGCCTGCAACATAAGCTTCACCCTCGACGCCTCCAGCCTGCGCTCGTGCTCCTTTGCCTCAGCGGCCAGCGCGCGCGCCACGCGTTCTGTGATGCGCGGGTCCGGCACGTCGGGCAGCACGCTCCGCGGGAGGGCGCCCCAGCCGCGCACGGCGGGGAGGTCGTACGTGTTGATCACGCGCGAGATGCTGCCCCACTCCGTCGACGGATCAGAGAGCATCTCGAGCGCGGTGAGGTCCATGAGGCCTTTGAGTGTTAGGAGCGGCATCGTGTTGCTGTTACCCGAACCCGAACCTGGGCGCAGGCGGAGGACGTATTCTATGCTGTGGAGGTCGTAAACGTGCTTCAGCGCCGCATCCGCGACGTCCTCTTTCGACTTGCCGCGCCGCGCGACGAGGTTGTGTTTCCCTGCACCGTGATCGTGATCAGCGCAATGTCAAGTGCGGTGGAAAAAAAAGCGCAGGGCGGTAAACACACAGCTGTTGTTATCCCCGACGTACGACTGGTCCTCCAGGAAGCGCGAATAGGCCTCGGGGACGAGGTAACCTGTGTTCCCGGTGTCTAGGTAGGTCAGGATGGCGCTCATTAGCTGCGCGAATGCCGGGCTGGGGCTCAGGTCCTCCAGGAAGAAAGGACCCCATCCGGCCGCAGGCTCTAGAGGTGCGGATACTGGTGCTGACGGTGTGTATGCGACGGGCGGTGTGTACATCGGCTGCTGGTCGACGGCTGCGGGCATCGTGTATGCCGAGACTCCAACAGATGACAGCGTAGATGCGGTGGATGTGTCCTCGACCGTCGCGGACGCGTGGATGGACAAGGCAGCCAGGGCGGGGACGACGTCCGATTCCGACTCTGTGTCGAGACCGCTGTAGTACACAATCGTGGCTGCGGACGGGACGGGCGTGTGCCCGCCCCCGCCGCTGATCTTGAACACGCGCGTGCGGTGCGCTAAGAGATGGGTGCCCTCCGTCCGCTCGCTGAGGGCGCAGGCCGCACACATGTCGTAGTCCTCGCAGTCGAGACAGTGGATACGCGCGTCTTGACAGAGATTTTGCTGTTGCAGATGTCGCAGGAGAAGTAGTTGGGAGCCATGATAAAATGAAAAGAGATTGAGCGCGCACGCCTCTTTTCGGCGATCGCGCCTCGCCAAGACCTGCTGTCTTGTGTCAATTTGGTTCCTGGGTGATCTGCACCGCAAAGTGTCAAGAAAGACTTCGCGCACTGCCTCCAGCTAATCGTGCGGTTTTGACAGTTGACCTTCGCGAAGAATTTGGTTACAAGGCTGAGGCTGAAGCCCCAAGGGAACGGAAAAACAGGGCGACTTGAAAATATATACAGGGAGCTTTCGTTCGGATGCCGATGCTAGAAGATAAACAATTAATTAATTGGGTCGATGATTGCGGTATGAGGGCCAGATGTGGATGATACCTGGACGACATATCAGACATCGAAGAGTAGGACAGGATATTTGCCAAGCACGAATTAAGGGTCTAGAGCGGTTGGGCTTAGGCATGACGGTGTACTACTCAAGGTACTACTTGCTGAAAGAGGATCTCAGCCATGTTCGTGATCCATTGAACATTCTTTCTTTGGTCCAATCGAAACTGAAGATATTGCATGGATTCGTTGTCAAGGACACCCGAGAAGCTCAAGGTGCTCTTGCTCCTCGGACGATCGTGAAATTGAATGCGCGCTTGTCCAGTTAGAATCGAGGCTGGGCGAATGACCTGGCACACACGGTGAAAACGGTCACCTATCGCCTCGGAGACCCAGAGCGCAGTCACTTGGGGGCAATAGTGCCGCTGCGCTTTCGAAAACGCGTCCAAGATACTCGGTCTAGGCGACGAGAATGACGTCTTGCTGCCAGTGGGCATGGATATCGAGCTGGGGATCCCCGCCACGATAATTTGGGCGGGTCGGTAGAGCCGCGAATATGTGCATGAAACAGTTTCTGTTGCGTACTGGCGGCAGGGTTCGGGAATGCCAATACGGCGGGACTATGCCTTGGCAACGGCGAAGGCGTGAT